>CM017566.1:24604662-25204662 GCA_007844125.1 Sinonovacula constricta | reverse complement strand
CTGGTCTATTAAAATTTGGTCCAGTCCCGTAGATATTGCCATCTAAGTAGACTGAAGATCCAGAGTTTTTAAATTTCCTGAGTAAAGACTGATAAAGGGATTTGTCTGCCCAATTTGGTGTTGTTGCTCTTTTACCTCTTTCTCAATTTGGTGACAGCTCAATTCTTTAGTCATGAAAACATTTTTAATACCCTAAGCCCCACTATACCACTGGGCTTTTTGTTCTACGTTGGCACATATCACATCTGCACATCTTAGTATTGTAACTTGTTTTCTATTCACTATTCAGCCAATCAAGGAACTATTTTTACGGCTGATACAATCAATGAAAGAAAGTATTTTAACATAACAATATAACAGCAACAGCTGTAGCAACTGACTTCTTTATCCGACTGTGTTTTAACAATAAAGGGACAGTATTATTTTACAAGTCTTTGATTATTCTTCTGTTTTAAAGCTATTTAATCAACAGCAAACATTATTGGGGACAACATTTATCCTTGCCAGATCATATTTGTTACTTTTTCTAATTTTAAGTTTTTTTATCCTTCTTTTTCAAAGCTTTTTTTAATTAACAACATAATAGATTATAGATTTAGCCTTTAATATGCCTTACAACATTTTGTTGTTTTACCAAGTGTTGTCTCCTTTAAAGGTGGTCTTCGACAGATTGCCTATATTTCATAAATGTTACAATATCCTACCACTACTATGGCGAATTTGGATTTATCTAATCTAAGTAAAAATGATTTTGTACATTGTAAGACATTACATATTGTAGAAAAACAAATTGTAGAAAAACAAACAAAACAGCAAAACACTCTAGAGGTTCATTCTTTCTGTATCTATAAATAATCATGATAGTGATATCTGCCAAAAATAGATATTGACGTCAGAACAGAATACCTGGATGACGATATAACAAGATTCGAAAGTATGTTGTCACTAGGTTTTCTTAGTTTGTACATATTTGTTAATTAATATATTTGTAAATAGGTATCTCTGTACTGTGCCAGGATAGATTTTCCCTCACTACAATAAATGACAGTTTAATTGCTTTATCAAGACACTGTTAATTGCTTTTTTTCTTTCTTTTTTTTAGCTGACATTCTTTTCTTCATTCTTTCTTCATTCAATGATGAAACAGCATAAAATTTAAACTGCCAGTTTCTTTGCTAGAAACCTGTGCAAGGGTAATGAATGCTCTAATTGGGAGGAACTCAATTAATTCCTCTTACCCATTCAATTACAGCCGCTCAAGCAGACGATAAATGTTCAGCCTTCATCACTCTCTGTTCTAGGATAAATTTACGCATATCAGTATCTTATTTCAACATGCAGGATTGCTGTGTTAACAAAAGACTTGTCAGCTCCCTGAAGCCAGGTATCAAATGGCTGGAAAATCATTGATTAGTATTCCATCTAAATGCATATGGAGATTTTGTCCCGTTTGTGTTTACTCCCACCATTTTGCTTCTTAACACCCATATTGTTTTATTTAACCTTTTTAAGATAATGGCAATAAAAGAACTAAAAATGGATCATTCAAACATAGCACAAAAGAATAAATGTGTGACATGAATATTGTTAATATAATAGCTGATTTTAGGAGCAGGTGTCAACTAGATCAGTGATGTAGAAAATCCTGGTCAATTTTCAAATAAATTGATTGAAGAATTTGTAAATTATATCAAAGTGACACAATATAGCCACCATGGCAAAACGCCCAGCTATTTATTGTGCAGAAAAAACCTTAGTTAACTGTCTGGGTTTAACCACTGCCGGTCTTGCAGAACTTACCCCCCATGAAAGTTTCTGCCTGTACCTGGATTCAAACCCACATGGTGTGGCGCACACCAGAAGTCAAAGGAGAAATTGGCATTTGTTTGTTGGGTTTATTGACCCACCAACAGTATTTCAGTTATCTGGAGACGGTGTCCACTTGAAGCAGATATAGTGCTGCTTTCACTGTGTATAGCATGCCGTGAAAACCTAGCATGATACCACACCCAGTCACATTATCCTGACACCGGGCCAACCAGTCGTGGAACTACCCTTATATTTGCTTGAGCATTAGCAAGGGAGCTATACCACTACCATTTTTAACAACTTTGGTATGTCGCGGCCTGGGATCGAACCCAGGGCCTCCCGTACCTGAAGCTGACGCTCTACTGATTGCGCTACCAGGTCCGGTCTAAAAATTGTGGACTATGGAAAAAGGCAAATGCCTGGGTAGAACCAGTGACACAGTGCAAGTCAACTGGAGGCTTCCACATGTGAAAGTACTCAGCCTTAACTGGACTTAAACTCACACAGCAAGGGATTACAAGGTGATGAGTTTACAAGTCCATGAACATCCCTTACAAAACATTATAGAAAAAAGAGTACTAAAAATAAAAGACAATAACAACATTCATAAAGACATACAAGTTTTTCACTTACATATTACAAATCTTTCCCAGTCTCAGATTCTAGCATGTCTTTAAACTTTTGAACAAAAGAGGAAAAAAGCACCAAATACAATAAGCAAATGGGTAGCTTTTGTTGTGTATATCATGCAGTGGCTTTGTTAATGCAGCCTCCAGTTCATTTCTATAAATCAGGCAGAGGGACAAATGATTATCAATATATTGTATTTAAAATGCAGCCTTTTATAATCTTAACTTGAACCCAGTCTGCAGTTTATTTATAAATCAACATGATATGCGACTGGTTATCCACTTATTACACACACATTGCTGCTGCTTTTCAATGCATGTCTGTTACCAGTCTGTATTTCCTTAGCATGCATGCTGACTGATGTCTTTTGCAAATAAATGTGGAAACTTCACGCAAAATAATCTACTAGCCATGAGCTGCATACCAAATAAGCAGCAGGTTGTAATAAAAGAATGAATCAGGTGATGGCGGGTTTGTTTAACAATGAGATTTGTTCACTCATACAGCTGCATTTGTTATTATCCCATATTAACTGTTTTCATTTTTTTTGCTAACCACTAGGATAACATTGTGGATATACTGCCAGAGACTAAGCCACTAATTGCGCAGATATTGAACAAACATCTCCCAGATGGCTGATCTGGATCTACACTGTCTGCCTAAGCCTTATTAATACCACTAAGCAGGCTATAAGTTAACAAAATTTGTCCAGTTGTCATATGACAATCCTTTGTGAATTGGCTAATGCTAATTCCTTTTCAGATAAGCAGAGGGAAAGGAACAAAGGAGAGAATGATGAGAAAGAGTTGTAATGTTGAAGAAGAAGAAAGAAAGTAAAGAAACAAATGGGACAAAGCTGTAAGAGATACAAAAAGATATGTATGAGTTAGAATGCTTGTTGGGTTTGCATGGGTTGACCTGGCAAGATACCACACCCAGTCACTTCATCCTGACACCAGGCTGACATGTCATGGAACTACAGTTATATTTACTAAACCGTTAGAAAGGGAGCTATACCACTATCATATTTAACGATTTTAGTATGTTGCAGCCAGGGATCCAACCTGGGGCCTCTCTATGGATTGCGCTACCAGGTCTAGTAACTAGACTGTGACAATGGGAAGTAATACAAGTTTACATCATAATATTAATTAAATATACTTCAAATGGATATGCATATATACTTTTAAATGCACTGTACCCCCCTATAACCTAGCTAAACCATCCCATCTCCATCCTATCATTACTTCTCTATGCACTACTTGTCCGGCAGGGAACAAAACAATTGCATGGCTAGGAACATAACGAAGGAGACAAAATAAATATTTGCCTCCTCAGAAAGTATTTATCACATGAGAAATGGGCAGGAACAGTCTCCTGTACTGGGAACAATTCGGTTCTAAAACAGTCCCCAATGCTGTCAGCCTCTAACACCATTGTAATACATGTATGTCTCATCTGTAGATAATATAAATGAGCCAAGACACACTTTGCCATAGAGGATGTTTTATATATGCTATACAACATACTGGTATATTGCGTTTGTTTGTTTTGGCTTTTCTTTCATTCAGTCTGTTTACCCTTGTTTCTTTTTTTGTTTGCATAAGTTTCCCGTTTCTCCAGTTTGGTATGGAAACTTACTTCGTCTGGAATCGTGTGTGAAGAGAAATCGTTGGAAAAGATTAGCCAATTATCATGCTTTATTTATTAATAAACAATACAAAATCTTTGTTATAGTTTTTGAATACATTGCAGTGACAATTTATGATCATTATAGCAATGTCCAGCTTTTTGGTGGTGGAAGACCCCAGACTCAGGTCTGGATAGAACCACCGGCAAGTCAGCTGGAAGACCTCACATCAAGTCCCTCAGCCCAAACAAGACTTGAACCTACATGGTAAGAAGCTAAGCTAAACTCTACCACTATGCCATGGTGCCCCACAAAAATTTTATACTAATTTCTAAGTGCAAAGGGAACACTTGTTGCTTGGGACACATTAAGAAAAACTACCAGTTACATTTTCACTGAATACTAAGCACTGCTTAATGCAAGGTATTTAGAAAATATGTTCATTTAAACAAATAAATGCTGCCTTCACAATGACAGCATGCTGTGGAGACTTTATATAGTACCTAACCCTTTTACATTTCACATTATCAAGACGCCATTCACTACATTCCAGACATTATCTGCATACAAAAAACTTAAGCGAAGGAGCTAGATATGTAGCAAAGATTCATTTAAGTCAAGATTGGGAGGGGCACCTGTTGCCAAGTTGCCGAGTAGGTGAAGTCACCAACTTACAACTTCTCTGTCTATGGGTCCACATCAGTTTTGATTACTGATCATGTGGAAAGGTCTTCTTGCTATTCTGCTGTGTGCCAGTGGTTCTATCCAGACATTTGTTTGGGGTCTTTCTCTACCAATAACAGTAGCACATCCCCAAAAATATGTGTGATTGTTTTGCAAAAATGAAACTAAATAAATTGGCAGTCTTGGCTAGGGGATCCTACCAACAACTAAGCATACCTACTGCCCCAATGAAGCTGGTAAACAACATTAAGACTCTCTCTTACACTTTTACTTTCCAGACAATCAAGATTGCTCAATTTCAAAAGCATAGCATAGTTTCACACATTGACTGAAAGGACAAACAAATCTTATTGATAGCATCCACTTTGTACACTTCAATACAAAGCCTTTACTCCACATCTTTCATCAATCCAAACATCCTTTGGATGTTAAGTGAACATGAAAGGTATGCTTAAGACATCTTAAAAAAGTTTCACATAAAGCTACTTAAGGGGAAAATCATTGTCAAACATTACTGGGTGTCTGACCAACCAATTAAGAACCAATTAATAACACTCACCCGTGCCAACCTAAAACTCAGATAGTCAAGATAACACCTAATTATTTAGATGGGTGTCAGGACAAAGAAAAAGAGTATTTTGTCTTATAGTCAACCTGTGGTGGCATAATTGGTTCAACCTAGACATTTTATTTTCAGGTCTTCCTCCACAAATAACAGCTGGCTATCTCCATTATGACCAAACTTGAGTCAGAGCGACATTAAAACAAGTCAAATCAGAATCTTGTAGTCCTTTGATACCTGAAAATACGCCTACTTTGCCAATAAGTTAAGCAGTTTATGTCTGTATTGCAACCTTATAATTTCTTTTTTTGTAAAATATAATATACTGACAAAACTGCCGGTTTTAATAAAGGAATATTTCAAACATACATCTTAAGCAGTTTCTCTCAATATATTTATCCCCCTTCACCATGAGTCTAGCATTCTATGTCAGTAGAGTTATCTCCAGCTTACAGTGAGTTAGCATTCTGTGTCAATATAATTATCTCCCTTCAAAGTCAGTCAGCATTCTGTTTCAAAATAATTATCTCCCGTCACAGGGAATCAGCATTATGTCAATATAATTACCTCCCAGTATAGGGAGTCTCACCATTCTGTGTCAATATAATTATCTCCCCTCACAGTTAGTCTAACCATTCTGTGTCAATAGAGTAATCTCCCCTGTCAAGTTCAGACTTCCTCAGTATTGTTTTATCATTTAGCCACAGCAGCTAACTTATTTATTGAAAATGCATCAGCTTCTGTTATCAGCAGCAGGGGAGAGAAAGAAGCTGCCTGAAATGTCTGAAAATACCACAAGTCTCTTGAGGCCATCAAGACCATCACTGGTTTAGATTACACTGTGGTCTGACAGTATGCATAACACCCCAGTAAATCTAAATACAACTACACATACTTGCCCTCCACTGAAAACTAGTCTCATGGGCTTATAATGTTCTTCTTGTAATATTTTTCAACACAAATAACAGTTGAAATCTGTATCTGTAAGTTTCGTAAACACAAGAATGATTGCTGAAACAATGTTTTAAACACAGCTGTTATCTTTAAAAAAAAAATTGTATGTTAGTAAGGCAGTGGGAAACAAAACACAATCCATGCAACGGCTGCAAGAAATCTATGGCTGAAAGTTATGGAACTTTGAATTAAGTAAAGATTGTTTTAAACTACCTTATTGGTCAAATTTGGGTATTCACTTCGAACTGACCAATCAAATGCTTGGAAATGGACTAGTTCATAAACTTAATCTATTATAATCTCTAACACTAGTCTGAAGTTTGATAAATTGAGCTGAAGACTAAGAGTTAAAAGTGTTTTGTTGGTTACCATGGTTTTGGAATTTGTGCAAGAGGACCCTTAAGAGAACATATCAATACATTTCAATAGATATAAATACATCTTATTCCCTATAAATGAATTCTCAGTAACACTGAATTTAGTATGTTATAAGTTATTACTCATCATAATCATTATTCATCATTTTTTAATCATCACAATCAACAGCAGCTTGATACAGGTAAGAGAAGGCACATACTGACTATACATTGGACAACAATCTACTAAGAGAAGGCTATGACTATTATAGAAAAGTTCCCTGTCTAAACGGGTCTCTTAAACAGGTCTCTAACTGAAGGCCTACTTAAAGCGCTCAATGATGCACTCGCTTTTCTAAATTATCAACCTTTGCTCAAAGATTAATTAAAAGAAACTGGCCTCTATTAACGTTATTATCTTATGAATGTAAAACAGATTTTAAATTTACTTCATGAAGGAAGTGACAAAATAATTAACCCTTCGTATATTTTACTCAGAGACACCTAACTGATGCCATAACTAGCATAGAGTACATCAGACAGGCTTCCAGAACATTTACAACTTTCTTTGAAGTCTCGCAAGCAATTAAAATAAAACCATAATGTGCAATTAAGACTGTCTCTTGGGTATCCTACTTAATTATTTTCAATTTAAAGAGAAAAATTAATCGGATCTTCTATCGCAAACTATGCAAACGAATTAAGGCAGTCTCTATAATGACTTGTATTCACATGCATGTATATATGATATCGCTTTGTAAAGTTTCAGAGGGAAGGAGAAGATAAGTGTGTTAATATAATAATGATTAAAGGAATTATTTGGTTATGGGGTAATTCTAGTGTCTGAATTTGTAACAACTATATTAATAACACAATGTCAACAAGCAACTTCAAAACGTATGTTAGCTGGAAGACCACGGCACAGCAGTTCATCATCCCTCCTGGGACTTGAAACAACATGGTGAGTGGCTGAGGAGTGGGAGGAGTTGCAAGTCGGTGACTCTACTGCAATCGCAACATTAATGGTTATTGTTCATCCTTATTTTAACAACAGATGCATCAATCCATAGTGTGTAGCATGTGTACTATTTTACACTATGTGGGCATGAAGTAAATGTTCACATTTTTGTTCTGTTCCCTGTAGGTTTGGAGCCATTAAGCCTATCGCAGAAAGATCCAGTAACGCCATTAATATAGGAACTGAATAAACAAAACCGCCAAATTATCTCTGCATTGCATTATTTATTTACCATGTGCATTATACTGCTACATAAGTACAAATATGTTTATTATGGCAAACCAAACAGAATGTATACATCAAGTTTCGTGTTGTATGTTTGTCTTGGAAGTGTTCAAGAGGATTGGAATTGATGCACAGAACATTAACAAGGAAACATTTTAACTCTTAAGCTGACTTGTGACTTAACCAAGATAATTGTTAATTTTGACAGCTAAAAGTATTAGCAATAAGACATTTTTGTAAAGACTTGGTGAAAAAATGTGTGGATTCTGATCAGACAGCTCCAATTAGGACTGGTTAATCCACTAAGGTATATGCCAAAGCTTAATCGATACATGCTAAGTTATTTACGAAGCATAAATATTACTGCAGAAACACTTTTTTGTATACACTAGATTCAAAATTTTAGACTCATCAATTTTAGTGAAATTAACGTTTGTCTTCAATAATAGCAATAAAAGTAACAGAAAACCTCTAATTTTTTGCATTTAAGTTAACTTCTGGGTGACATCTTTTATATGGGAAGGTCTTCCAGCTGACCTGTGATGGTGGTAAGCCCTAACCTGGTCTTGAACCCACCTGGTTTGAGACTATGCAATCAGGACTTGAACTCACCTGGTTTGAGACTATGCAATCAGGACTTGAACTCACCGGGTTTGAGACTATGCAATCAGGACTTAAACTCACCTGGTTTGAGACTATGCAATCGGGACTTGAACTCACCAGGTTTGAGACTATGCAATCAGGACTTAAACTCACCTGGTTTGAGACTATGCAATCAGGACTTGAACTCACCAGGTTTGAGACAATGCAATCAGGACTTGAATCCACCTGGTTTGAGACTATGCAATCAGGACTTGGAACTCACCAGGTTTGAGACTATGTAATCAGGAGTTAGAAGACTACTATTTGAGGTACCAAACGGGTACCACCACCATTTATTTTAAAATTTGGTACGTTATAGCCTTTGAGCATTTGACCCATGGCCTTCCCTGCCCTGAAGCAGCCCCCTACCTATGGCGCTACCTGTGCTGGTGTCCCACTTTTATTACAGAGCAAGACTTGTAATATACCTGCTGAATGCTACAGCCTGGCAAATAGAATCCAGATCTAACAATTATCTGCCCCTGTTAGACGTTTCATGTGCTTATCATTCCCGATATTTGATGAAGGATACAATATGGGGAACACAGACACACAAGAAATAACCATTATGCAGTCATATACCATTAATGCCTTATCGTAAACATAATTTTACGAGCGTTTTACGCCACACATCTTCCCATGAAACTTTGAGACCAGAATATAAACCTGGCAATCCTATTGCTACTTTTTTTTGGCTCTAATGTATAATGTACAGACTGAATTCATTTTTTTCTCTAGACACCTACATGAAAAGGATTTCTGGTACAGATAAACTTTGTCACAAAGTGAGCCAGTTGCTTGAAGCCTCAAGTGATATGACCTGAGATATTCTCCAAGTTTATGATGCAATTATCAGACTTTTTTCAACTTGAATCGTGCAAACAACTTATTATGTTGTTTATTATCAAGTAGCATGTTTGTTGCAGATATCATTAATTGTTTACAGTAAGTATTTTCATACTTGCTAATGACATGGGCAAAGTTTTGAGTTTAAGGATCCAGCTTACATAATTAAAAGTTGAAAGCGACTAATTGAATTCTTGGTGCTCATTTGAATAGTCTTAGTGTAACAAGTACCCATAATATCTTTTCCTGTTAGCACAAAACTAAAAACAAGGGAATTATTTCTAAATCTAAACCCTCTAGTTCTTCTGTAACTGCTATATACCTGGTACCACTTGCAGATTTCTTTCTCAGTTGAAGTCTCAGACATCGTCTAGGTAGAATCTTCGGCACACTACACGTCAGCAGGAAGACCTTCCCACATTAAGTACCATACTTCACCCCAAACGGGTCTCAAACCCATGCAGTGAAAGGCTCAGCAGTCAGGAGTTACAAATTTGCAACATGACCACTAATCCAAGAGTTCCCTTCAATCTCAGTTAATATTTTGCTCAAGCTCAAATTTATAATGTTCTGTTTTTACTCACAAAAAATCATTAAAATAACACCTCTCTGAAATCTTTCAATATCTTCATCTTGCCAGGTCAATGGAATATCACATACTGGAATTGTAACAAGAAGACCCAGGAAGGATTATTTTGGGAGTCAAAATGTGTGCTAGAGCAAAATCTGAACTGAGAAATAGTTCAGCATATGGACTTGTTAGAATTTCAAATTTCAAATTTTCAATGAATCATTAGAAAAGTCTCACTGTGGAAATTTTAGTAAGCACAATAAACACAAGTTTCTGTTGGGTTTATGGGATATATTATTGAATTTCTCCAGCTTCTTTATTTATCTTTATATACCGAAACTCATTACAATCCTCTGAACTAGAAAAAATTAAATGAATCCCTATGATATTAAGTTTGGTTAAGAATTATGGGGAGTACTGCTACACCAATTCAATTAAACACCCATTTTTGCAGCTCAGAAAAGGAATTTATAACTTGTTTTATAACTGATGCATTCATGTTTTGACATTATCCATAAAATAAAACGAAACATTTAGCACTGCAGGCGATCTTCTAACAACTTCTCCTCTAGAACGACACTTTTAGGACAAGCTATTGCATGAGAAACTTAAATATACCTTATATGCAAATGAGTGAGAATATACAAGTCAACCATTGTTTAGCCTCAAGTCTGTGATCAATAAAAACAAGACTATGATGTTGTTACATGGCAGGAAAGATGGATTTAAAATGCAAAAAGGATGCAAGTGTTTCTCTGCATTTGAATGCTACGTAGCAGAGACGACTATTGTAAAAATTCAAGACAGTTATTTTACTTTATCACAAATTTTATCGAATTACAGTTTTATTTTTTAAAATTAAACCATAGCAAGCTACTAAAGGTACTAAAAACATTGTTTCTATTATACGGCAAAATAATTAACCTGGGGAAATAAACTGTACGATGCTGCTTTTACTGTGATTAAATTCTGCGAAAAAAATATTGAGACTTCTACATTCAAGTCAATTTGTCTCTACACCAGGTCAATAAGGATAGATGATTATGTCTTATACTGGGATGGCTTTTTACCAGACTTTGATAAAAGCTATATCTTCAAACTTAAATTGACCACGCCTGGAGGTCAACCAAGATTTCTATCCGCCCCCAAAAAGAAGTTGCTGGTAAATGACTTGATCCACAACCTAAATCCAACAGAAAAGTTGCTACACTTAAAAAAAGTGTTGGTCAAGCAAAGTAGTGCCCTTCTTTGGTAAAATAACAACAATAGTTCTTATTGCAATAATCTAAATCACCATTTTTTCCCCAAGATTTCTTTCAAAGGCAGTGTGAGAGAGCTCATCAATGATTTCAAGAGGCTCAAATCCATCTGTTCTAATTTCCAATGTTGAAACAACAAACACAGATAAGAATGGTTTAACAAAACAACTCCAACATCCTAACAAAATAACAGTGAGTACCAGAGGATGATACAAAACCAATCAGTCAGCTCTACAGTGACATGAAATCAATGAGACTATCTAGAACATCAAAGGATCAAAGGTCAAGGGAATGAGTCAAGTTACTTGTGACCATATTGTATAAAAAAAAATACATTTTTTTTTCTTCCTGCAAGTTTGGAGTTTTCATTTTTAAACCATCCAGCCTAAATTAAGATCTAAGGGTTTTAGTCCTCATTTTGAAGTGAAAATTCAGCAGTTTTAAGTGAAAACACATTTTACTTAATCTTTCTCTTCACACTCAAAGGTGGTTTTGACAAATTCTTACATGACTGCAATCAGCCAATAAGATTCCTTCTTACAAAACTACTTGACAGCTTCTAACCAATTAGACTCAATTTTACAACCTATTTTTACTTTCATGAACCTTCAGACATGATTCTACCAAACAGGTTGTGACCAATCAGAATCCTTCATACAAACTAACCTGGGCTAGCTCTTCATAAAGCTCTAGATATCTGGTTCACAGCTGATAAGCCAATCTTGGTGAAAGATAGAGAAACCAGGCAGTAAGAATGTTAGGTTTCAGCGCCAGATAACACTGGAAAGAGATTATCTGTCATAAGATACTCTTTATACTATTTAATTCCAATCCATTCTGGCAATCTAAACACAGGAAAGCTTGACAAATTACTGTGGATTTCAGAGCCAGCATTCAAAGGCAAGTGATTGATCTGCCAATGTTTGCTTGTATAATTAGAGCACCTGTTATTGAAGGGATCAGTTATTTGTGTTTACATGACATTCATTTTATTGTCATGGATAAGAATGCCAGGGGATCAGTTGTTTGCTTAAGCATTAGTTTCATTTTACTGGCACTGACAAAAATGCAATAAATTAGATTTTTTCTTTTGTTTGGAATTCATTTTAATGTCACTGAAAATAATGCCAGGGGATTGTTATTTGCTTCCCATTTATAGTCATTTTATTGTGCATTAAAAAGATGGAAACCATGGAGACATTTTAAAAAAAAAAAAAAAATTAAAAACTCAAGTGGTAATATACTATAAAACCATAAATGAAAATTTCTGCTCAAGGCAGACAAAAATTCCCAAGTTGACAGTCTTTTACAAAGAATTAATTGCAGGTATAAATAAAATACCACACATTTTAAGTCTTAAGAAATACCTGCATGAAATGTACCAGAAAGTAAAAAAAAAAGGAAAAATACAGATCAAAAGTTTAAATGAAACATAAACACCTTGTCTCCTCTTATCACCCCCAATGTATGCACACTTCTCATCTATTCCTGCATTGAAGTTGACAACTTGCGAACTTTTCAAAAGAAATAAGATCCTTTGAGCAGCTAGTGAACCCTTTTAAGCCATGACACTTTTGGTGCAATTATCAACTCCTGGCCTGCTAAGCATGTATAGATCCAGATAAGCAGAGAATTGTAGATCCAGACGTATCAGTTCCTCACTGGGAGATGTCTGATCAGGATCTGCACTATTTGCTGCAGAGTTACTGGCAATATATATCTTTTGCCTGTAATAGTTAGCAAATAACTTTGAATAAGTGTGTATTATTTTAATACTAAGTGATAGTACTAGTGCAGTCCAACTTCTGCAGCCAACACAGTACATGTCAAACCTTCCACCGTGCTCACTAAACTCAGATAGCGAAGCGGGTTTTCTGGATATGATTTTAATCAGATTGACCTTCCACTTGCACCTTTACACTGTCTGTCCCATTCATTTAAGTACTCATACTAATGCTTGTTAGTTTTGCATTTGCCACCAGCAGCTACATAAACAGTACAAAAGCAGTTCATTTGATTTCTTCTTATATCACATCAACATAACTATGGTCATATTGGCGACTTCCAGCTAAATATTGGTGGAGGAAGACCCCAGACTTATGGAGCACCTCAGGTTAGCTAGAAAACCTCCCCACATGAAAGTGAATTTATCATCCCACATACAGTATTTCAGTTATCTGGAGACGGTGTCCACGTAGAGCAGATACAGTGCTGCCTTCACTGTGTATAGCATGCTATGAACACCTGGCATGATATCAAACCCAGTCACATTATCCTGACACAGGGCCAACCAGTCATGGAACTACCCTTGTTTGCTTGAGCGTTAACAAGGGAGCTATACCACTACCAATTTTAATGACTTTGGTATTCTGCAAAGGTATTTAGACATTAAAGAAGACATTTGGCAGCAAATAATCCAGTTTCTGATAAGCTTCTCACTGACAGAAGCTGGTTGATCTGAATTTATACTATTTGCTTAAGTCTGATCAATTTGTGTTTTTGGACAAGATTAATAGCAAAAATGAGAAAGAACACTACATTAAACAAGGGCTGTTTGTCACAGTATATCCTACTTAAATTTACGAATACTTGAAAGTATGATGTAAGCTTGATAGTACAATACTTCTGTGCAAAACTTATAACCTGTAACCATATACACCAAAATTGTCTAAAATAGACCTGAGCAACACAGTTACAAAATCCAACCAGAAACTATCAGATTTGATCAAATATGCATGTTTTAAATATGATTTCTAGGGAGACAATAATGTTAAACTTCATTTTAATTCATGCACAGGTTATTGATATAAAAGCATGATTGTATCAGCACGCACAATTTTTTAAACCGGAGCTTTAAGCCGACGCCAATGTTCGAAGGAGCGGAACAGGTCTCCTTTTCACAGACAAGTATAGCTAACAAACCAACCAGCATGCACACAGCGGCAAAAGGTATTCACACAATGTGTAATGCAGATGCACAGCCGGTGCAGATGAAAGAAATTTTGCACCCAACAGCTTGAGGTTTATTAGCCTTGTCAGGCTAATAACGAGAGAAAAGTACAAGTTACTGATCTATTTTGCAAGGATTTTGGTTGCACTAAATCAATGCTTTTAAGATGAATACTAAGGTTCAGACATGGGAGGAAATTTGAGAGTCATTTTCAAAACAACTCGACCAGAACTTGCAATCTTTTGAAAGAAAAATTAATGTTTAATTAATTATCTTTGGAGGTGTGTGTGTCTGAAGTTATATCTTAAGTCACACAATTTCATGAAAGCATGTAAAATGCATTTGGAAAATCTTATTATTTTACGATGCATTGTTTTATATGATCTTATTTCTCCAGCAATTTATGAATCATTTTTAATTATGATAATGGTCAAATAATAGACGGGTGCCTGTGGTCAAGTCACAGACTTGTAACTTCGCTGACTGCTAAGTCCCTCATCACTTTGTTTGAATCCTGGAAGAGGCAATTGACTCAATATGAAAAAAACAACAGCACACATCACTAATACTCATGTCTGTTGCTTATTTGTTAACAGCAAATAAAAATCCAAATGTTCACAACAAAGGATGAAGTTTGTAGTTTTTTGTTTCGCAACACAAGACGATTTATCACAGTAATGTCTTGTGCCTAGAATAAACAGTTGGAAATAAATAACACAAAATAAATTGGAAATTAAGCTGCATTTAACGCAAGCATGCAACAAAACCCAATGGAAATAACAAGTCAATATTTCTTCGAAGCTGTTGCAAACAAACAGCTCATATTGAAGGTGGTAATGTATGATAGTTGTTGCTGAATTTTCTTTAAAGGTGTTTGGACACACTTTTGTTTATTTTACACTTTTGTTTATTTTCTGTTACGTTTGCCAAGAACAGAGAAACTTTATCAACTACAAAAAAAATTTGGTATGAACACTAACCGTTAATTAGTTTGAAGAAAATAAATATTCCTTTCTCCAAACAAATTGTTACAAGAATTGTTGTAATTGTTTTTTAAGCAGTTTTTAGTCAATATAAGATCTATCTTCCAAATGCATAAATACATAAACTGCCATTTAACTGAAGTTTTGCATAGGCAAACAGTTATGTCATGTGTATTTGTATTTTGGGTTTTACGGCACACCGACACTTGACAGGTCATACGCCGCCGATGACATGTGTATTACATTGTCAGTCATAAACAGACAGCAGCTGGCTTGACAGCCTTATAAATTGGTACAAAAATGTAGTGCATAGATCCAATTCCTTGAAGTACAAATGTAATTCACTTAAACATGTCCGAGTACCTTTAAAGCTAAAGTCATGAGCAATCTTACTAAAAAAGTTTCAATTTTTTGCTTCACATTTTTTTGGTATATACATTTGAAAGATTTCAGCTTCGAAACAAAACACTGTTTTAATTTTTAATTTACCAATGATAATACTTTGTTTAATGCCACATTAAATACGACAGTTATTGCAGACAAAATACAAAACAGTAACACTTCTACATTTGATTTCTTTGTGTGTGTTGTTTTTTTGGCTCACTGTTTATATACTTTATCATTTATCTCCTCATTTATGTGAATCTAGATACTGTTATATCAAGATGTGATTTATGTGGAAGTTTTCCACGTATATGAAGATATATAGTCACTCATAACCTTAGTCATAATAAGGAAACCTTAGCAAAGGAAGACATAGAACTGCCCAGGAACCTATACGTCTGCATATTTCACAGATTTTGACAACCATATTTCCTAAACAACTACCGACCACTGAACGTAGCAGTCTATCTCATCACTTCACTTCAATTGGAGGAGAGAAGACCATGCTGAATTAATATATTTATGAGGAATTTGAATTGAAAGATACTTCTGAGTTAGAAAGTTTTTTGTTGTTGTTTTTTAATACATGAACAGCCAGCATTGCAACCAAGTTTAAAACCTCCCAGCAATGTAGAATATCTGTTTTATACTTTTGTCTACGGTTTAGCATCCAACAAAATGTACTTTTAAGATATTAACAAATGGTTCTCATTTAAGGCAGGCATTGAGATTTATCTTAACAGACAGCATGATTTGAACCTCTGAATTTCTGAAATGTTGGGGGTTTTTTTTTAGATACATCGCAGTGACCAAATCATTATAGTGATGTCCAGCTGTTTTGGTGGAGGAAGACCCCAGACAAATGTCTAGGTAGAACCACCAGCACACTGCAGGTCAGCTGGAAGACCTTCCCACATTAAGTCCTATGCCCCGAACAGGACTCAAACCCAAGTGGTGGGAGTCTATTCTGAAACCAGACTCAGTTACATTATTCTACCTAAACCACAAGTCTGGAAACAACAACAATAACAATAATAACAATAATAATCATGACTTTATGTAACATGATATGCATAGTCTCAAATTATTCTGACCAGCCAAACAACAACAACAAATCCTCCTCCTCCTCTTCTAATGAGGTGACAAAGTTAGATAAATCCAATTTTCCATGTGGTTCTCAACATCATGCTGTGCATAACTGGAGTAACACTTGTACTATGTTTTATGACTAAGGTTCTAACAGTCAGGTATTTAACCTGGGACTTCCTGTATCTGAAACCAATGTTCTAAGACATTTCTCGTTGTAGCTACGGCTGTGTAAAATATAGGGTAAAAATGCCATCACATGAAACATACTGTAACATTTTGTCATTCCAACTCAAACTAACCATACGATTATCTCTTTTTGCACATTTCTTCCACTTTCTCTATTTTGTTCCTCATTTATCTGCAGCCAAACTCCTATCTCTTTTTTATGGACGACAAGAATTCATTTGAAATAAAAGTTAAAACCTACGTTACTCTGATATTGATCTTACTATCTTGGAATTGTCACATAAATCAAGATAAGGGCATAAATAATTGACACTAAACTAAGTTCATACCTAGATTATGCCAGTCTAGCAAAGATATGCCAAGTTTTTATGACTAGAAGGAGTTGTAGAACCCATGTAATCAATAAGTTTCCTGCAGGAAAATGTCTTTTTACATTCTCACAAAAAATAACTGCATAGTACTAAGGCTTGGTGATGAAAAATAGCAGTAACTTTCCTCTGCATTGTAATAAAGCTAGGTATGAAAAATAGTAGTGACTGGTAACTGCACAGTACTAAAAGTAGGTGATGAAAAATAGCAGTAACTGCCAACTGCATAGTACTAAATGCTAGGTGATGAAAAATAGCGGTGACTGGTAACTGCACAGTACTAAAGCTAGGTGATGAAAAATAGCAGTAACTGCCAACTGCATAGTACTAAATGCTAGGTGATGAAAAATAGCGGTGACTGCTAACTGCATAGTACTAAAGCTAAGTGATGAAAAATAGCGATGACTGCCAACTGCAGAGTACTAAAGCTAGGTGATGAAAAATAGTGGTGACTGCCAACTGCAGAGTACTAAAGCTAGGTGATGAAAAATAGTGGTGACTGCTAACTGCAGAGTACTAAAGCTAGGTGATGAAAAATAGCAGTAACTGCTAACTGCATAGTACTTAAGCTAGGTGATGAAAAATAGTGGTGACTGCTAACTGCAGAGTACTAAAGCTAGGTGATGAAAAATAGTGGTGACTGCTTACTGCAGAGTACTAAAGCTAGGTGATGAAAAATAGCAGTAACTGCTAACTGCATAGTGCTAATGCTAACTTATGAAAAACAGAGGTCATGTGTTGAGCTAAGACTGAACTCCTAGACTTCTTATCACGTATTGTAAGATTTATACAAATGGTGTAGATTCAGATCAGCCAGGTCTTTGCCTGGAGGGGGGAGGAGTCCCCGGCAATGTCTTGATAGCTCTGTTTGTAGATCTTAGTTTTAAAAACAAATCTTTGTTACTAATAAACAAATGGAGCATGCTTAAGCTTAACTCTTAGCCTGCAACATTTGTTAATAACATCTTTGTTACTAATAAACAAATGGAGCATGCTTAAGGTTAACTCTTAGCCTGCAACATTTGTTAATAACATCTTTGTTACTAATAAACAAATGGAGCATGCTTAAGGTTAACTCTTAGCCTGCAACATTTGTTAATAACATCTTTGTTACTAATAAACAAATGGAGCATGCTTAAGGTTAACACTTAGCCTGCAACATTTGTTAATAACATCTTGGTTACTAATAAACAAATGGAGCATGCTTAAGGTTTACTCTTAGCCTGCAACATTTGTTAATAACATCTTTGTTACTAATAAACAAATGGAGCATGCTTAAGGTTAACTCTTGGCCTGAAACATTTGTTAATAACATCTTTGTTACTAATAAACAAATGGAGCATGCTTAAGGTTAACTCTTAGCCTGCAACATTTGTTAATAACATCTTTGTTACTAATAAACAAATGGAGAATGCTTAAGGTTAACTCTTAGCCTGCAACATTTGTTAATAACATCTTGGTTACTAATAAACAAATGGAGCATGCTTAGGGTTAACTCTTAGCCTGCAACATTTGTTAATAACATCTTTGTTACTAATAAACAAATGGAGAATGCTTAAGGTTAACTCTTGGCCTGAAACATTTGTTAATAACATCTTTGTTACTAATAAACAAATGGAGAATGCTTAAGGTTAACTCTTGGCCTGAAACATTTGTTAATAACATCTTTGTTACTAATAAACAAATGGAGAATGCTTAAGGTTAACTCTTGGCCTGCAACATTTGTTAATAACATCTTTGTTACTAATAAACAAATGGAGCATGCTTAAAGTTAACTCTTAGCCTGCAACATTTGTTAATAACATCTTTGTTACTAATAAACAAATGGAGAATGCTTAAGGTTAACTCTTGGCCTTCAACATTTGTTAATAACATCTTTGTTACTAATAAACAAATGGAGCATGCTTAAAGTTAACTCTTAGCCTGCAACATTTGTTAATAACATCTTTGTTACTAATAAACAAATGGAGAATGCTTAAGCTTAACTCTTGGCCTGCAACATTTGTTAATAACATCTTTGTTACTAATAAACAAATGGAGCATGCTTAAGGTTAACTCTTAGCCTGCAACATTTGTTAATAACATCTTTGTTACTAATAAACAAATGGAGCATGCTTGCAAGGTTAACTCTTAGCCTGCAACATTTGTTAATAACATCTTTGTTACTAATAAACAAATGGAGCATGCTTGCAAGGTTAACTCTTAGCCTGCAACATTTGTTAATAACATCTTTGTTACTAATAAACAAATGGAGAATGCTTAAGGTTAACTCTTAGCCTGCAACATTTGTTAATAACATCTTTGTTACTAATAAACAAATGGAGCATGCTTAAAGTTAACTCTTAGCCTGCAACATTTGTTAATAACATCTTTGATACTAATAAACAAATGGAGAATGCTTAAGGTTAACTCTTGGCCTTCAACATTTGTTAATAACATCTTTGTTACTAATAAACAAATGGAGCATGCTTAAAGTTAACTCTTAGCCTGCAACATTTGTTAATAACATCTTTGTTACTAATAAACAAATGGAGAATGCTTAAGGTTAACTCTTGGCCTGAAACATTTGTTAATAACATCTTTGTTACTAATAAACAAATGGAGAATGCTTAAGGTTAACTCTTGGCCTGAAACATTTGTTAATAACATCTTTGTTACTAATAAACAAATGGAGCATGCTTAAGCTTAACTCTTGGCCTGCAACATTTGTTAATAACATCTTTGTTACTAAAAAACAAATGGAGAATGCTTAAGCTTAACTCTTAGCCTGCATCATTTGTTAATAACATCTTTGTTACTAATAAACAAATGGAGCATGCTTAAGCTTAACTCTTAGCCTGCAACATTTGTTAATAACATCTTTGTTACTAATAAACAAATGGAGCATGCTTAAGGTTAACTCTTAGCCTGCAACATTTGTTAATAACATCTTTGTTACTAATAAACAAATGGAGCATGCTTGCAAGGTTAACTCTTAGCCTGCAACATTTGTTAATAACATCTTTGTTACATATAAACAAATGGAGCATGCTTGCAAGGTTAACTCTTAGCCTGCAACATTTGTTAATAACATCTTTGTTACATATAAACAAATGGAGCATGCTTAAGGTTAACACTTAGCCTGCAACATTTGTTAATAACATCTTTGTTACTAATAAACAAATGGAGCATGCTTAAGGTTAACTCTTAGCCTGCAACATTTGTTAATAACATCTTTGTTACTAATAAACAAATGGAGCATGCTTAAGGTTAACACTTAGCCTGCAACATTTGTTAATAACATCTTTGTTACTAATAAACAAATGGAGCATGCTTAAGGTTAACTCTTAGCCTGCAACATTTGTTAATAACCTAAACAAAATTCTTAGGTAATTGGCTAAAAACTTTGTTGGAGACTCAGCAGCAGATAGTGCAGATCCTGATCAGACAGTTCTCAGCATGGTTGATTTAGATTTACATTACTTGCCTTAGCCTTATAAAAAAATGCATAGCATGCCAAGGGTTAATTTGAAAAAGTGGGAACCAGCCTCCTGACACTAATTTTGTTCTTGACAAGTTATCTCTGACTTCCATGACTTAAAAAGTGAGCCTTTCATAAAACAGCAAAACAGGTTTTTAATTGGATTTTCTTTTCTTAACTTAGATAGCCAAGAAAGCTACTCCCGCTTTTCAAAAGGGCACAAATAAAAATACAACTTAAAAAAAACTGTTTTTGTCTGCAGTAAACTGCAGTAACATTTCGTTTAAGAGAATACTTAATTCATTCCATAGGACATTTAACCAATGCCACAAGAAGAGGGTGTATTTACGATTCTAAATCTTTTATCCCACTCCTCCAAACACTTTAAACCAGAAACTATTGGGATTTGTCTTATTACAGCATTTTAAACGAGAACAAGATAATTATGTTGTAAATTATGAGATAATAGCAAGCAATTGTATCAAAGTTACCTCCTTATGCAGCGTTACAAGAACAAACTCATAACTTCTTTAAAGGTGGTGTCTGACAGTTTGCCTATATCAAATTCATGTAACAAAACCTTACCACTGATTTGGGGAATTAGGGCATAATATTTTGTATAAACCCATACTTTAGTCGAAAAAAAAACACGATTTTGAACACTAACTGAATTGTTAAGAACTAATCGTGATAAAGATCACTCTGAATGTGTATTCTTTCCAACTGTATAAAAATCTAGATAGTGGTCTCTGCTAAAAATAGATATCTACGTCAAGAGTGGATGACATAAATGACTATATAACGTGATCTCAAATGTTTTTGGCAGCACGGCTCGGATAGGAAATACCTGTTTGCAATGACCAGTGGTGATCTATGCTGGACTGTCCACAGATCTAGGACATCACAGGTCTAGGACATCACAGATCTAGGACATCAATGAACAGCATTTTAAAGCCCCTTTTCATGTAACAATGACATATTTCAATATTTAAGAAAATAAATTTTGGCCCAAACTGTCAGATGCCACCTTTAAAAGAAGGGGCAGATGTTTGGGAAATATGTTATACACTTCCATAACAAATCAGATATATTTTGTAAACAATTAAGCCAAGACCAAAATCTGAGATAAAACATAGAAAATCTGTTTATTTTTTTCACCAAGAAAACTAAATTGTATTACAGAATCTAGTCATCAAAGTTATTTTTTTTATTTCATTATTTATTGTGGGTCATGAAAGTTTTCATTGTTTTTCACAATAAAAAATTGTATATTTGACCAGCTGCGACAAAGTTGCTTTAAAATTAGATTTCTCCTGCTGTCTGAAGCTCTGTTTGTTTATTGGGTTTATCCTCCCACATACATTATTTCAGTTATCTGGAGACGGTGTCCATTAGAAGCAGACATAGTGTTGCTTTTACTGTGTATAGCATGCCATGAACACATGGCATGATATCACACCCAGTCACATTTTCTTGACACCAGGCCAACCAGTCATGGAACTACCCTTATATTTGCTGAAGTGTTAGCAATGGGAGTTATACCTCTACCATCTTTTATGACTTTTGTATGTCACAGCCCGTGTTCGAACCCATGGCCTAAAGTACCTGGAGTCGATGCTCTACAGATTGCACTACCTGGTTCGATCTGAAGCTTTATAAAACTAGACAACATTTTCATAATGATACAGAAAAGGTATTTTGTTCAGCCCATGAAGACTAGAGAATCTACAACAAAACATTAGCAACAACAGCCTTTCTCTGTCTTGCTACAAGTTGACAGTCTTTGTTAATTTCCAAATCAACAGAGAACAATTTACCACCTTCGATGTCATTTCACCGAAAAAGCCTGCTGTTTGCCAATATGGATTTTTAGCCAGTGTTGTCTTTTCTAGGTCCAATTAAAAAGTTGACACAAACACAACACAATTCTATTCAAATGGCCAATGTGAACACAACACAATACAAAAGTGGAATATTTACCGACAAAACAATGGCTCCCCTATGAAACAACATACCAACAACTCCAAACGCTGCATTGTACAGATAAAACAGACTGTGTCAATAATTTAAACCCTTAATCAAACACATGATAGGTTGATTGCTTTACCGTGAAAAGCTACCAATAACCATTCCCACAAAAAATTCCTAAATGAAAACTGTCAACAGAAAATAATAAATGTAAAAACAGCAGAACCTAACTTCATCATAGCTTGACAGCTTGATAGGGGTTTGATATAGAAATTGTGAATAAGAGATAAGATTTTGACAATTTTCAACTCATCCAATCATCTTACAGCTACTCACTTTTCCTTACTGATCGCATTTGACGACATGACGTCTCTCACCTTACAGGACAATTCTAATATATTTACTAATCTTAAAATGTTTGTTATCTGTTACATCACATTGAAACTATTACAGCCATGTTGGCGATGTCCAGCTAGTTAAAGGTGGAGGATGACCCTCATGTCTGGGTAGAACCCAGCTGGAAAACCTCCCCACAGGAAAGTTATCACCCCACCTGGGACTTGAGAGATTAAGATTAGGATTAGCCGGCATTTTTGCCGATACTGCGCAGCGACATTTCTATCATTACAGCACAGGGGCACTTATGAGGTGCCCAGGGACTGAACCCGGCCGGTCCATTATACTGACACCGACGAGTCAGGCGTAATGCTGTCCCCGTAGCACCGAGCGTTAGGAGGGAAGCCACTACTACCAACTTTAAAGTCTTTGGTATGACCCGGCCGGGGTTCGAACCCACGACCTCCCGATCCGCAAGCCGACGCTCTACCATCTGAGCTATTGCGGCCGGTCCTTGGACTTGAACCTACCATGGAGTTGGCTGTTGACTCTAACCGCTTGGCCACAGACGCCCCATAAAATTTAAAATATGAGTGTGTAAATAGTGATTTAACCCTTATCACTGAATACATCACAGTACACAAATGTTTGACATTTTATTATATTCACCAGCGAGTCCTATATGAATAAATTAAATTAAAAAATGTGTTGATAAAGAGAATTAACCCTTATCTGCTTTTTAATAATGTATGTACACTTTTTGTCAACTTCTTTTCTATCTTCTTGCACAGGTGCCTGGATAGGTGGCTAGATTGATAGTCAGCAATAGCCAGTGGCAAACAGTGTGGAACATCTGGATTTACATGGCTTAATTGATAGCCAGTGGCAAACAGTGTGGAACATCTGGGTTTACATTGCTTCATTGATAGCCAGTGGCAAACAGTGTGGAACATCTGGGTTTACATTGCTTCATTGATAGCCAGTGGCAAACAGTGTGGAACATCTGGATTTACATGGCTAGATTGACAGCCAGTGGCAAAACAGTATGGTTCATCTGGATTTACATTGCTTAATTGATAGCCAGTGGCAAATAGTGTGGAACATCTGGATTGACATTGCTTAATTGATAGCCAGTGGCAAATAGTGTGGAACATCTGGATTTACATGGCTAGATTGATGGTCAGCAGCAAAATAGTATGGTTAATCTGGATTTACATGGCTAAATTGATAGCCAGTGGCAAACAGTGTGGAACATCTGGATTTACATGGCTAGATTGATGAGCAGCAGCAAAATAGTATGGTTCATCTGGATTTACATGGCTAAATTTATAGCCAGTGGCAAATAGTGTGGCTCATCTGAATTTACACAATTTGCTTAACCCTAAGCTCACTACAATGTCAAAACACCACATTAATTCTTAGTCATCTTCTTACACCAACATGCAAAGTTTCCATAATGATATAGACATATAGATATATTGATAGATACTCAGCAGAAAAGAATGCGGACCTTGATCAGACAGATCTGGATCTTCACTTTTTGTTAAAGGCTTATAAATACATGCTTAGCAAGGTAATAGATAAGCATGATATATTTTGTTCTTACCTGGTTTTGAGAAATAAGACAAAAGTTAATTCAAAGAACAAGTCCAACAATTTTCTATTTTATACATTGAATCGAACTGAATTATCATATGGGTCAATACAGTTAACTTAATGTTGTATTTATCCTATTTAAGTATGTAAAAGTATGTAATTGTTATTTACAAAGGATGAGAACTAACATGACAGTTAAGTCAAACTCTTAGCTAGTAACAAAACAATCATGAAACTGTGGGTAAATGTTACTAAATGTGTATAAAGTACCCATTAAATATATCTTGAACTATTCATAATGTGTATAAAGTACCCATTAAATATATCTTGAACTATTCATAATATGTATAAAGTATCCATTAAATATATCTTGAATTACTGATAGTGTGTATAAAGTACCCATTAAATATATCAAAAATTATTCATAATATGTATAAAGTACCCATTATATATATTTTAAATGATTGATAATGTGTATAAAGGACCCATTAAATATATGTTGAATTATTTATAATGTGTATAAAACAAAGTCATGGAGTGATTTGAGTCCATCCAAACTCAGTACCAATACATGTCCAATGTGTATACACTTGCACAACTTTTTTTCAAACCCTTTGAGTCCAAAGAACACAAGACAAACATGTACACACACACATGATTACAGCAAACTAAGGTCTTAACATCATATTCCTACCTGCCAACAACAAGTATTTACATGTTATTGTTAGTTATGTAAAGGATTTTATTTGAAGAGCATCAGCCTAAATACTCAACAAATCATCAAGATTTAAGTACCAAACCCCCAAATTCACACATATGTCAACTTCTTCTTTAAGCAATTTTCATAATTTACAACATCTATGGTAATAAATATCTGGATTTGTATCATATTTTGTAAAACACAAATAAAACGTCTGTCAAATGGTATTTCTACTCAATACATGGGGGAAAAATGGAACAAAACTGATCTAAGTCAATAAAATCACTATCAAACAAATCTAAATTAAAAATTTTACTGATGTTTTGGGGACAGGACGCAACTTAGTCATTCATTTCGGTTGATTAATCCAGAATTTGAACAAAAGCAATGCTACAATTTCAACAATTCACGCCCAGCCCTCTACCATACCATCCTCAGTTCAGCCATATGCCTCTTTAATCCAAGTGGGGTTTCACAGTATGTTGTAAGGGAAGTAACTCTCATAGCAGTCATAAATAAAGAAAAACAATAATATATAGTCTGCTTATAGCAATGGTAATATAACAAGATTTAATGAAACATACACAACTAACAACTCAATCCATTAAATTAGTACCTTTAGTTGATTATAGATGTCCTCAATTTGAAGGAGTGTTGACAAAAACTCCAGTCAGACAAGAAAAGAAATGGCTTCTTTTTTTCCCCCAAAACACAGCACTGTTTTCACATGAATGTAGAGCTTTAATCCAGACTTTAAGCCAGTCAGAAGTCCAAATATGGCACAAAAACTCACCAGTATATCACAGTAAGTGTCGGTATAAAGAATTAACAGGGAAACGGTCAGTAACATCCATAAACACAGAGAAACGGGTCAAAACCTTGCATAGAATTTCAGCCGGTACACACTCTGGCTATGCAAGAGCAAATAATCAAAATGGCCGCCCCAGTCAGTTGTGATTGGGCTAGGAGCAGACAGCATACACTTTCTGCTATCAGAGAGAGGGAGAGAGGGGTTGGACAAATTTTACTTGGCTTCTGCAGTTGAAATGGGCAGGCTTTTACACACACCCTATCACTAACTGGATTTTACAGGCCGATACACACAGAAATCACCCTCATAAACTTGAAAAAGAGGATATTAGACATTTTGTCAACGGGTGAAGTTGGTATGTATTTTATAGCTTTATTGTTATTATTTTTGTCTACGGGATGATCAAATCCTCAAGCACGTTATTATGTTATTTTTTTAAAAGGTTGCTTTGTTAAAAAATTAGACTGAATAATACATGTGAGTTTAAAGTTTAACAAGCTAAGTCATGGTTATATGGGCGGAAAGGTAGCTGACAAGTTGTGGATTGAATGTGTCAGTATGTTAAGTGGTTCTGAAATGGACAGTTTGTACTTAGAAATGTTAGTTAAATTAAATAATGTTTTAGTTTTTACCAACACAAGTTGGACAATGAAACAATCAGGGCAATTATATCAACATTTAGTTATATTTGGAAGGAAGGTACAAAACTTCATACAAAAAAAAATGTAGCTATCCCAACAGTTGGATGAAAGATAATTTTCAAGTTGCATTTTCTTCGCATGAATTTTAAAATATTTCTTTACTCAACAAGGCTCATTAATCTTTGCAACAGAAAATATTAAAAACAGTTATGCATCAGCTGTTATGTTAGAATGATTACTTCAAATAATTGATTCAGAATGTACTTTACAATGTTTGTTGGGTTCGACAACCCGCTAGTAATCCTTAAGATGTATGGAGATGGTGATCACTTGAAGCAGATGTAGTGCTGCCTTCACTGTGTTTCTGAAAAACATCACCACCAGTCATGGAACTACTTGTTTGTTTCTGAAACACATCACCACCAATTATGGAACTATTTGTTTGTTTCTGAAACACATCACCACCAATTATGGAACTATTTGTTTGTTTCTGAAATACATCATGACCAGGCATGGAATTACTTGTTTGTTTCTAAAAACACATCACGACCAATTATGAAACTCTTTGTTTGTTTCTGAAATACACCACCAGTCATGGAACTACTTATTTGTTTCTGAAATACATCATGACCAGGCATGGAACTACTTGTTTGTTTCTGAAACACATCACAACCAATTATAAAACTATTTGTTTGTTTCTGAAACACATCACCAGTCATGGAACTACTTTTTCTTCTTCTGAAAAACATCACGACCAATTATGGAACTACTTATTTGTTTCTGAAATACATCACGACCAGTTATGAAACTATTTGTTTGTTTCTGAAATACATCACAGCCAATTATGAAAGTACTTGTACAAGATAAGCGTAAGAAAGGGAGCTATACCACTTCACAACTTGTATCCTGAACCGATATTTACACTTGGTCCATCCCTTAAAGGTGGTATGGGACAGTTTGCCTACAAATACATGTAACAATATCTAACCGCTTTTTTAAGGTAGCTGTGCATAATTTGTATTTGTATTTTGGGTTTTACAGCACACCGACACTTGATAGGTCATACGGCGCTGATTTTGCATAATTTCTGCAGAAACTTGTACTTTAATTAAGAATGGTTTTGAACAGATAAGAAATACATGTTTGTATAACAATTGGGATGCTATGATGAACTGTTCACATAGATGTAGGGCATTAATAAACAGCAGTTCATTGGACCTTTTTGAGTTACAACTTATTTGGTTGCTTGAGCAACAAGACATTTGGTCCAAGCTGCTGGATACCACCTTTAACTGAAGCTGTTGTTTTACCTACTAAGCTATTAGTATAAGTACAGAGATACAAACATCGGAAAAGGGTCTTGCTCACAGAATGTTTATAGACATACAGATCTATGCATCTCTATGATAATCCTAGTCTGATAGGGAAAACACTACTATATATTCAGCATTTGATATTAACAACATGACACATTGCTACTATGTACTTTCATTGTGATGATAACAGATGTAATTTAATTCAATATATCAAGTTTTGTTCTGCTAATTTTTTCTAGCGCTTTTCTGTTAAAAGGTGGCATCCAACAGTTTGAACCAATTTTTTCTCTCAAATAACCAAATTAGTTAATGTTACCTGAAAAGGTTCAGCAAAATGCTGTCCACTGATGTCCCAGATTTTTGTGAACCTCCGAGTATAAATCTCCACTTCATTGCAAATGGATATTTCCTATCTAAGACATGCTGCCAAGTTAACTATTATAATAAAATAAACTAAACAGAAAAAACATGTGACCACTTACTTTTAAAATTACATTATACTGTCATTCATGTAATCCACTCTGATGTCAAAATCTATATTTAGCAGTAATCACTATTGTGCTTTTGAATATATTTAGAAAGAATGAACATTTGGAGTGTTTGCTTTTGCAGTTTGTACTAACAATACAGATAGCGTTGAAAAGCATCTTTACTTAATGTAAAGTATGAGTTTATTCAGAAATTATGTTTTAATTTCATCAAGAAGTGCTTACATATTGTCACATGTATCTGATATGGGCACACTGTCCGGTACCATCTTTAACGGAATTAATCCATGTCAAATCAAACTTATACATGCCTCCAAACTTATATTAATCAAAGAGTATATTCTAAAATTGTTCATCACATGACGAACCATAATTCTAAGGATATATTTTTGTGTGCAGAGCTGAAAAAATGTGTCAATGATTATTACTGACGTAAGGTCAACATTTACTGAGGACATCAGCGATCTCTTGCAAGCATGGATGAACCAGAAACAAGATGAAATCTATTATCAACCATGTGCTAAAAGGTCCTATTTAAATATATCAATTCCACTCACATGATCTTGATGTAAATGCAATCAAACCTTGAGTCTTAGTGGAGCATTGGTCGATCATTGACCATTAACTTAGAACTGAGGATCGGAAAATTTGTCATGATTTCCTAACATAAGAGTTTGCTCTCTATGCTGCAAGACTGTATCAAATTTGGCATGTTGAATAACGCTCTATTTCAGATTCTTCTGGAAGAGCCAACATTTTGTATTTTGAATTTTGGGTTTATGGCGCACTGACATTTGATAGGTCATAATGTTCAATGTAGACGAGCCAGTGTTACTGCATATTCATGAAAATTAATCACACCATCAAGCTGAAAGATCCCATCCCAATCTGTTATCCTCGCTTATGAATGGTTACAATTTCAGTTAAAGCTTTTCTTGCTTGTCTGTATTAAGTTATAAAACACATTTCTTTACAGCCCATCCATTTATTGTGACAGATAAATTAAATTCCAAAAGCATTAAACTTAAGAAAACAACAATACCATTGAGAAAAAATGTTTTATGCTCAAATTTTAACGACATTTAACATTTATGTGAAAATTTTTACGGCTTGCACAACAAAAGTTGCTAACGTTACAACAAGATAATAGGATAAAATTGCCTGTTAAGATAGGCAGTTGCTTTACGGTTCTGATTTCTGTACTCTGAAGTTTTATTATGATTTAGTATGGAGCGTGACGCGACTATGACATAACTGTGTTGCAGTGAAAAGATGACAGTTCGGTCTAAGGTAAAAGGCATTTACATATTTAACAACGGGTGTCGTACATATAAAATTTAGTCATATAAATGACAGACTTCATATATCTAATCTCTGTACATAAGTCAGTGTGATCAATCATACTTTACCGCTTTTGTATAATCAGATTTAGTTCTTATTTCTTCAAATTAGCATGTGATAATTGTTTACCATCATCTTTAAATAAACTGACGACTATCAATCTTAGAATAATATCACTACAGACATCATTCTACAACATTGTTAATCTATCCAATATTCTTAATATAAACTAAATATTTGTTCTTTATGTTTGTTACATCTCAGTGACCCAATTAAGGTTATATTTGCAATATGTCTGGGTAAAACCTCTGGAGCACGACAGGACAGCTGGACAGACCTATGAACATGAAAGTTCTCACCCTGACTGGAACTCACATAGGGGTGAGGGGCTGAGACATTACATGTTGCAACTCTTAGCCTCATGACTACAGGTGCCCTGCTAAACTGTTGAGTCATGTAAAACACCTTTCTGTATATTATAACACAGAGGGCTAAAATAGTGCAGGAACTGATCTGAAAGCACTCAGCCGGAGCGGATCTGGATGTACACTTTTTTCCTTGGATCGACCAGAGCAGGCTAAGAGTAAAGAAGATGTGCTTAGAAGGCTAGGAGTAAAGAAGATGTGCTTAGCAGGCTAGGAGTAAAGAGGATGTGCTTAGCAGGCTTGGAGTAAAGAAGATGTGCTTATCAGGCTAAGAGTAAAGAGGATGTGCTTAGCAGGCTAGGAGTAAAGAGGATGTGCTTAGCAGGCTAAGAGTAAAGAAGATGTGCTTATCAGGCTAAGGGTAAAGAGGATGGGCTTAGCAGGCTAAGAGTAAAGAGGATGTGCTTATCAGGCTAAGAGTAAATAAGATGTGCTTATCAGGCTAGGAGTAAAGAAGATGTGCTTATCAGGCTAGGAGTAAAGAGGATGTGCTTATCAGGCTAAGAGTAAAGAAGATGTGCGTATCAGGCTAAGAGTAAAGAAGATGTGCTTATCAGGCTAGGAGTAAAGAAGATGTGCTTAGCAGGCTAAGAGTAAAGAAGATGTGCTTAGCAGGCTAGGAGTAAAGAAGATGTGCTTATCAGGCTAGGAGTAAATAAGATATGCTTAGCAGGCTAAGAGTAAATAAGATGTGCTTAGCAGGCTAGGAGTAAAGAAGATGTGCTTAGCAGGCTAAGAGTTAAGAGGATGTGCTTATCAGGCTAGGAGTAAAGAAGATGTGCTTATCAGGCTAAGAGTAAAGAGGATGTGCTTATCAGGCTAGGAGTAAAGAAGATATGCTTAGCAGGCTAAGAGTAAAGAGGATGTGCTTAGCAGGCTAGGAGTAAAGAGGATGTGCTTAGCAGGCTAAGAGTAAAGATGATGTGCTTAGCAGGCTAAGAGTAAAGAAGATGTGCTAAGCAGGCTAGGAGTAAAGAGGATATGCTTATCAGGCTACAAGTAAAGGTGTGCTTAGCAGGCTAAAAGTAAAGGTGTGCTTAGCAGGCTAAGAGTAAAGAGGATGTGCTTAGCAGGCTAAGAGTAAAGGTGTGCTTAGCATGCTAAGAGTAAAGAAGATGTGCTTAGCAGGCTAAGAGTAAAGAGGATGTGCTTAGCAGGCTAAGAGTAAAGGTGTGCTAAGCAGGCTAATAGTAAAGAAGATGTGCTTAGCAGGCTAGGAGTAAAGAAGATGTGCTTATCAGGCTAGGGGTAAAGAAGATGTGCTGATCAGGCTAGGAGTAAAGAAGATGTGCTTATCAGGCTAGGAGTAAAGAAGATGTGCTTATCAGGCTAGGAGTAAAGAAGATGTGCTTAGCAGGCTAAGAGTAAAGAAGATGTGCTTAGCAGGCTAGGAGTAAAGAAGATGTGCTTAGCAGGCTAAGAGTAAAGAGGATGTGCTTAGCAGGCTAAGAGTAAATAAGATGTGCTTAGCAGGCTAGGAGTAAAGAAGATGTGCTTAGCAGGCTAGGAGTAAAGAAGATGTGCTTATCAGGCTAGGAGTAAAGAAGATGTGCGTATCAGGCTAAGAGTAAATTAGATGTGCTTAGCAGGCTAAGTTAAGAATATGTGCTTAGCAGGCTAAAAGATAAGAATATATACTTGGAGCTGAGATAATGTTTTGTTTTGTAGAATTGTTGGATTCTCTTTGCTCTTTGGATTTTCAGCCCTTTTAGTTTTATTTAGGTACTGTAAACATGTTGGCAGAATTAAATTATTAAAATCAATGCCTATCTTCTTAATTTAAATGGAGCAAACATGTTAGCAATAATTATTTCAAACCAATAACTACAATGGCACAAATGACTACGGTAGTGATAACTGCATATTCTTAACACAGCAAGACGGGTTCCAACTCCCGAAGGAATATAGTAAGACATAAGCAATATTCTAAGGCATTTCTCTTTCTCCAATTATCGTCTTAGTCGCCTCTCAACGCTTTAAGTATTAGCTAACAGAGACAATATGGCCAGTTATTGGTTATTTTATGTCTGTGTTTGGTACGGTAACGAAAGCGAGGTGAAAAGAAGCATTACACACTTCGACCTTCCATTAACTCTAGTCTAGACTAGAGCCAAGGTCCTAAACAAACTGAATTTAAAACTTGAGAAAATAAAGTTAGAAAATTTCCATAAGAAGTTAAATAAGGTTTCAAATTTTATTGTACCCATTTTAAAAGGAATAGCCAAGAAATGAAGCAAGGTCAATGGTATAAAGAATATTTAGCCTCGTTACTGGAGAAAAAAAGTATTATGTTCTGGACATTATATCTAAACTATTACTAAAGAAACCCTGTAAATAAAGCTAATAGAGAACAAGTTATTCAGTAAGGACTCTGGATAAGTCAATTTCTGGACTCAGAGTCCCTCTGTTCAAGCTCCATACAGGTCATGACACAATATTTCTTGGCTCTGACTGCTTAGTCTCTCACTCTGTGGGTTCGAGTCTTGTTCTGGCAAAGGACTTAATGTGGGATTAGCCTTCCAGCTGCAGGTGATTCTACCCAGGCGTTTGTATGGATTTGTTCCTTTACCCCAAAAAAGGTGGACGTCGCTATAATGATCATTTACTGGTCGCTGGAATGTATTTCAACAACAAAACAAAAACAAACAACTTTATCAGGACAAATTGCTGGGGTTAAACTACTGTCATCAACTAATTTATTTTTTTTAACTCAAATTTGGTCTTAAACTCACAATGGTAGGTGGACTGAGGGGATATGACAGATGGCACAAGCTTTTGAAAAAGTCAGAAAAATTGCATTTAGGTTCGACATTATTAACAATAGCATACTGTGCAATAATAATGAGACAGCTGTTCATTTGACAGAAAATAATAGAAAAGTCTATGTCATTAGACAGAAACTGTGTGGGGCAAAGTCTGCATATTGTATCCCACAAATCAAGGGACAAAATGATCAACAGACAATTGTGGATCAAAAAAATACACAATACAAATACTTCCAACTTACCAGGAAAAGAGACAGACACAAGAATATGCATATTGCATGACGGGAGAGATGGGTAAAATAGATATAAAAAGACAGGAAGACATGAAGTCATCTAAGTCTGTCTTAAAGAAGATTTTCAGACCTGGTGTTCTTTTATCAAGTCTGGCTTTTATAAATAAATATAACCTCTACCTATGTCTTCCTAATGAGGACATTTTCCTGAAATAAATATACGGCAGCCTGTGCTTTAACAGCATGTTCATTCCAATGGGATCATACTGCACCAAGTTACATTTTCCTTGAGTGAAGTTAAGGAATAACCTAGTTTTTTTTGTTTTATTAGAAAATAAATTGCAGCAACAAAATTAAGGTCATTAAAGCGACAATATGTGTATGTTTACTGGGTTTATCATCCCACCAACAGTATTTCAGTTATCTGGAAACAGCTCTTGGCCATGGGCGCCACCAACCCATCCTAGTTTTTGTTTGCATATGCAGCGACCAATTATGATCATTATGGCAATGTCCAGCTTTTTTGTGAAGGAAGACCCTATACAAATGTCTGGGTAGAACCACCAGAGCACTGCAAGTCAGCTGGAAGACCTTCCCACATTGTCCTTCACCCCGAGCGGGACTCGAACCCATGCAGTCACAGGCTAAGCAGTCAGAGGAGTTACAAATCGGAGACTCTACCACGATGCCACGGGCATCCTGGAGTAAACTCCTGTATGTTCGATGTGGACGAGTGAGTTATACCTCCACTGCTTTTTAAGGCATTGTTGGGCATGTCTAAACCTGGGATCAAACCTAAAACTTAAAGTTCTTTGGACCAAGGGTCATAAAAAAAAAATTAGTTGCTCTTTCTTACTGAAATAGAGAAATTTCTTTTTTTTCAAACACTTTTTTAAGATAAAAGATAAGGTTCCATTTACACAAACTTTTAACTTAATAAACTTTCACCTTAGGGAATTTATTGACATTAAAAAACACTTATGATTATGTGAAAAAACAAACAAAGATTTGTTATTAATTCTATCTCAGCACTAAAACAACTGTGCCACCTGGGTCTGCTCTATTTGCCTTTATGTGTTCGCATATTTCTATAATACAAGACCCAGCTTAAAAGACTGCAAAGAAATAAAAATGGAAGGCTCGATCTTTCTTCTTGAATAACCGATATCAGACAAGGCCCAATCTTTCATCATGAGCATGGAAAAAGAGCCTGAAGACATCAAAAGTCAATTGGTCTGAGTAATAATCCATTTGTGAACTCACCAGCTATAAAGTTACGTGTTTCTGACATGACGAAAACAGAAGTGGAGGAAAGTGATGGAACGGTCTTCATCTTGATGCATTCACTGACATCAGTCAACATTTATCATAGCATTATAATAAAGTCAGTTACATAAGAAAATGTGCATTTAAATGTTTATGAAAAGATTGAAATATGGCTTCAGTTATGTGCGAGTAGTTTGACCTATGATGTCTAGGGCTTTTTATATGAAAGAAATAATGCATTTCCTTTTATACGTAACAATATTATGCACTAACATTCTTCATGCAGGTATATATTGCCTTTGCTATACATTGATGTAGTCAAGTGAATTGGAATACAACAAAACTTTAAAAAGTGTAAAGTTTGATTGGATTCTAACAAGTTTGAATTCTGATAAATTTGATTGGATTATTGCAAGCTTGATTTGATTATATGACAAGTTTGACTGAATTCTATTAACTTTGATTGGTTTTTGGCAAGTGTGATTGGATTATTGCAACATTGATTGGCATTAGCAAGTTTGATGGTATTCTAGCAAGTTTGATTGGATTATTGCAAGATTGACTGGATTCTAGAAATAGTGATCGGACTCTAGCAAGTTTAACTAGTTTATAGCAAGTTATTATAAATTCTTATGACGCAAAAAATATTCGAACAATCTTGTTTCTAAAGTTATCTAGGTTTCTAGCCAGTCTTCAAACAGGAATGCATTTACACAACAGATCCCTAATCAGTTCTCTAACAACCTTTTATCCTTTTTTGCCATGTCCAAGTAGCAATGTCTATTGAAAGGAGATAAAAGCGAGATAATGCAGATAATGTGAAATACAAGGTAACAGCACCAGGCAATCGATTTTTATTGGAATTTATTGTCCAAGCAATCAATTTATCTCCGGTGGGAGTTAAGACTGCAGCAGTTATTGAACGGGTGGTGATAAAAGGTGACAAAAGATAATACAATGGCCAGATTATCATCATTGTTTGTTTGATCATTAGTGTGTGTTTTAAAGTGATTTCAAAAGCTGTGATGTATAATATGTACAGAGATTGTTTTAGTCATCCATATTTTAAGGTGTTTTTAATGTGCAAGTCAATTAGGAATACAAATTGATTTATGCAGATTATACACTTGTTATGAAATCATCTTTTCTGAATGGGTAATCATACTATTTAGTTGTCACAAATAAATCTACATCACGCAAATAATGATTTTTTAAGTTAAGAATTACAATAAGTATATTCCCACAAGTCAATTTAACTTGAAACATTTAAAAGACATTTTTTTCTTTTTACCTAAATGTAAATAACTGAAAAGGGTAGTTGAAAAAAAATCCTAATGTATATCTTATGTAAATTTCGCCATCTCATCCCTATGTGCTGCAACTTAACTACTGCATAAACTTTAGAGCCTTAGATGTTATTTTACTTTAAATATCCACAGCACACAATATGGAAATATCACAGCTCCTTCATAGACATTAAAATGTCATGTGAGAAACCCACAAAATCTTTTGAAACACGATACGCCAATTTTCAACATTTCCATTACAAGGCATCTTCCATAGATACTCTAGAAACCTCCTTAATATTCAATTAAGATCTTCACTGTGGACAAGATGAAAAGTGAAAAAAAGTCTGATAATAAGAACCTGTAAAAAAGCTATCTTTTCATGGGACAATGGAGAGAAAAAAATGTGAACAGCACCTAACTCAATCATATTCTCACCACATCCTCTCCTCAACAAAGATCTGGTATCGTTGTGTGTTTCACGTTAGAAGTTCAGATTTTTAAATGGAGAGTGATCAACAAGGTTTTATAAAGCTGTTATCAGCCCAAAATGTCTGAGATTAACACGGCAGATATGGACCTTTAAAGTAACAAACCCCAATTTTGTTCTCTTGAAACACATTCATGGTGTCGACCCTTTCTAAGGTACTGTCATTGTTGAAACCTCTGTATCTTGACCTAGGAGATAAATGTGTTTTTCAAAGAATATTTTAGCGACCCACTTATGGTCATTTTAGTGATGTGCAGCTGTCATCGAGAAGAAAGACTCTAGACAAGTGTATGGATAGATCCACTGTATGTTAGCAAGATGAAGTCTCTACTTGTAAGTTTTCACCCCTGAACCGGACTTACACCCACATGGTGAGGGGCCAGGAAGTGAGTGGAATTACATGTCAGTGACTACAACTTGGCAATGGGTGCTCCCTAAAAATTGTCTTATAGTAAAATGTGTGTGGGTTTTATGGCACGCCAACTATCGACAGGTCATAGAGTGCTGAGTATATTAAAATGTATTTTGTTTCAGACAAACAAAAATGCACTATGTTAATTTGAATTTCATATAAAAAAATTTAACAATTATCTCTTTAAAACATACTTCTGACAATTTTTTTTAAAAAAAGGATAAGAAATGATCAACTTTAAAAAAATGTGAATAATAAAAACGGTGTGTTTTAATGATTTTGCATAGAATTATGCGAAGGGTATCACCATAATGCAAGCCTAGCCAAAAGGACTACTAAAAAGGCAAGCTAAGTGCCATCTAAACAACGTCACCTTGTCTTTTTTTATAAAGATATTTGTAACAGCTCAACACACTGACACCCGTTAAAAAGTTTTAACAATTTCCGATAATCTTTCAGTATGGAAACCGATTCACATAAAATGAAGTATTGCCATAAAAAGGTGATTCTACTTTAGTTCTTTTTGGGCAAATACTCAGAAATCCTATGAATAATTCAAGTACATAAAGTAAACAAAATTGAGAAGAAAGTAAGACATTTCTACACTCTACAAGAAATAACATTAATGTCTCAGTGGTGGGAAATTTGATAAAAAAAAAAGTCTCTTTTTTGCCTAAGAAAAAGTACAAAGTCTGTCCTCTGGCAACTCGGTTGTCACGGCAACCATTTTAGTGTTGTTAAAACACAGACAGATGGCGTTTTATTGGATGATTTGGTCAAAGTGGGCCACTGTAATCCAATCAAACAATCTGTTACTTTCCACAGTATTAACCCCCTTGAACAATTTGCACCCGGCGGAGGGGAATTGATTATGCCTCAGTATAACGGTTTTAACATAAATTTATGACAGCAGAATTGCCGCTTATAGTTCAAGCATCAATAAAACAACAATTACTGATCCAACTTCAGTTAAGCTCTGTTACGGTAACTGCCATTTTATGAGCTAAATCTTTTACTGGAAATTATCAAGAAAAGTGGATTTAAAGTAGAATAAAAGAAAAGTTTATGGAATAACATGTTTAAAGTAGGATTAAAAAGGTATATGGAATAACAATCTTAACCTTAGCTTGATCCTTACTTTAGTTGGGGAAAATAAAGGTAAATTTATCCTTTGTGTTTCAGGACATAAAGCTGAACCTAGGTGAGCCAGTGGTTCTACCTAGAGATTTGTCTGGGTCTTCTTCCATCAAATAAGCCAGATGTTGCGACAATAACCATTACTGTGTCAATGTGCTGAAATTAACCCCCCAAAAAGTTAAGACAGCATATAAATATAATCAACTGACTAAGGATAGAGTTTCAACATGAATTATTTTGTTTATACAATAAAGGACTATTCTTTTTAAAACAATAATTTGACCAGTTGGTCCAAATTGCTAACTGACAGTTTCAAGGCGGTAACTGTCAGGTTTGCTCTTTTAGTTAAAAGACTCATCACAGATTTGTTCTTACTTTTACATTTGACTTGCAGGCGAACACCTTTGTCCTGTGCCTTTTCAAATTTTGGTATATGTTGCAATGCTCGTAGGACTTTTTCATATATTCTTATTAAGCAAACTGATAAATGGCTTATGCTTACTTAACATAATTATTGTAATAATACACATTCAATAATATTTCCTTTTATATAATTATCCAAAATTCCCGAATCCGATCAGCAAATATTAATGTATTTGAGGTGTATAATAGTGTAGATGAAACAATGTACCAGTATACCACTTCTACAGAATTAAACGAGGAGGAAATCAGACATTCTCAGCAAGAAATTGACTGGAACAGTCCACACTGCTTTGCCAACACAGTGTATATGAAATAGACAATTATCTGTTATTAGTTTGGCAGATGGACTTAGCACCTGGTTCCACTTGCAGGATCGGTTCTCAGTTGTGATTATACTTAAACTGAAAGTATGACTGCTCAATATTTAACTATATATATTTCATATAATAAACCTTCACTGTAGTATATTGATACATTATCCTTGCAAAGTTGTTTCTTTGTTTATTGGGTTTATTGTTCCACCAGCAGTATTTCAATTATTTGGAGAGAGTGTCCACTTGAATGAGATATAGTGCTGCCTTCAATATCTATAGCATGCTGAGAGCACCTGGTATGATACCACACCCAGTCACATTATCCTGACACCAGGCCAACCGCTTGTGGGAACTACCCTTATATTTGGAGTATTAAATAATTGGACTTGAAGCATTGTTACCCAGTAAGAAGTATTCTGGGAGTCAAAATTTACAAGAGATGGTGTTTCAAGGGGGGCCTTACACTTAGCTCATAGCCCACAGAGTACATATTTATAAGGCTTAGACCAATAGTCCTGACTGAGGTCAGCCATATCCTTGCAAAGAATTATCTAATCAGGATCTACACTATTTACCCCTCTTTGTCTACCAGTGTTTACATACATTTGCAAAAATTCACACAACAGCATTATAATTGTTAACCTTTACCATGATATATTACATAGAATCAAATACCATGTTTTTAGTTATTAGCTCGCAACTACATTGCATCAGTTAAATTCATGCTTAATAATAAATAGTGTAGATCCAGATCAAACAACTCCCAGCAGGGGGCTGGCTGACCAGAACCTACATAATGTTCTTAATTACATAAACAGTGATTAGCAGAATAAGAGTTCAAAAAATAGAGCAACAGCTCAGTTATATCTAACTATCTAACTTAAGTCCAGCATGGCAATTTATAGTATTCACAGTTATTTATACGAAGATGTTGATTGACAAGGAAGGAATACTTAGCTTTTTTTATTAGTTTTTAATTGCTTTTGTTCATAGAAGACTGTATAATAGTTTTAATACAATTAAACAGTTGGTGAATGGAAAGCATTCTTTAAAAAAACAATTTCTTTTTTTATATTGAAAAAGAACACTTTTCTGTTAAAGCAGAAACTTTTCTGAACAAAGAAACTTGTTATCACTGCTATTACCTCCCTTCCTTTAGAAACAACAAAACCCAAGGTATTTCAGAAATTAAATAGAAAATCAAAAGTGATAAAATTTAAAATCAAATGACTAAAACCCATTTTCCTGCAAGCATCATATTGGACAGAAATATGATTGAGCAATAAAAATCTTTATGTAAATGTGGCCGAATATTGGCCTCCCTTTCCAAGTTGTTGTATCACTTAAATGATAACCATTGATTATCACTTGACCAATATCGTCACCTGACATATAAATCATTACATAGTAAAACAATACAAAATACAAAATACATTTCATGGTAATGATCATTATTCAAATGTTTTTACAAGGGTCTTGTTGTTGTTTTTTTCATAAATATTTACACTCCAGGTAAGCAAAGTTTGTATCGCCCTGGTGCATAAAACTCTGCCAACATTAATTTTTTTTCTGTATGATTTCAAGCCCACCCCCATTCCCCTGCCCCACACCCCCATCAAAAGACTTTGAAAGGCCTATGATCTCAGAATAGTAGCCCCTTAAATTGGGCAATAAATATAAATTAAACCACATATCAAATACACTTGTACGCATTTATTATCATTTTAAAGCCTGTTTTATGGCTATGTAAAATATTTTGTATAATGAATGGCTTAGTGTAGTGAAATAAAATCGCTTTTATTACCAAATGTAAACATTTGGGTTGATAAAACAGAAATCTAAAAAAAATATCACTGCCTCACAGAAGGAAACTCATGGGGTTGCTGAGGCTCTGTCAAGAAATACAATCTACAAGTGAGTATGTGAGGCTTAAATCTATTACATCTTCTTTTAATGGTGTCTAGATATATAGTGCCTAGATATAGTGTTTAGTGCAGACTCTGATCTGACAGTTCTCAGCAAAAACTATATCTTCCTTAAAAACTGCCTGGACTTACTGGTATAGCCTCGGCAGCAAATAGTATAGAACCTGGTCAGATTGGGATTGGGATTAGCCGGCATTTTTGCCAATATTGTGCAGCGACATTTCTATCATTATAGCACAGGGGCACTTATGAGGTGCCCAGGGACTGAACCTGGCCGGTCCATTATACTGACACCTACGAGTCAGGCGTAATGCTGTCCCCTTAGTCCGGAGCATTAGAAGGGAAGCCACTGCTACCAACTTTAAAGTCTTTCGTTTGACCTGGCAGGGGTTTGAACCCACGACCTCCCGATCTGCAACCTGACACTCTACCAACTGAGCTATTGTGGAAAGTGCAAAATGTCAGACCCCACCTTTAAGAGTTAAAGTAAGAAGAACAATGGTCCGTATAAGGTAGTATAGAAAAAGGGCCATAAATCCAATTTCCAACCTGTCATGGCAGTAAATATATTATGTAGTTTGTTATAAAATATCATTATTTTCTTGAACATCAATTTGTTAAAAAATCATTATATTTAGTAAAAAACTACGCACATATAAAACATAAAAGATTTTCTTCCAATAATTTACCAACACATCTAACAATTATTGAGGTGTCTACTCAATTAACACTTACAGTCTCTCTGTGTGGTAACAGCTCCTTCCGAATCTTAAAGAAATTCTTGCCATAAACTCTCAACCCTTTCACAAACCGTTTCTGAAATAGATGAGAAAACTTTATAAAAATTATATACTTAGATTATTTGACAAAGAAGAGCTTCATTTACATATCAAGCCATATGCCCATTTATACACAAGCATATAAATATACATAATAATCAATGGTATTGTGGATTAACACGGTTTTCATCTTACTACACACATGTGTTTTACTGAATTATACATATGTGTGATACTGAAGTAGAAATTTGAATTCAATTTCAACATGATACGATAAGGAATGCCATATGTAAATGTAGTAAACAAATTTAAAGCAACCAGGTTTATATTCCTGAACATTCTAGTATTACAGAGATGTTAACCAAGTGAAGATGATTATGTTTCCATCACAATGATAGCATGCTACAAACTTGAGCTATAATATTGCCCTCAGTTCAATGTTCCTGACACTCAGCTGTTACTAAAATAATCATTAAAAAAATGGCCAGACCACTTTTGTCAAAGACTCAAAATGTCTGACCTAGGGCTTCTCTAATTCTGCATAAACAAAGAAATAACAATTATACATTTTTCAATCCCCCAGTCCAGGACCAAACCCAGGACCTCCAATACTTGTGGCTTAATTGCTACATACCAACTGTTTGATATGTTGTTGATTTTTAATACATCTGACCAAGATTATTATGGTTATCGAAGCAATGTGCAGCTATTTTGATGGAGGAAGACACAACACAAATGTCTGGGTAGAACCACTGCAGGTCACCCAGAAGACCTCCTAGTATTGATCCCTACCTCGAGTAAGTCACAAACCCTCTCACTGAGAGGCTAAGCAGTCTGAGGTGTTTGTGAATCTATTACTTGGCCACAGGGTTGGCTTGGTTGACAGAAAAAATTTAGGATAGAATTTTACGTATTTTGGGAATTTCACTTTACCTTTATTGCACTTAAGATCTGACCAATTATTTAAAGTAATCAGCACAAAATGCCAAACTTTTCTATCTTGCCATTTTATTACATTATAAAGGAAGAGAAAGCACCCCGGATGGTAATTCTAATCATAATTTTTGTAATGGCAGATCTGCCTTCCATCAACCACAGTGCCTATGCTGATCCCTGAAGATTTGCCGAATCCCCTTGAGAACCAATGTAATTATTCGAACCTCTAAAAAGAGAGACTCTTTATTTCATTCAGGGCAATTCTACAAAAGATGCCACGTAAAGCCTTTTTATGGCTCTGTATCAATTAAACGGTACTAATCTGTCAAAAGTTAAACCCCCAAAACTCCACGTTACCATAGCAACACAATTATCAGTTGCCGTAACAAACATAAAACCCTCTTCATAAAAGCTAATTTGCGATCAAACGAGCGCCATGGCTCAATAAACAAGTAGGCACAAGCTGATAGCTTACAATAAAACTTGCCGATTTCTGTGAGGTAGGGAAGAAATGAAGGGAGGCCAAGAAAAAATGGAGGCAGAAAAAATCTTGCAACACCTTTTTCCCCCCCTTTACTTGGAAGAAGCCCTATCAAAAGCTGTAAACAGATGTGTGTTTGTATCGTTTTCCGCCTGGTGCAAATGTTGCATGAAAGAGGTAACAAAACACGCACACAGATGAACAAGCATATGAAAATACACTCCCTTGTTACCCATGAAGATGAGGTTTGGGGTTAGATTTTCTCAAACTTCTATTGTATCCAGGAGTTGATATGAACTGACATTTTTATACCAGGAGCTGTAATGGGCAGGATATCCAATAAAAATGTGTCGGAAAGAGGTCTAAAACACAGGGGACCAGCTGCCAAGCATTAGTTCAGGGGTTGTATTTCATATTGGTTATAAATAATTAATTTAACATGGATGATTGACTGGGTAGAACCAGTACATGATTAGATGTGGTTTTGGATATATTTTTCTCAAGGCACAGTCCAGTCCATTTCTTACCCTACATTAAGATTTCCATAATTTAGTCCAGCATATAGATTTTGCTACAAGTTTTGTCTCTATATAAAATATTTACTAGATGGCCAAAAGACTGTTTTGTAAGTTTTGTAAAAAAAAGTATAAACTTTCTAGAAATAAGTGCAGACAACAAGATTTAAAGCACAAACACCAGAAGTGACAACACCACCTTTCTTTCAAAAGCAAACAAATTGGTCAGGATACTGGTTTTATGCTTGATTGAGTTGACATTTTTTTGTAGGTTAAAACTAAGGTGTAATGCTGTCCCCTTAGCCCCGAGCATAAGGAGGGGAGCCACGACTACCAACTTGAAAATCTTTGGTTTGACCCAGCCAGGGTTTGAACCCACGACCTCCTGATCCGCTCTACCACTTGGGCTATTGCTGCCAGTGTAGGGAACTCTAAAGTCACAACTGTACTTAGTAACAAATAATTTGTTAAATATTGCATCAACATATAAATCCAATATTAAAATAAGAAAATTCCTGTTAACATTTTATATACTTATAGAATAATAACTTTAAAAAAAATAAATAAAAAAAAAATACCAATACATTATGAGAACAGTGAGCTATATATCTTAAATGAAAAAAAAAGCTCCAATACCTCCCTGTGCTATTATATTGCTGCAAACCTTTCCATAACCCTTTCATCTGTTCAATAACAAGTATACACAGGTCTATTTGTACACACTAAAAATAAAGTAAGTACCTCTTCAAAAAAAATACCGTACTGGGCTGCTCAATGTACCAGACCATATCAATGTACAGGCCCTCCTTTGGAACACCTGTGATTTTATACCACCTGGCCTTATAAAAAAAACTATTTTTGAGACAACTTCTAACCCTCTCACAATTATTGTACAGAAGGGTCTCTAAATTAATCTTCAATCGAGACCTGTGAGGTAGCAGAATGTTCATACATAGCTTTATAGAAAACCTATCTATTTGAACTGGAGGTTATACAGCCATAAGGAGGCATCCCATGGCCAACCACTAAGAGTCTCAGACTCAGCCTCTTACTGCATAGATTCCAGTCCTGGTCAGAGTGAAAACTTTGTAATAGTCTACCCAGTCAATTTCTGGGGTCATCTTCCACTGAATACATAGCTAACTAAAACTCTGACCAACTTCAGTGAGAGGCTGAGAAGTTAATGAATCTAATGACTCACAGATGCCTTCCAATACCATGATTCATAGTCTTTATGTTTATTTGGTTTATCACCTCACCAATGTATTTCAATTATCTGGAAACTGTGTCCACTTGAAACTGATATAGTTCTGCCTTCACTGTGCACAGCATGCAATGGACACCTGGCATGATACCACATTCAAGTCTTTTATCCTGACATCCGGGCCAACCAGTCGTGGAACTACCCTTATATTTGCTTGAGCATTAGCAAGGGAGTTACACTACTATCATTTTTAACGACTTCGGCATTGAAACCTGGGCTTCCCATACCTGGAGCCTACACTCTACTAATTGTGTTACCAGGTCCAGTAGAGCCTTTCTTAACCAAGGACATATCTGATTAGTGACAGGAATAAAAACAAAGCATTTCAGCTGATTCTTGGACAGCAGTGTAAAGCAAAACCTACATTTTCTATCTCCAGATATGCAGTAATAAACATTTATCTATATTCATAGTTAGGTAAGTATTATATATGTTTTAAAATTCTGAGCACTGCTTTACAAACACATCAATATTCACAAACTTCTGTTGAATATTCTTGTTTTTTATTCAGACCAAACCAGATAATAGTAGACTTCAGCAATAATAGTCTGCATCAAATCTCCCTTAATTTTAAGAGGGTATGCAAAAGAATACACCAACCGAGAAAATGGCAAACCATTATACAGCATGCCATGTCTGTTAGGGATATGAATAGTGGCAGAGATACAGGGAAAGAATGCAAATATCTGTCTAGAATTTGTCTTATTCTGCAAGCCAAAGTTTATGAATCTGCCTCAGCTGTCATCTTGCTATCATGATCATTAAGACGGCTAAATGAAATGGAAACATTCTCTTGACATAAACTGTAAGCAAGGCGCCATGCCCCTGCAGCTGAGGGGTAAGTGTCGCTGAGACAAGGGGAAGAACTGATGTTGGAAGGTTTTCTAGATCAACTGCTGTGTGTCATTGGTTCTACCCAGACATGTCCAGGGTCTTCCTCCACCAAAATAGCTGAATGTCGATATAATGACCATAATTTGTCACTGTGATGTATTTCTAACTCCAAAATGAAGTACAAGTAAAGGAGCACTGGATGTGCAGAAAAAAACAACAACTTACAACGTGAAGCAGTTAATCCCCTAATATTTATCCAAACCATGAACTACGACAAAGGGTGTATGTGACTTATAAAGGACTTATTATCATTGTTACTCCAGCCAGTGTCAAGTATAGTTAGTGTTAAGTTGTTATTGCTGATTTAGTTTATTGTAAAAGAATACAGAAGCGAAGCAGACTATATATCATAGTGGATAATTAAACATATCTGGGAATGAAAATACTTGAGAGATAAATAGAAATAATGTAGACCAAAGAGAATTGTATTACAAGAAAATGTTATATGAGAGTATGAATAGCGAAAAGATCAGGAAGATGATGTTTCTACTGATACCGATGATAAGATTGATGTTGATAGTGATACTGGTGATGATTTATGTTTTATAACATTTAACTCATAATAGTAATTTTGATATTACTTTGAAGTATAAAAAAGCAACAAAAAACAAACATGTTATATGTTCATTTTGGTAAGCTCTTTCAAATGACACTACAAATTTTATAAATATATTGCCATGAAACATTGATAGGGTATGGTAATTAAGGCTTGAAAAACCATGGTTCACTAAATAAACCTGCCTACCAACCTATCTACAGAATATACAGTTCCAATTATCTATAAACCCATAAACTTTGACATCTTATCTGAAAGCAAATCTACAGGGGTTAGCTTCACGCTGACTCTAACATCACATTCCATCTCATTAATTCGCCATTTTTTGACAATTTCCAATTGATTTTATGACAAATATCATATTGAGCTCCTAATTTGCTCTCTGACAAAAAAACACAACCAAACGCAAAAACAGTGAAACTGGGAGATTGAGAGACGCCTCTGGGCAGCAGCGGTGAAAATGGGAAGTAGTATCGGAGGCCGCGGAAAACAGAGTTATCCGATAAAGTCATGATTTCCGTGGCTATTGTAAGTGGTTAATGGTTTGTATCCCCCATCTTTCTGTCATCAAATGAGGAGAAAATCAATAGCACAGCTTAAAGGGACATTGCTGTCCCAGCAGACAAATAAACAATGGCAGGGATGGGAAAGGGAGTGAGAGAGGGGAGGGAGAGAGGGGAGGGAGAGAGGGTGGACAAAAAAAATCAATATGGTGGAATTGTTGTTTGGGGGGGGGGGGGGTAACATTTGTGAATAGTAGAAAAAGGGAAGACTGTTATTTTTGTCCAGTAGCGTGTAATAATAGTATATGGTTTGTGGTCATGTATGCTTTATACTCAATTTTTAATAGAAAACCTTCAAGGTTGGTGGTCAAGATATTTGGACTATGCTTAATACTAGGTTTCTACCTAAGACCCTACAGACCTGGTCCTCTTAAGACCACGTTTAACAAGACAAGTTAAATGGGACACTGCAACATTATGTATTATTGAGAATTATGGGATACATCCTCCAATCTCTGTAACATAGGAAGAAAAATGGGCAGCCAGTCCTGGGACTTGAAACCCTTTTTTAACAGGGTGGATGTTCTATTGACTGAGCTATCCAGACCATTTACACATTCTCTACCAATCATCTGCTACATTTCTATTACTTCATTATTCCTTCTTAATTGTCAATAAGACTTGCCTTCGTGACAATTTTAATACATAACCAAATATTACGTTTAATGAATAACTTGCTTAAACATCATATTTACTATATTTTCTGCAGTTTTGTTGTCATATTCATAAAGAATTTACTTTTATTTTTTCACTAAAATTAAGAAATTTCCTGAAATGATGAAAAGAACTTTCAAACTTATTAAACTGAATGTTTTTATGAATGAATCTTAAGACATTTTTTTTATATCTAAATAAATATATTTCAAGATTTAAGAACATTTTTTAATTAAAATCAGATTTTTTTAAACTAAGATTCTTTTGAATACTACCGCATATAAACAACTATGTGAAATAGTGGTATTCTACTCACTGTATCTTCCTCGTTCCATTTCTTGTCAATGGTCCTTAGTGCAGGGGCCTTAACTAGGGCTTGGAGAGCCCGTCCAGTGTCATACTCAAAGGTGTGCAGCTAAAGGAGAATGAAAATGTTAAGTTTAAACCTATTTATTTATTTTTAGTAGATAGGGAAATAAATTCTTTCACTTTATGTAAATTCCTGTCAAACTACCCACTTCCTGGGTAGAACCAGGTATTGAGCACGTAGAACAGAGTGCTTAAATGCTAACATCATGTGGTCAGTATTTGGGTTCAAACCTGAGACCCTGTGATCCAGAGTCCAACCTCTTAACTACTTCAGACCAGAGATGCCCAGGAATTTACATATTTATGAGGTTTTTTGTTCTGTAGGAAAATTTATAAGTTGATTAAATATATATGAAAGTATCATCAATTGATATTGTTAGTTAAGCCTTCAGAGAGTCATCACAAAGTTATGTAGCATATAATATACAGAAGACTATCATCAATTAATTATCAGTTGGTATTTACAAGCTGTTAAAGAACAAGACATACCACATCTATGAGTTTTTTGAAATACAAAAAAGTTTATCTAAAAGTTGTTCAATATGAAAAGGTCAGTAATCTTACGTAATGTTTATGTAAATGACTGTAATGTTTATGTAAATAATTGTAATGTAAACGACTAAAATGTTTATGTAAACGACTGTAATGTTTATGTAAATGACTAAAATGTTTATGTAAATGACTGTAATGTTTATGTAAATGAATGTTTATGTAAATGACTAAAATGTTTATGTAAACGACTGTAATGTTTATGTAAATGACTGTAATGTTTATGTAAATGAATGTAATGTAAACGACTAAAATGTTTATGTAAACTACTGTAATGTTTATGTAAATGACTAAAATGTTTATGTAAATGACTGTAATGTTTATGTAAATGACTAAAATGACCAATCAGCTTATGAACTGATCCCGGGCAGTCATTGTTGTAGGTTTGAATCTCAGTAAAGACTGTAATTTAATTTGTGTGTTGATGATCTCCAGTGCACCATTGGTTCTACTTTCAACATTTGTTTGGGGGTCTTCCTCCTTCAGTAATAGTCACACATCACCATAATGATCCTTACTGTATCCTATGGATGCCTATCAACACAAAACTAACCCTAAAAATAAATATTCTGCAAACAATAACAAAGTGTACCAACCATGTGCATTGCGTTGATGGTTGTGTCGTCCATAGAGGCAGCCTGGCACCCATCTTCGGTAGAACCACCGTCACACATACCCGCAAATGCTGCTACACTCCTGTGTGAAAAGAAAAAAAATAAATATGTAGATCAGTTGGTGAAAAAAATGTAAAATAAAGCATAAACAAGCCTAGGATATCCGGAATCTGAGCAATGGATTTGTTGGTTTGGTCATAACTCACTATCACAGTAGAAAAAGAATTGTGTCTGCCTAGAGGGGAAACAGCCACCCCATGAACTAAAATATTCTTGGGATGTTAACTGCAAGCACAGATATTTACAGTCCTCCAGAAAGGTAATTAAGGCAGAGAGAACTGTACGAGAAGCTCATAGAAATATATGAAATCAAATGAAATATATTTTATAAAATAGAGGTACTTCAAAAGCCAAATCCCTCATTTCTCCTCCAAATCCTAGATTCCTGGTATTCATTAGAAACATCTTGATGTGACAATTCCAATGTTTACCTGTACTAGTGGGCTTAATCCCATAATTCTCCTTCACACCCTATATTCCTGGTATTCATTAGACACAACTCGATGTGACAGTTCCAATATTTACCTGCACTAGAGGGCTACATCCCATAATTCTCCTTCACACCCTATATTCCTGGTATTCATTAGAATCGTCTCAATGTGACAGTTCCAATATTTACCTGCATAAGAGGGCTAATTTCCATAATTCTCCTTCACACCCTCTATTCCTGGTATTCATTAGACACATCTCGATGTGACAGTTCCAATATTTACCTGCACTAGAGGGCTACATCCCATAATTCTCCTTCACACCCTATATTCCTGGTATTCATTAGAATCGTTTCAATGTTAAAAATTCCAATGAGCACGTTTAGGACAGGAGTCTGTTGAGAATTATGGGATATACTAATATATTATATTTATTACAGGTGTGAAGATTACCTAGCTGCTCGCAGGTACATCATGAGGTCCCCATCGTGGACACTGCGAGGCTGCCATCTAAACTCCTCCTTGTCCTCGCATCTCTCCGGCATCTCAATCGGGGGTACGTTGGGTTTGCATTCTGGCATACGGGCCTGGAAGATGCAACAGGACACAGGTTAAACTATAAGAATATGTTTACATTTTTTTTTTCCTTGTCATAGACTGATAATTTTGTTTTTTTCTTTCAATGTACAGTAGCAAGACAATTACAAGGTCCTTATGATGACATGGAGCTATTGTGGGTGGAGGAAGACTGCAAATAAATGCTTGCTTAAAACCACCAGGGCCCCCAAATGTCAGCTGAAAACCCTTCATACATTCTAATATATAAATTTTGGGGGGCCCATCAGAATAACAGGTACAAATCTGCAACTGCAAAGCTTGGGGAATAAAAAGATCTGTTTCTACCCAGGCCAGGGACAAAGAAAGAAGTTTCCCATTCAACTATGACCCAGTAAATCTAAAAATAAACATGAATTTTTGTTTTGTTCATCACAGACAATTTTAGAACTATTTGGGGTTTTGTCAAGAATTGTGGGATATACTGCTTTAACAAATAACAATTACTTCCCTTGATCTATTATTTCCTGAAATATCTTCTTCAAAAGATCCCTGCTGAGACAAGTCAGGATAAAACTGAGCTACATAGGTAAATGAATAAGGACTTCATTTGACAATAAAAAAAAATACCTTTACAAGTGGATTCTATTCATCAAGGGAACCTACGTGAGCAATCTACTGTGAACGAGTTTACACACAACGAGCTGTCATTGACTGGTATTAGACAGGAGGTTAAAGGGTTTCGTTGATTTATGTCAAGTGTGACAAAAGCATAAATAGGCCTCTTAAGTCCCCACCGCTACAGTCATAAAAGATTGTTGAGTAAATGACAGGTAAGATAACCAACCGTGAGTTCCCCCACTGAAGTATTTCTATCAGGATTGCAAAACCATATTGAAAACATATATGGCGGCAGAGTTTTTTGCTTGAATTTATATAATATGATTTTAAAACAAAATGATTTTTTTTTTTTTGCTTTAATTTATATTATTTGGTTAAATAAGATGCTACGAAGTTGATGTTTGCATGAATTTATACATATTTGAGCTTGAATTAATGTTACAAGGTTTACTTAGGAGCTGATAAGTTTGTGGTCAAACTTGTATAATAAGTTTAACCATGGAGCTGTGCAGGGTTTTTTTGTCTTAAATTTATGAGTTTTTCTTAGGAGCTGATAAGATTTTGCCTGAAATCATGTAATGAGGTTTACTAAGGAGCTGAAGGTTTTTTTTGTTTATGTGAACATCTTTATAAGGTGCTTAGAAGTTTTGCTTGAATTAATGAAGTTTACTAAGGCAGTGGGATTTTTTTTGTCTGAGTTTATATAATAACATTTACTTACGAGCTGACAAGTTTCTGTTGTCTAAAATTTATGAGGTTTACTAAGGAGCTGATGTCCCCATTGGGATTTATGTATTAAGGTTTACTAAAGAGCTTTTAGAAAATTTTGTTTCAGTGTATATAATAATGCTTATTAAGGTGCTGAAGATTTTTTGACTTTTTATAATGAGGTTTACTAAGGTGCTGAGGAGTTGATTTTTTTTAATGAGGTTTGCTAAGGCGATGAGGAGTTGTTTGATTTTATATAATGAGGTTTGCTGAGGCGATGAGTTTTTAATTTATATAATGAGGTTTACTAAGGTGCTGAGGATTTTTTGTTTAAATCTATAATAATCTCAAAAATTCTTGTTTATTTATATATATATAATGATGCAACTTGATGAGCTGAATACCTCTTTGAAAAAGCCTTTGAAGTTATTTTTTGGCCATACTCCATTTCTAATATAGTAGATCTCAATTACAAATAAATAAACAGAACTACATCAAGACATTTGGAAAGGCTAAAAACACATAAATCTTGATACTGCAGTAAACTTCAAGCACAAATTATAATGATACAGGCCTTTATGTCAAATGTGCTTTAATTTTGGGAATTTGATCAACAGACAAGTCATTTAAACCAGGCAAAAAACACATGAAACATAAATGCTTAATCTGATTTTATTTTCAAATTTCTGACAACTGAAGTGCTGAAAAATGCATTGTCATCTTTTTTACACACTTTATCTTTTCTTAACAAATGAATACATTTCATGCAATTTTTGCTATATTTTAATCCATATTGCGTTTAGATAAACACCTACAGGTAGCATAACCAATCATTACTGCTATGCTGAAATTTGAAGTATCATGTTTCCTTTTGCTAAATGAACACTCATTTTTATTCTCATTAAGAAAAAAAACTGCTCACAAATTACAAAACAAGGAATTGCAAATTGCCAAAAAATGAAATGAGGTACTAAATTGGATTCAAAATCTGATTTTAAACCATAGTATTAAAGTTATTAAATCTATAAAGAACTAGAACACAAAATTGAAAATGACATTCCTTAGTTCAAATTGCCACCTTAATTAGCAATAAATTACAGCTAATGTTACCATTAAGCATGTTACGACTCAATAAAATTATATGCCTCCTTTGTATTTATTGTATTATTTTTTTTGATAATTCTCACATGATAATGTGTCTATAGAAACTTATACAATTAGCGGCAATTACAAGTTTCTAAAGAATCATTAAAACTATTATACCCACACTTGTTGCATAGAGTTGTTCACTTTCACAAATAATTATTACATTCTCGCTGTCACTGAAGGCGATGTTGCCAGCGACACAATCCACAGTACTAAAAATGACCTTCGCATTTATTTCGTTTCTGAAATCATCTAATTTTGGTTCAATAAAGCGACTCTACCACTAAATCACAGATGCCCACTTCTTTAACTTTCACAATATTTTGCACAGAGGGTGAGATATTGAAATATTTTCTTTGATGTAAGAAACTTACTAAATAAAAATAATTTCTTAGGATTTAATTGGAAAAATCATATGAAATTTCTTTTATTTAGTAAATCTTTTACATCTAAGAAAATATTTCAAAATTTAAGAAAACTACCAAGTTTATGTCAAAAAAACAATGCTTCTTTACGAATATGACCCCAGCACTATAAGTCCATTTACTGACGACAAGGTTTAAAACAAAAGATCTACATAGACCAAATGCTCTACTTTTCACTGTGCTGGAAAGAATAATGAAAATTCAAGACAAAACAGGGGGCATAACCCTGCCACACTTAGGTTTGGGGTTACCTGCCCTTAGGTTCTGGTTTTGATTGTGAAAATGGATATTTTCACATTGAATGTGAATATCTTTGAGCGGTTTTAAACCACAAAGAAAATGTTAATGTTGATCAACTGGGCTCAAAGATAACTTAAATTAAATTAAATCCACGCAATGTCTCAAATATAACCAATCAGAAGCTTATAAAGTAGCCTCTTGACAGCTCAGCTTGGAGCATGTTAAAAACGAAAAACCTAGTAACGGTATTAAGAACAGAGTATAGTAACTCCCACCAATCTTTTTCATCAAGTTGACAAAACCTTTGGAACAACGATCTTGACAGAAATACTTGAAATGATTTTGTTGCAAAGCAGACAAAAATTGATCGATGGACTCACCTGGTACATAGACCCGACCCGTATCTGTCCCTGTGTGGTCGCCAGCCTTTTGGTCTCAGGGTTGTAACCAAGGATACAGTAAAACGTCTCTGGTGCGGGGCGGAACGTCCGAGCTGCCTCTAGACTGTTACAGTGGACGACCTTACACTTCCCCCTGCAAGTTTTAAAATAGGCCGTTTTTTAATTGTTAGGAAACTACAGACAAATTTTAGAAGTTCGAACTCTGGGATTTGGAAAAGCTGTGGCATGAACAGAAGCCATTGGACAGTACTGATCTTTTTCCTATATATTTTTATTATAATTTTATGTAAAAAAATTACTTTTATTTATCTTAATTAAATTTTTGGCATACGATGAAAACTTCTGTCCTCAATGTACAGTTTTGATACTTTCTTCACACAAATTATTCAAAGCTTGCCTGCAGCACCAGTCAACTGTTGTGTATTGTCACCTGTCAAACTATTACCACAGCAATTTGAAGGGCGGTTACAACAGTAACATCAATGTTTGGCTTTGTTGGTTGGTTGATGCTCTCAATTGAATATGATATGTTGATTATTTTGACAATTAGTTCCAATGGTCAGTTACAGATAAAAAAATTTTTTAAAAATGGCATGTTTGTAAAATTATATCATTAAACCATGTGCCAATTTAATTAATCACACCTTTCCCATTACTCATCAATCATATGTATAAATTTGAGTAATTTATGTATATTTTATCAAACATTTCAAAATGTGGTAGTATTTAGTTAAGTCATCAATCAATCAATCATCTCACCTAAGGGCATCATTCACATCTCAATACCCTAGGCAGTTGTTTGCTATTTTATGTAGATATAACATTTACACGACATTATGTCATTATAGTCACATCCATCTATTGGTCCATGAAGACCATGGGCAAATGTCTCAGCAGAAGTATCTGGACTCCACTGGTCAGCTGGAAGAACTTCCCTGTGACAGTTTTTTTAACCAAACCGGACTAGAACTCAAACGCTGGAAGATCTAGGATCAGTTTTAAATGTAGCATCGGACTGTTTGTCTATATCAAACACTGGTAAAAACATCTGACCCCTGGTTTGGGGAATTGGAGCATAACTTTTTTATAAACTTATTAAGTAAAAGAGTAAAAACAGATGATTTATCAACACAACCTTGATTGTGCAATTGCTAGACAGTGTAAATTGTACAAACAGGCATAGTGGGGGAGATTTCTGCTAAATAAAGATAATGACATCATAGCGAATGATTGTACGACAACATAACATGTTTATAATAATGACTACTGGGGGAGTTACGCTTCAGTTTTTACATAGGTGTAAGGCATCAATAAACAGTATTTTGCAAAATATTTCGATCAATCATCTCACTATAGAGCTGTGAATGACCAGAAAATATGTTGGCTATTTTTAAACCATGTGACCACTTACTTTTGAGATCACATTTCATGAGCATTCAGGTAATCAGCTCTGAACTAGAAACCTATTTTTAGCTGAAATGTTTATTTATAGATTTGGAAATAATGAGCATTTAGAGCAATATAATTCATATTTGTCCTGTCTCACAATTGGGGTAATTTAATAAATACCATTTACTGAAACAGCAACTATGCAAAATATTTACAGAATAGGAGTAAGATGCTGTTACATGAATAATATCCGATTGTTTTTTGTTACATTGCAACGACACAATTATGGTCATATTGGTAACGGCCTGCTACTAAATGGTGGAGAAAGACCCCAGACTTACGCCTGGATAGAACTACCGGCACACAGCAGGTTAGCTAGATAACCTCCTCACATGAAAGTTCTCGCCCAGACCGAGACTCGAACCCACATGGTGAGGGACTGAGAAGTTTCAAGTCAGTGACTCTAATTCCTTAGCCACGGGCCCCCATGAGTAAAATCTATGCAAATTGTCAGATACCACCTTTTACATGGTTGTAATACCAAGGGGACCTTGTCATAATTGTGTATCCATTATCAGGATACCTGCTAAATCAGTTGGTCCATGTGTCACTTAACTCACCTGAGAGCTGTGACGGGGTAGGTATCGGTCGCCTCTGAACAGAACAGCTCCCGTGCCTTCACACGTGGGTCCCCCAGCGGATGGTCCTTGTCAACATCTGGAAGGAGACAAAATACACATCACATTATTGTTTAAGCAATAACCTGTACCATACTTCATTAATAACTAATATTAAATTTTTGTCTTTTGCTAATCATCTTACGCATTGGAATAATATATCTATTAAAAAATACTCCACAAATAGAGTAGATCAAAATATTTCAATTTGTACCATACTACTTTCGTTAATAAGTCTTAAAGTTGATAACCTTTTAATGAAATAGAACAGTATGTCAATCAAAAAAGACTTTGTATCAGATAGAGTAGATCCTGACAGCTGTCATTGGGAGCTGCCTGATCTGAATCTACACTGTTTGCCTAAGACTAATCAATAAGTGTTTAGCAGGATAAGAGTCAATAACATAGACGGGACTGAATCCACCTGTGAAGGGAACATTGTAGATCAGTTTGTGACAACAGGACAATGAGCTGTGAAGGCCTTCAGCTGTCAGAGCCAGCTGGAGGCCTTTCCCTATAGAGCAGATTTTCTTCCATGCATCTGTGTACAAACTAAGACAAATTCTAGATACTGCAAATAACTTTCTTGAACAAAACATTACTTAACTTCTGACCAGGTACCATTAATAATTTTTGGGATGAAAACATTACTTCACTTTTGACCAGGTAGGGTAAATAATTTTCCAGAGCAAAACGTTACATAAATTCAGACCAATTTTCACAATGGCATTTTTTGTTTTTTTTTGACTAATTTGTATTTTTACAATTTAGGAACAAACTCACCCACACACAGATATATACAGAGTCCATTTACAGACATCTGCCCTTTTCCATACCAAACTAACCATGTCTCCCCTAAACCTATCAGAAACAATAATTTGTACCTTACCTACAGCAATAAGTGTGTGATAACGACAGATAAACTTGTCAGTGTAGACAGTACCATGACAACGCTGACCATCTTCAATAACTAATGTCAACAAGCCGCTATGTGGAATGCAACTGTCACAGCTGCCTGTACTCTACTCCTGAGTGACCTTACCAGTATCAGTTAGTTGATGTTTACCGGGTGTTATCGTCCCACTCAATAGTACTTTAGTTATCTAGAGACAGTGTCCACTTGAAGCAGATAAAGAGTGCTGCCTTCACTGTATTAAGTATGATGTGAACACCTGGCATGATACCACATCCGGTCACATTATCCTGACACGTGGCCAACCAGTCATGGATCTACATTTATATTCGCCTAAGCATTAGCAAGGGAGCTATACCACTGCCATTTTTAATAACTCTGGTATGTCTCAGCCCAGATCGAACCAGAGGCCTCCCATGCCTGGAGCCGATGCTCTACCAATTGCACTACCAGGTCTGGTTAAAATCAATTTATGTTTATTGGGTTTATCGTTCCACATTTAGTGCACTATTTATCTATAAACTATAATAATATTTCATTTATTAGCCAACAATATAATGTAATAAGTAACAAGAATAATCAGAAAACAGTGCAGATCTTGACCACCATTTAATGTGCAGTGTGAAAGTGGTCCTACCCAGAGCAACAACTTTGATCATTGGAACCCACGGTCAATATTCATTTACCACTGCATACATAAACCGTGGGTTACTTGGCAAGAAAAACTTTGTTCTCATGAATATATGCATCAAACATTTGGTTGGCTTCATATCCAAAACAACACGGAAATTAGCCAATGAAATGATTACAATTTGTAAACAATAGGCATCGCAGGTTAGTTACATTTTAAAAAAATATAATTTTTTTTTTAAAACTTCAATTGAAGAGTAGCAATAGCGTAACACATATTTTCATTAGACCACTGGTTGCTTTAAATATTCATGAGAAGAAACTTTTACCAGCCTAATATCCAATGGCCACCTTGAAGCGGTGTGAGTGAACGTGAGATTCGACGATGAACAACTTTGTGCTGTTATGTCTTCCATAACTTATTATATAATAACTGATAGTCACTTAATAACCTTAACTAACATGTCACTTAATACGACACAAAAACATATAACACACACACAAAAGTACTGGCACAATCTGCCCACCTTCCACAAATCAGATACCCCTACAGCTTGTCAGTGACAGATCGTCTTTGATCTATATTGATCTAATGATTAACCTGGGTTAACTACATGTGATCTGTGTAAGTCAAATCAACGGTAAAGGTAAATCACATAAACCATTCAAAACACTTAAATAAGCCGTATGATGCAGGAAAATAATGTGGAATGATCAAGAAAGATTAAAACTTCATGCATGTTGCCTAAATGTTTGATGTGGTAAATTAGTTATAGTTTTCAAAAACTATTTTTTTTATAGTCATTTTTTATTTAAACAAATTTTAGACTGCCAACTTCCTTAGTGGCACCAGAATTTATTCTTGTTTTAAATTTTGTTATATCACACCAAAAGAATCAATGTTATATTGGAAATGCAAGCTAAGTATGGGTGTAGGAAGACCCCTAAATTATGTTTGGATAAAACCACTGGCACCAATATTCACAATAGTAACAACTCATAAATAAATTATACAATGTAATATAATGCAATAAGGTACAATAATTTATTCTAGACAGGTATTATCCCCAGAACACCTTCGCTAACAATCTTGCCAGAGCACAGGTAAATCCCTTAAATTTCAAGAACCACAGCACACCATCCCTACTTTCTAGGGTCAATCATCCATATATTTACAGTATATTTTATCTCTTAACATCCACAAGTTAACATCTCCCTAATCACAGACACCTCACTAATAACAGACACATTTCCCCAATGTCTAATTAAGTTAATCATACTAATCAGATGGTTCAGCCACAAAATCAACCCCAAGCAGCACTCAGGTATGTATCCATAATCAAGTACAGGTGTAATTCCTGTTCTTATCCATGCACAGGGATACACAGACGATGGATCCTTCCTGTCGGGATCCTTAATAGGATCCTGTCGGCGCTTTAGAAAGTCGGGGCTCTATGAGAGCAAGTCTGATTTTAGAACATATCTCAAATATATCCCACATTCTTAACACAACCTTCTAAAGTTACTGAAACTGTCTCAATGAGATGAATCTTATGAGTATAAGGGGTTTGGAGTAAAAATAAATGATTCACAATGTCCCAAAATTTTACAAATAAATCCCGAGTTGGTACTCACTAAAATTGTTTGTTTTGCTTTTTTTTTTGCTTTTTTTTTTTACATTGCAACTACACTAACATGGTCATATTGGTGATGTCTAGCTAAATATGCCTGGGTAGAACCACCTGTACTCACTATAATTTTTTATTGTTTATTGGGTTTATTCTCCCACCAAAAGTCTCATTGAGATGTCTATAATGGACAATATGTTTATCGGGTTTGAAGGTTATAAGTTTGTCTGGTTTATCGTCCAATCATCAGTATTTCAGTTACTTGGAAATGTTGTCCATTTTAAGCAGATATAGGGCTGCCTTCAAAATGTATAGCACACCGTGGACACAATGCATGATACTTGACATACCACACCCAGTCACATCATTCTGTCACTGGGTTGACTAGTCCTGGAACTACACTGATATTTACTCCAGCATTAGCAAAGGAGCTGCACCACTACCATTAGTAATGACTTTGGTATGTTGCTACCCAGGATCGAACCTTGTACCTGGAGCCAACACTACCTATTAGGCTAGCAGGTCTGGTCCTTTGACGGTAAAATAAGGGAGTACCTGGAGAAATATTTTGAAGGTAAAGTAGGGGAGTTAGCAGAGAGTGCCAGGAGCAGATAAAGATGTTAGCATAGGAACACAAAGTCTGAGGCTCTGATTCTCAATCTTTCCTGACCCCACACATAAGCAGATAAACTAGTTCTATACCCACATCACATCATAAATCTATTGAAGGTTTCAACTACTTTTAAAACCAGCTCTTGAGGCAATAAGGAACAATGGTTTAGATGGTAGATAAACAGTAATAGCATGGTACAGGTCCGGATATACCTCTTACAAATGATCAGATAACCTGATCTGTTCCCATCGGATTTCAATCAATATCGATGGTATCGTCAACATTATGAAATTTAAACAAACTAGGTGTATAGTTATGTTGAGATATACTTCTCTGGTATACAGAGAATAATTATGATAGGATGATTTTTTAATGTTTTTTTTTTTATTTTATTGTATTCCGTAACACTTATTACTCCACCTTCATCATTTTATACTCAGTTCTTTTTTAAAAAAAAAGGATCATATCTATAAAAGACTGTTCAGTATTTCTATTTTCTGCGGTATCATTGTTTAAAACCCTACTACTAAACACATTCATAAAACAAGAAATGGAAAACACCTGGATCTAATTAACCTTTCAAAAAATACTGAAACACATCATAATGGTGCATAATTGATTCTAAAATTAGTAACAAACCTTACATGCTCAACACAATTCTAAAAATAGTGCTTTCTTTATAATGAAATGCCAACATATCTTAATAAAGTGGTTCTCTATGCTCCAGCTGGATATAAACAGATCAGACAAATAGTGTAGATGCAGATCAGCCAGCTCTGGCTCAAAATGATCAGACTCTGCACAACTTGCTGCTGAGTTTGTATCAATAATATTAATGTAGGTACAGTTCAGTGTAGTTTTTAAGTAAAAAAAATTAAGTTTTTGTTTTTGAAAATACATTGCAGCAACCATTTATGATCATTTAAGCAATGTCCAGCTTTTTGGTGGAGAAAGATCCCAGGCACATGTCTGAGTAGAACCACTCAGTAGAACCACCGTCTCACCACAAGTTAGCTGGAAGACCTTCTCACATTAAGTCCTTTGCCCTTAACGGGACTAGCACCCATGCGGTGAGACGCTATGCAGTCAGAAGTTACAAATCGGTGATGCTAACACTATGCCACCGGTGCCCTTCAAAAATTAAGAATTCAGTATAGGTTATCAACAATTGTAGCTAACAAAGAACTAAAACTGCCACACTTTTGACATGGGTTGGTTGCAGTAACCACATTCCATGGCAGACTGAGCTTGCTTTCACTGTCACTATTGATTAATGTAGAGACAACAGACTGGTACTGATAACTCTGGGCCAGCTGTTTTTGTGAATAACCCCATATTGAGTTTTCATGATTTGATTTAATAATCTTTATGCAATGATTGCAAGACATATTGGCTGAGAAGGCAAAGAAAAATGTGCAGAATCTGGTAAGCAGTTTAACTTTCTGGCTAAGTCGAATCAAGCCAGAATTAGAAGGTTTAATAAATCACACATCCCTCACTCTCTCTCAGTGCAAGTAAAAATAGACAGGGTATGAGTGTAGTGTTTGTGTACATATGTGTGGTCTAAACATAACTGAATGAATACTATGTGTACATGGCTATACATGACATAATTTTGTACGTGTAAGTGTACGCTGTATGTGTATAGGTGGTTGCATGTGTGTGTGTTTGTTTTATGTATGCGTAATGAAATACTAGCGTCTTTGTGCAGGTGTTGCATGCACAATTCAGTGCATCTATGCATCTGAGATTTATGCATTTTTGTGTGCATTCATATGTGTAGGCGAGTGTGTATGCAAGTATCAGTGTACGTGTATAAGGTATGTGTTGTGGAGCATGTGCATGTTATGTTTACTCATACTATTGTTTAAATAAGTTTATTTGTATTGCATACCACAATTGTGTTTGCATTTGAATTTCCCAGATATAAAATATGTTAACTTTCAACAACACTAACTTTTTCATCCTAAGACCATTAATTATAGTACCCAGATACCTCCAGCTTGTTAAAAATTCAGCTTAATCATTGCTGCGGCAGGTATGAGTAATACGTCCATTAACTTGAATTCTACACTATATCAAATAATCCATTAACCATTACACAGAAATGCATCCAGAATGCTTCAGCTGATAAGACTAGAATCTATTTTACACTCCAGTGATAGCTTTCTCATATTAACGATGAACATATATCATGAAACATACATTAACTGCCAAACTCTGCAGCTGCACTTAAGGTGCATATTATCATTTTTCGAATAATAATCAAAGGAAGCTTTATCATTTTCTTTAAGATGTAATCACAACTATACTGTTATTCATCCAATTTTCTATCATAATCCCACAAACTATAACACACCTGCAAATCACATCACTCCACATATCAAATTTCCAGATTTAACAAAAAATCGCACTTAAAAGCTATCATTACATGATAGTATGATAATCCCTCGCTGTTGGCATCCGTGAAATTAATCCGCCAATCACAGAATCAATCCTGCTATCCCATCATACTCTCACAGGTGTAGCATGCAGTTAACACTACCATGAAAATCAACATAAACAGCAGTCTTGATGCTAAAAACCTTGCTATTTCATTGCTGCTGCCACACATTATAGATTTCCATACATCCAGCTACTGTTCTGAACTTCTGATGCTATTTTTATCCCATCCGCCTTCTGCTTCTTTCCAATTTTGTATCTCCACCATACTCAAATAAACCGCCCTAACATACTAACCTTATTACCACCAATGCTATTATGCCCATGATGAAAAATCCTACCAGTAGGAAGCTGTAACAACAAAACTGACAAAAGTGACTCAAATGTTGCCTTGCACACAGGATGTAACTGCATATAACAAGCCTCAAACAGACAAATAATCCCATACCTTGTCTCGCCAGCGGTGGTAGTTGCCAATTATAACCTTGAAGCTCCGAGTCAGATAAATCTCCAACACACTATTAAACCCACACCACCATAATTCTGCCCTGTTCAGACTGCTTATTGTTGATGACTATCCATTTGATGATCATCTGGCCTTAAAACATTTTTGTCACTGCCATCATCATCATCATCATCATCAGCAGCAGCAGCAGCTGCAAGAAACAGGAGCAGTAGTGGCAGCAACAACACCAGTAGCGGTATAAGTAATTTTTCCAACTTATCAATGGTACACTTGTACTATCGTCAACACAACCATCCTCATCATCATCAACAACAGCAGCAGCTGCAGATGAAGCAGCAGTTTTTCCCATTCATCAATTAATAATTTGCATCATAATCATTTGGCTAAAAACATTAATTCCTGTGCTTATTATCATCATCGTCATCATCATCATCAACAGCAGCAACAAGAGTGTCCAGCAGTAGCAACAACGGTTTATGAATTTCTGGCTTTCTTCTCACTGGCTATTGGTACACTTGCAGCATCAACTTGACAACTGCTGCAGCTGGCATCATTTAAACAATAATACCAGCAGCCAAGCTCCCCATTTTCAGCAAATAGTGAACACAAGGAGAATTCATCTACCCCAGAATTCAGATTTTTCCACCTCCACTAAATACCTCAAGCCCTGGGGCTTTTTCGCTCTCCTCTAATCACCTTCTTGCAGAACAGGCGAGTAATTGCCCCTGAGATCAAAGCCAGATAAAATCTGTTATAAGAAGCATGTAAATTAACAAATTAAACTGTGGCAAGTTGATACAGTTCTCCCTTCACTTAAGTGTAAGGTAAGGGGGTGTAACTCAATTTTGTTTACAAGTATAACTGGTAAATGTCAGCAGGAAAATGTCTGCCAAATGTATCCAGTCAGGTAAGAGAATCTCAAGTAAAGTTTCAATTTTTTTGTTTGAATTAAATGTTTCTTTTATGAACACACTTTATTGGGATTTTAATAAACAAACCCTAGTCAGATATCACACATCAACAGGACAAAATCTTCATATTTTTGTAATTAGGTATAAGAGACAATACCTTTAGAAAGATTTTTAAATTAGGTAAAGCACCATTAGAACAAGAGATTATATTGTTGTTTAAATTACATGTAAAATTCTCTCAGAAAATTTTACAATTTTTGTTTGACCAACATGTACTAGTTGTGAGGTCTTTCTTTTATTGTGTGGATCTGTCTACAAAGGTGACAACAGCTATTTTTAATCTTATACTATGTTCATGAAAATATTTGGAAAAGCTTGTCTACACAATTTTTTGGATATTGTATAGAAAACTATCCCAAAGCATAAAATAAGCATGCCATGAACACCTGGTATGAGACCAAACCCAGTCACATTTTCCTGACACCAGGCCAACCAGTCGTGGAACTATCTTTATATTTGCTTGAGAGTTAGCAAGGCAGCTAGCTATACCACTAGCATTTTTAACGACTTAAAATCATGTCATGGCCGAGGATCGAACCCGGGGCCTCCCTTACCTGGAGTCGACTCTCTACCGATCGCGTGACCAAGTCCAGTGGTGGAGGAAGAGCTCAGACATTCGTCTGGTTAGAACCAAGTGCACACCAAACAGCTGGATGAGCTGCCCACATTTAAACCTTTGCCCCAACCAAACTTGGTGAAAGGCTGAGAAATTACAAGTGTGCAACTCTACCATTCAGTCATGACACCCATGTCTTGGGACACCCAATGGTGTTCAAAACCAGGAGCTGGTGTTCTACCTTTTATGTCTTGTATAAATTGCAGAATTTCAAATACTAAACAAACTTAAGGAGAAGTTTACATGAAGGACACCTGTTTTTAATATCAAGTATACTATTACATGTATTTCTATAAAAGATTAAATATCTCTCCTAGGGTAGAAATCCAGCCTCAAACATCAAAGAAATTTACAGCTAATAAAGTAACTGTTCACACATAACAATATGACCAAGTAGAGAAATATCAAATATTGACTCTTCATAAAAAGGCAATAAAACATGTGTGAGAGAAAAGTTCAAATGACGCAAATGTAGGTGACAATAATACTTGTGTACAGCACCAAAGTATAACCAGGTAACATTATGATACAATCATTTTTATTGTTCAATGCTTAAATTATACACATTGTAATGATGTCAAGGTATTTGTGATAAGTGATGTTAAACACCTGTACTGTGTCAGTGGTTCTACCTGCTGAGTTTTTGTTTTATCTATCATTATGGTTGCATTCAGCAGCCTGTCATTAGTGCTTTGTTTTGCTGTTTTATAAAATTAATAAATCACAGCAAAACAATTATTGTCATTATAGTCACATGAAGCAGTTGATGGTGGAAAATCACAGAAACAAATGTCAGGGCCGAACAACATTCATATTAAATAGCTCTAAATACTAGAAAATTTGTTTTTGTTATGTTACGTCGCACCAACTGACAATGGTCACATTGGCGACTGCCAGCTAAGTATTGGTGGAGGAAGTTTCCAGACGAATGTCTGAGTAGGACCACCAGGGCATCCCAGCCTTCACAGGTCAGCTGGAAGACCTCGTCACAAAGAAGTTCTGGCCCCAGGCGGCACTGAAGAGCTGAGGAGTTACAAGTCAGCGACTCTAACTGCGCGGCCATGGGCGCCCCTATTAGAAATTCTAAGGTCCTACGAAATTTTTACTAAAATAAGATTTTTCATGCACATTCCCAGCATACTTCCCAATCAATGTTTAGTAAAATAAAATACTGTAGTAGCCATTTTATCAATATACTCCTTCATTCTCAACCCCTCTATTTTCATCTTCTAAATTATATATACCATATACCTCTAAGATTGTTTATTCCAATAGACCTCATTCATCCAATCGATTATACAAACATTACCAACACTTGACAGAAAAGTTAACAAGGGAAGTTACTCTTTACACTGAAACAGAAAGAAGAAACTTTAGTGTAATCATTTCCCCTTCTGCTTGCATTGCTTATACTTGAGTTAATTGTTCTCACATCGGTTGGTGTCTTGAGTGAAGTGCTTCCTTCAATGTGACAGCATGACTCAAACATTGTGCATTATACCATACTTAGGCATAGTATACTGATACCAGGCAGACCAGTCGTAACTATACACTTATATTTGATTTATACTTCCCTTTATACTTGATTTGATATTGTCCCTTATAGTTGATTTAATCATACCCATATGTTTGAATGATATAACAATTTATATTTGATTTGATATCACCCTTTTGATTTGATATATACGACCGGTATATTGACTAGTATTCTTTGATACAACCCTTATATTTAACTCTACTATTAGTGTTAGCAAGAGATCATTAAACTACCCTTTTATGACATCATTACATCTTAGTCCTGGCTTGAACCTCAAATTTTCCATATCTAGAGCCAATCCTCTCTAGCTAGTGCACTTCCAGTGCCAGTTTTTTGACATATATTTAGTATACTGTCATACAGTTAAAGGTGGTATCCAATAGTCTGAACCAATTTTTTTCTCTCAAGCAATCAAATAGATTATTTTTATAAGTCTGAACCAATTTTTTTCTCTCAAGCAATCAAATAATTGTTATAATAGTCTGAACCAATTTTTTTCTCTCAAGCAGCCAAATAAATTACTGTTACATGAGAAGTTCCAGAGAAATGCTGTTTACTGATGGCCTACATTCATGTGAAAAGTAAAACATAACACCCAATTTGTCATTACAAAAATGTATTTCCTATCTCAACCACGCTGCATAGTAAGCTATTTTTAAACGCAAAAAAACATAAGACCACTTACTTTTGTGAGAAATCAGCTCTAACATTAATTTTTTTTTTATATAGCTAAAATCCTCAACATGCTTATTTTTAGAATTGGAAATAATGGACATTTAGTGAGATTCATTTTTTCAATCTGAGCTTTCTAACAATATAATGTATTGTTGTATTGTTACATGTATTTGATAAGACAAACTGGTCGATACCACAATTATTGTTTATTGGGTTTATCATCCCACCAACAGCCACAATTATTGAGAATCTTAAACACAGACAAAAGGTGGTAGTTGTGGTAACAATCCTATTTGTGAATACTGTCAAACAAATGTTGTTCAAAGATGAATTCACAGGATGCACACATTGTTCGTAAGTATTGTCCAGTAATTTTTTTATAAACAAACTGAAAGCCATTTATGATGCTAATTTCCTGCTTTTAAATTTTTTTTTAATTTTTTTTTTTACTTATACTATATTTCCCATTGTTATAACAGATCCTCAGACAAAAGCTGCATCTGCTTAAAACAATTAAGTGGCAGCTACATACTAACTTCTGGAGATTTTACAAATTCACCAGCAATTTGCCTGTGGTTCTACCCAGACAAATGTCAAGGATCCTCTTTCCCCACTAATTAGCGGCATGTCACCAATTTGACTATAATTGTGTCGGTGCAATATAAGAAATTCATTATCAAATTCACCTTCAATATTACTTTTCCCCATCATCTTACAATATTTTACCAAAAAACCTTAAGATATTGACAACTTAATTAATTAGATTAAGTCTTACCAGAACCCTGCCTGATTTCTTTGGCATTAACAAGATCTCAATCGCGAATATATTAAGAAAGACACATCTCAAACGTGAATATATTAAGTAAGCCAAGTTCTTGACACACATGATTTCCACCATATCTTCTCTACCCAGATCTTATACCCAAAACTGATTTTAAAATTGACTGGCGAACACACTGCCAATAAAAACACTCACAGAAAACTAAACAAAAAATGAAGAAAAATCACAAAAAGAAAAAAATCACAAAAGCATAAAATTGGCATCAGGTTATGACAAAGACTCTTAACTAGGTATAGCAGGATAAAAGGTTCAAATATACTCCATTCAACATATCCCTGGCGATTTATTTACATTTACGTCGGAGTAAAAAGCGTCAATTTCAATTTCTCAAACATCTCGAGGTACTCAAGGGGTATACAACAAGCCGTGTAAAGGTAACGGACAAATATAAAACACAATGGAGGAAAAGGGTGAGATCGTGATAGTTTGTGTGTTTAGTGTCTTAAAGAGGCTTAGCACCATTTACCTAACGCGAACAGTCTTCTGTATATTATTACCTGTATACCCACCCGTAAAGGACACAATGAGATTTGAAGTATCATCACATTTTCAGCAGGTCAATTTATTTTTATCTATTCAATATGACAAGACAGATTCAAAATTACAAGACAGTGCAATCAACACACGGAGGCCCAGTGGGTTGAGCCACCGACTTGCGTTGTTTCTATGGATCCTCAATGCATGGGTTCAAGTTCCAGGCAGGGTTTAAAATTTTCATTCAAGAACATCTATTTCTGATCTGCAGTGTGCCATTGGTTCTACTCAGACATTTGTCTGAGGTCTTCCTCCATTACTTATATCTAGAGGTTGATGTGATAATGATAACTGTGTCCCTGTGATCCTAAATCTATTTAACTTTAAAATAAATATCCATAAATTTAAAAAAGTCACCTTCTCTTAAATAACTGCAAACAAGATTTCAGCAGGAATATCTTTATAACTAAGAAAGAACTGATTTTTTTTTATAAAATTACCAAAATTTAATGTGTTCCCTATGAATATCTTAATGTTAAACATATTATAATTATACCTATATATGTAAATTAGCTCCATACAACTTCCATGCATTTAGAACGATATCTCAAATTTCATTACAATCACATGCCAGACCTAATTGGTTTGAATTAGCCTATCACATGTCATTTATTATACCCCTTTGTCGGGCCAAGTGAAAACATTGAATCAATTGAAAGAAATGAAACTGATAACATGATAGATAATCTTGAAGGTAGGCCTATGAACGGTCTTCAAACATGGCTATTCAAGATAAACGTGTTTGATTACCTTTTCATCCAATGTTAATGCATGTTTAGGAGTTGTGTTTAAGATTACCCTGAGGCAATGAAGTTACATTTCAGGAACAATATTGTTAAGGCCGGACATTTTAAACAATTTTTTTTTTTACATTTTTTTTTCTATTCTGGCCTTATGTCTAAAAAAAAATTGAACTGTAAAGGAATTTGTTAAAGTGTGAGTCTTCTTCCCAGTAACTAGGCTTAGAATGTAACAATAATTATAAATATTGCATGTTTACTTTTAATAAGTATGTTTCTGCAGACAACTTAGAACATAACAATCTTTATAAATATTGCATGTTTACTTTAAATAAGTATGTTTCTGCAGACAACTTAGAACATAACAATCTTTATAAATATTGCATGTTTGCTTTAAATAAGTATGTTTCTGCAGACAACTTAGAACAAAACTATCTTTATAAATATTGCATGTTTGCTTTAAATAAGTATGTTTCTGCAGACAACTTAGAACATAACAATCTTTATAAATATTGCATGTTTGCTTTAAATAAGTATGTTTCTGCAGACAACTTAGAACATAACAATCTTTATAAATATTGCATGTTTGCTTTAAATAAGTATGTTTCTGCAGACAACTTAGAACATAACAATCTTTATAAATATTGCATGTTTGCTTTAAATAAGTATGTTTCTGCAGACAACTTAGAACATAACAATCTTTATAAATATTGCATGTTTGCTTTATATAAGTATGTTTCTGCAGACAACTTAGAACATAACAATCTTTATAAATATTGCATGTTTGCTTTAAATAAGTATGTTTCTGCAGACAACTTAGAACATAACAATCTTTATAAATATTGCATGTTTGCTTTAAATAAGTATGTTTCTGCAGACAACTTAGAACATAACAATCTTTATAAATATTGCATGTTTGCTTTAAATAAGTATGTTTCTGCAGACAACTTAGAACATAACAATCTTTATAAATATTGCATGTTTGCTTTAAATAAGTATGTTTCTGCAGACAACTTAGAACATAACAATCTTTATAAATATTGCATGTTTGCTTTAAATAAGTATGTTTCTGCAGACAACTTAGAACATAACAATCTTTATAAATATTGCATGTTTACTTTAAATAAGTATGTTTCTGCAGACAACTTACCTACAACAAAATCAATGAACATTAGATTATCTTGCTAAAACATGCAATGTCATGCATTAGGAAAGTATAATAACAGAGAGAGTGAAACAAGAAATGGACCAAATACACTGTCGTAACGATGATAATGCACGCGATATCAAATACAAATCTATTATTCAACAACTCATATTGTGTCCGAAGTATCAGAGTACAATTTATTACACACAGATAAAAAGCACACAAAAAAAAAATGTATAGGGAAAAAAAAGCAATCACAAAGCAAGCCTGTTCTGACAGATTATGTCGGCTACTTGATCCAGTTATTTTTATCCAATTTATCGCTGGTGACAAGTCGCTCACAGGTTAACGGAGCTGAATTTCACCAACACCTTAACCCTTATTCTACTACATTATCAACCCCTACTGCATTCTTACCTAACAGGTACAAGTAACAATAACACCAGACACAAAGCTACCAACTCAGCAGTAAAAAGTACAGATCCTCATCAGCCAGCTCCTGAACAAGCGATGGCTGATCTGCATCTGCATTTTTTGTCAATCTAATTAATTCACCTGAAGCAGGTAAAGATTTGATGCACCTGTGTCAAAGGCGGTCTCGATAAAATTTCAAAGCCCAACTTCAATATGACACCGCTAACTCCTGTTTATAAACATACTCAATTGATTTTTAAGAAGACTTTCTTAACAAGACTGGCACAAAGACTCGCTTTATAAAATGGCCAGATTTAAATTAGATATTTTCCCATTAGATTGTAACTTTCTGATGAATTTAAAATGAGTGGGGAAAATCACACACAAAAATGATAAATTGCGCTTGGGACAAGATTTGACTTGCAGTAAATTGGGAGAAATATCACTTTATATTTTAATAGCTAGTTTTATTTAATCACCTGTGATCACTGTTACCCACCGCGTCTAATCCCTCTTATGTGATGATAGTCAGTTGTAAGATAGTATCTGAGCTGTATAAAGTAGATTATTCTACTCGACTGGTTGAATTCAAAACAAAAATTTAGTGAGGTAGATTTGTAAACCACTACATAAAAAAAGGCACAGTATGGATAATATCATTTACAGAACACCAAGTGAATTAGGGTTTAATAGTCGTATTAAAAAGCTCACGCCACATGTCAAATTATTAACTTCCACCTGCTAAGTTGTGGTTAATAATATAATTAAATTACAAAGATTATTATGATAAGCAACTGGCTTTGACTTGAAGCCTTAACCAGACAGCTTAAGAAAAGAACTCTACAGCTTTGGTGGATTAAGGTACTATAATGCTATACCAAAACTTAAGTCATTGAAGCCAGACAAGCTAAACCAAGACCTTGTTTTATTGGCACAAGAAAAGCTATACCATGACTTAATGTTATTGGAGCAAGAAAAGTTTTATCGAGCATTTCAGTATTACCTAGCTATATATGTAACTAACCAATACTTAATTCCTATTCACTTGCTTATATCTACAATCCAGGATTGCAATACATATTAAATGAGTTTTAGTAGCAAAACATGTAGAGCCTGATAAGACAGCTCCTGACTGTGAGCTGGCTGATCTGCGCTGTTTGCCTAAGCCTTATCGAACCATACTTAACAAGTAAGAATTAAGTTAGCCTGACATTGGAAACAGTTCAATGGAGCATAATAATATCAGGACAACTTTTAGCTCAAGATTGAACCTGCGACCTTTTGCAACTGTGGAGGACATTCAAACTTTCTAAAGAAGCATAATCATATCAGGACAACTTTTAGCTCAAGACTGAACCTGCGACCTTTGGCAACTGGGGAGGACATTCAAACTTACTGTGCCAAGCACTGCAATGGCATGGCAATATGTAAAAAATGCTAACTTATAGTGTGTGTTGTCAGACGCAGTTCTCAGATGTCCGACAAAAGTCCACAGCTACATGTTAGAACCATTTAAACTGCAAGGGTCAAGTTGAAACTGTTTTTATCTCATTCTGACAGAATCAAAAGCTACACTTTGATTAAGTCCTACAGGCAAGAAAAATCATGAGCTAAAATTTTTATCAAAAATTCCTACAGATAAAAAACCAAAGCAAACAGTTAAAAGACTACACTGTTTTGCAGACATTCCTCTAGGCGATGCCAAACTCCATAATACCTACCTTGGCTCTAGTGTATCAGCATGATTATTGGGATAGGTAAACACAATCCAGTTGAAAGGGTCCCCTGTTATCTCTCTAACAGGTATAGTTCCAGAATCTGCACAACACCTGATAGACCACAAGCAAATTATAAGGTTACCCTTATCCTTACCCCAGAGACAAGCCCCTAGACAGTCTACATTACCGGGGCCGCCAGACCTGTTTTATATTCAATGATTGGTTTGTTTTTGTTTCTTTTTGGTACATTGCATGAACACAATTATGGTCATATTGGTAACATCCAGTTAAATATTGGTGAAAGAAGATCTCAGACTTGAAGTCTGGGTAGAACCACCAGTGCACCACAGGTTAGATGGAAAACCTCCCCTTATGGAGTTCTCGCCCTGACCGGTATCCAAACTTATGCAGTGAGGAACTGAGGAGTTACGGGTACCGTTTCATTGGTTGGCTATAGTGGTAAGGCCGCAGGGTGCTAGACCACTGAGTCCTGGGTTCAAACCCTGCTCTGACTTGTCCTCTGGCAAGACAATTAGCTGCACATTGCTCTAACTGACGACTGGTTCTTCCCAGGAAGGTGGCAGTTCACTGGGAGAATAATACATAAAACTCAGGTTTTAACAGTTTGTATTAACACAGACTTAACCATTCAAGTGACTTTCATCTATAACAGTTGGAGGAAAACCCTGAGACAATTTTGAGAGTTGTTTTGTTTTTTTGCACTGTCAAGACTTCACTGTGAAGGGTAACGTGCAATGTGTTCATACCATTCTACTACGGTGAAGGCAATATTACATCTGCCAGTAAAATTACACAAAAAGTAGTCCCTGGAATTATTTTTTTTTTAAATTTTTATTCCAATCATAACAACAATTTCATATATATTAAAAATATATCAAACTAATAAACTGGCCTGCTTGCATTTGACTAATTTAAAAAGTTAAGAATTAAAGTAAGGTAGGCTAGTTGTATATATTCATGACTCAATTTAATGTGATAATGCATGGGTGAGTGACCAAGTTAAGTGAATTAAACATTAAACACAGCCCAAGTCCCTTTGAACCTACTGAAAATAATAGAAGCAGCTGTTTAGAATAAAATGTTTGGTCCATCAATAAAAGTCAATTGTCCATAAATAAATCACCTTCAATAGTTTTATTGTCAATTGTTTTGGGGCTGAACATTATTTACAGGTATAAATAATGATAAAGAAAGCTTGGCACTCTGTTTTGTCCATAGATCATCCAATGATATATATGGTCACTTGATTGAATTTACCTACATATATCACCTTTGTATATGGGATTTGCACACTACATTGTTTTGTTATAAAGACAAACAAAGCAGGCATAGATCATGATTTACCCTGTTTAATTATCTAAAATAACATTCTTCTATTTATATATATATATAGTTAAATATGGCACATTTTATATACCACAACCAGTCACATCAGTCATCTCTTGATAGAGTGGACTGGTAGCAGGTATATAACTGTTACCTTCACTGTGATATCATGCCACGAACATATGACATGATACCACAACCAGTCACATCAATCGTCTCTCGATAGAGTGGACTGGTAGCAGGTATACAACTGCTGCCTTTACTGTGATAGCATGCCAAAAACACCTGACTTGATACTACAACTAGTCAAAGTTATCAGTCTTTTAAATACATAGCACTGACACAATTATGGTCATTAGAGTGACATTCTAGCTATTTTGGTGTAAGAAGAACCCAAACAAATGTCTGGGTAGAACAGTAGGTGCACCACAGGTCAGTTAGAAGACCTTTCCACATAAAGTCTTCTGCTCCAACAGGGTCTGGAACCTATGCAGTAAAAGGTGAGCAGTAGGAGAGGTTACAACTCTGAGACTCTACAATTACATCAGAGGTGCATTAGGATTGAACCTGGCACTGTCAGCACCTGGGGCCAGCACTCCTATCTTCTATGTGACAAAGGCTGGTTATATGAAAAAGAATTTGTATAGCAGCTATAATAACTGCTCCCAATAAAAACTGATAACTGCATAAAAACAAATCAATGCCTCCCAAGAGATAAATTACATCTTGTTTTTCCAATAAAATCAACCAGCAATCCCCACTTGCTCTTCCATATGTCATTCTTTTTCTTCGTTCCACCAACTATCAAATGCAAATTAATTGTAATTAAACACACATTTGTAAAACCTTTGCCTACATACCAAATTGATATGATGTCATGGAGTGAAGCAAAAAACATTGATTGGAGATGTAGATACTGGCCCCTCCCTGCTTATGGAAATTAATGTTTCATATTAACATATATCAGCTTACATTTGCCTCCAAATGATGTTTATTATTTCATTTTCACAAATCATTTTCTTTGGTTTGGGGAAATTAAAATTTTATGTAAATGAATGTTCTTTGCTGCCTGTTTCAGTTTACTTGAATCTTTTTTTTATTTGTTTTATTATCATCCTAATCATCATCCTCATCATCATCATCAATCAACAGGACCACTATCATCATCAACAGGATCACCACCATCATCATCAATACCACCATCACCACCACTATCATCATCATCATCATCAACACAACCATCACCATCATCATCCATACCTATGGATGAAGTTGACAGCAGATGTGTAAGGATTTTGTAAGAGTTGATAACATATGTACATAGTAAGATTTAACAAGATCTTGAAACAGACATTAAACATTTCCACACAACACTATCTTGATGACATCTTACATCTGAAGTGTGTTTAGTTTTCATCATTACTTCAACATCATGTCAATCCTAAAAAAACGAGACCTTTTCTAGAAATCACAAGCAACAAAATATGTGCAACAGTAATGAAGAAACAAGACCAAGAATGAAGGAAACACATCATTTTAGTGTAATAATACTCTCGGTGTTATGACGTCCTGCTGCGATTAAACAACACTTTCATGTGTTGATACCCCTTGCACAAATGTTAGGAGAAAGAAAAAAATATTTGCTAATTCCTAAAAAAATGTTGACTGATGGCAGCAAAAAACATCAAATTTAAAAAAAAAATGCCAAAAAAAACTGCCAAAGAGGCACAGCAGTTGTTAATTAAGCATGCGCGATGCAGAATTTCTGCCACTTTTGTAGTGAGTGAAGGAAAAAACTGGGGATAGGCTGCGTATTATTTGTGTGAAGAGATAATAGACAGATTTTATGTCTGGGAAATAAACTGGCATGCCATTGTTGTAATGTGTGATGGCAATCTGAGGAATTACAAATAAAAAAAAAAGTAATCATAAACATGCCATGGTGCAATAAGGGTTATCCAATCTAATAAAGTCTTATCTTTAGACTTTCTTCAGCAATTATACACTTTTTTCATGCAGAAATTATTCCTAAATTCCCTAAAGCAGTAGGGAAAAAAAGTAACATATATATCTTATTAAGGCAAACTGTCGGATACCACCTTCAACCCTTAAAATGAAATAAATCTGATCTGCCCTTCAGAAGTTATTGATCAAAAATGAAAAATTAACAGATTAACAGATATAGCATAAACGCCTGCTAAATCTCAAGTCATCTGACAAGTAAGAGCACACAAGGCAGTAGATGACAAACATGACTATTTCACCATGTGACAGTAAATAGAGGGTGACGTTGATAAATATGTCGCTCATTCGTTTAACATGCCCCTATTAATTACAACGCATATATTAATTATTATGCAGATGAATGCAATCTGCGTCAGGCCGAATGTCAGCCAATGCTTTATAATATATTTTACACTAACATGGTGGTAACATGGTCATGGAGGTAAATGATAACGAACTAGCAAAAACAAGGGGAGACTGAGACAAGAGAATGAATGCGGCAAATTAAAGTAATGGCCTGGTGTTCCAGTTTTAATTTGTCCTATATTGCCATGCACCTTTTAAATAAAAAAAATCCTTCAACTGTATGTAGCTTGTAATTGTTATGGTCATTGTATCATCATTGCAAACTTGCGTTGATTTAGTTAGTTCAGCTCAAACTTGACATAACTGTCATCACACACATGTCATGTTCATAATAACCATCACTACCACTTGAATAAGCAGGTTGCTAATATTGATCACTACTTTTATCAACATCATCATCATCAACAGCAGCAGCATAATCATCATCAGCACCATCACCATCATCATCATCATCATCATACCCACCACTACCACCACCACCACTATGATTTCCAATGATATCTTCATCATCACAGTCATCATCTTAACAGTCACATCATCATTACCAATACCACAACTCCAACCGCTACTACCACTAATTTTATCAACTGCAAATGCACCAATACACAAAAAGCAAAAATCACCCCTTTCATTCACTTTGAAAACTAATTAAATACAACATGAATGTTATGTGAACACATTCCACAAACCAATCAAGGTGAGAGATGAATAATATTTTTTATTCAGATAACAAGGTAGCTACAATCAATTAAAAAGAGGAACCTAATCAAACAAAAGTCTTCAATGACATCAAAGTGCTGACAGCATATATCCATCCAGTGTAGAAATCTGGTCTATTTACACCCTTGCCAGGGTTTTCTTTGTACTAAAACAATCTGACATTTGCTTTACAGTTTTACCTCTATTATGTCAATTCTTATGTTACCTGCTAAGCATATACTGTTCAGATATTGTCAAATATTGCAGACCCCACTGGAAGCTGTCTGATCGGGATCTGTACTATTAGCTGCCAATCTTCTTAAGAAATATATTTAGACAACTTAAAACATGGCTACAGATTTTAGCAAAAAAAACCCAAAAAGACAAACATGAGTAGAGACTGTTAACTTGATAATCATGTATTGACAAGGTGTACAGAAATAGTGTAGATCCTGATCAATCATGATCTGCACTATTTACTGCACTATTTACTGCACTATTTACAGCTATTTTTATAAATGTATATAATAACTAACTATAAGAATGTTTGTATTTGTATTTTGGATTTTATGGCAGACTGACACCTAATAGGTCATATGGTGCCGAAAACAGACCAGTGTAACAGGAATTGAGTATAATCAGGTTAAAATTAAAATATGTAAAAAGACTTTTTGTCATTTTGTTTTGTTTTTGAAATAGATTGCCGCTACCAATTATGATCATTATAGAGAAGTCCAGCTATTTTGGTGGAGGAAGACTCAATACAAGCGGCGGGAGGCTAAGCAATCGGGCGTTACAAATCGGCGACTCTACCACTACACCAAGGGAGCCCCTACCAAAACTGCAGATTTAAGCAAAGAAAAGAAGAAGCTTTAGTAGTGGTTATTAAAATATAGCAGCTTAAGGGCAAACAGTACAGTTTGTGATGGAAAGATAACCAGTCTAGGTAAATTATGTAATTAGGTATGACAAAGGGCCAGTCTATCATTTTTGACTGATGACTGTGCCATTCAAATTATTATGACTAAACACACTTAACACTTGTGGTGATTTACTTTCGATGTGAACAGTTATGAAGGATGTTTGTTTTGATATAAGTCATGTTGGTGATTTTTTTTTTTTTTTGTGGACTAACAAAGATAACGGGCAGGTATGTTCACTGACTCAGAAATGAAAAAAATATCAAATATCACATCCCAGCTTTTACTATTTGTAGTGATGAAAAATGTATTTTTTATTGAAATATTTAATGTAATTGTCTCTTTTAGAAATATAACAAATTACATGCATACTTAATATTTATTTTACAAATCCCATTCAGTAATAAAACAGCCCTTTTCATTGCATGAATCAATATTTATCAACCCCATTTAGTTAATATAACAAAAATGTTTAATTGTGGGCTTTATTTTACTACGACACCAAAAAAACATAATAAAACATCAATCAATATTAAGTAGTGTATTCCTGTTGTACAATGCCAGTACAACAAAGAGCCCATTCAATCTGATTAATCAAGCCTGTTGCAGATAATCTGTCTTATCAAGTTGACCTATCAACACGGATCACCACTGAGTCTTACCACAATACTGTATACTTTGAACTCCCCACAGAAAAATCAATGTTTAGCACAGAGGACAAAGAAACAGATGGAACTAGAAAAATTTCGTGTTCGTTTGTTAGGTTTATCATTCCAATAACAATTTAACGGCTATTGAAAAGACAGAGCCCATAAAATCATATAAGTACACTTTGATAATAAATAACAGATTATTATTAAATACAAAACAATATCAGGCTTAAGTGTATTTTTAGAATAATTTAAAAAAAGGACTTATTTACAAAATGAACTGAAAATTTATACAAACACATTACTAAATGAAATTACCTTTGGTAACATTTACTGTCATTTGGATTGGAAAACTTCAATAAATAAAGATCAACTTTCGGGATAGAACCACTGCTTCATTTTTAAGTCAGGCAGAAGACTTCTCTCAAGTGAAAGTTTTACCATAACCATGATGATAAATATAATCCGTTTACAAAGAGATTAAAGGATTGTTATTTACCAGCTTTAACATGAGATCTGGTTTTGAAATTTTAGGTATATTGCACAGATGTAACAATTCTCATTATGGTGATGCCTGGCTATTATTGGTAGAGGAAATTCTTGCACACTACAGGCCAGCTTGAAGATCCAACCACCGGAAAATTATCTCACAGACTGGGATCCAAAACCATGGGGTGATTTGTTTTTGTTTTTTGAAATACATCGCAGCAACGTCCAGCTATCTGGTGGAGGAAGACCCCTGACCAATGTCTTGGTAGAACTACCGGCACACTGCAGGTCAGCTGGAAGACCTTCCCACATTAAGTCCTTCGCCCCAAACGGGACTCAAACTCACGCAGTGAGAGGCTAAGTAGTCAAAGGAGTTATACAAATCTGCGACAATACCACTACACCATGGGTGCCCATAGGGTGTGGAACTGAGGAGTTACAAGATGGAGACTGTGGCCACTTGGATATACTGACCGCATAAAATACACTACACAACAAAGACCAACATGTTAATATCCAGGTCAGATTTACACATTAAAAAAAAAATCAATACATAAATGTTGGGAAACAAATACAATAATATCAGAAAGAAAAAACATACCACTTCCAATAGATGGAACCGGATCCAATTAAGTCAGTATCCCAGTCACTTCACAACAGTATCTCATTTCAACCTAATCATTCAAACTATCCATGCTATATATTCTAGTTGGTATATACTCCTCTCTCTCCGCTTTCCTTTGTCCCCCACTAACCTTTTCACAATACAAGAAGGTAAACAGTTTCTAAAGCTAATGTAACTTTTTCACCCAATATAAGACTGTATACAGTTGACACAAAGCTGTCACTTTATCAACAAACACCCAACACTCCAATGGCACAGATCAAACACAATTCCACACTTAAGATTCCACATCTACATCCAATCTGCTGCCCTTCTCTACCCCTCTGTTGTTTATTTACCTTATCCACTGACCACAAATAAAGTCTGAATCCCCTTTCCCTTGAATCTCCACTATCACAAACTACAGTCCCAAACAGTGATGTTAAGGTCTTTAGGTCACTGCTACTGCCATCCAAACTATGAGCTGTAGTATAGAGAGACACAGGCCAACTCTCTCAGGCTTACTGCCTGGTAGGTAAAATCAAAATCCCCAGCAATATTATTTGACTTCCACAGTCTCAAATACCCCTGTAAACACAGGAGCCATTAATTTTAGCTGCGCTATTCGAGGGGGCATTTAGAAATGCCTCTGGGGCGGTTTGTTGGCCTATGACAATCTATTACAGTCGTAACAGTCGAGCTGTCAAATGGGAACATAGGTATACAAGTAAATTAATCCCCCTTGACCTGCCGTCTGGTTTATATACCAAGGACAGCCTTTTGAAGGTATTGGTATGAATATATTAGCTGTTCTTCTGTCCTAAGTCTGAGCTGAAATTAAGGGGAATTAGACAGAGGAATTCATGCGCTAAGTGCTATATAACCACTTGAAACACTCTTACACTGGTATTTATAAGAATCGCCCCTGCTTGACTATTTAAATGAGTGGTCACAAGATATGGCTGGGTGAGAAATATGGGATGTATTGCTCTAAGGAGTTGGCCTATGATTTAAGTCATACTGTCTAGACAGCTAATGTTAAACTTGAAACTGTTCTTCAAATTCCCAAACTTACTAAAAGTATAACCTTTTATCATGTTAAATATGTGTAAAGTATAATCTTTAATCATGCTAAATATGTGTAAAGTATAATCTTTAATCATGCTAAATATGTGAAAGACTTGTGCTCAATTCTTAGTTTATTGCTAACATATAAATGCAGTAAGACATACATACAAAGACATAATAGCAAATAGTGCAGATCCTTATCAGACAGCTCCTAAGCTTAACATTTATAGTTGATTAAGACACAAAAATCATTCATCTTTAATTGAAGCTCTTCAACTGACCACCATCAAGGTAGAACCAGTGTTCGGTTAGTAGGTAGCTGGGACAAAATGGGAAGTAAATAGTCTTGTTAGTGGACTAACATCTCATGACAGCTCTGGGGTTCAAATGAGGTACCTCGAAACCATCCTTAGGGTTGTAACACTTTTAAACAAAATTACTTAAAATGTGGATTACATTTTCATAAAGATATGAACATCCCACAATTCCTAGAATGTTTGCCACTGCATCTATTATTTAGTTAACCAGCCTCAAGTAACGAAATGTGAATTATTAGAAATATCACAACATCCGCAAATCAAAAGGGTTTTCATGGCAACCTGCGATCAAAAAGCCATTAAAATGCCATATAACCAGTTTGACGCAAAGCAAAAAACAGTATGACATAATTATCATAGCTGTTTGACTTTATAAAACATGTTAAACCATTACGACTGGTTTAATGTTACCCATGTTCTTGATATACTGATTACATATAAATACCAACAGCTAATAAAACCCATTACTGAATAATGATATGTTCAGATTAGCCACTTCTGTCATAGCTTATAAATAGTCTCGCTTCCATTAAACACACAAATTAAAATAGTCTAACTTTCATAAAACACACAAAACAAAACAGTCTCCCTTCCATAAAACACACAAAACAAAATAGTCTCCCTTTCATAAAACACACAAAACAAAATAGTATCACTTTTATAAAATGCACAACACAAAATAGTCTCTCTTCCATAAAACATACAAAACAAAATAGTCTCGCTTCCATAAAACATAAGAAACAACATAGTCTCGCTGCCATAAACATAACAAACAAAATAGTCTCACTTATATATAAGGCCATGCCAAATCGGGATTCTGTTAAGCGTCCGCGTGCGCGTAAGTTTTAGAGACCTCAATCCAATAAAAAAACAAATGTGTTGGAGAAATTTTCTTAAATAATTCCGATGTTCCGGGATTCAGAAAAACATAACTACATGTATACTATAATTAAAAACTATAAACATTCATGTACTACCAAGTACTTATTTATGTGAAAACTAGCTAGGATGGACATGTTGACATTACATATACTTACGTTTATTGATATTTTGCAACATAGATCTCCAACGTCTCAAGTGTGCCACTTATATACTTTTTAATTCTACTATGACAGTATTACCAGTATAATAAATTTCATGTCTTGGTTCATGGTACATGTCACTGTATATGGACAGTAATAGTACATATTGTATGGAAGTATAAGTATTCTCATTATAATTCATTTACTCCACAATTACTTGTTACTTACAAAAAATATGATGTGACAATGTTTCCATGGCTGTGTCATTAATACAATTTATAATTTTCGTGAAAAAACAAACAAACATTTGTTTTATTACACCATATGTACTAAGTCATGCTAAAAGTATGCATTTCGTAAGTAATTAAAACCATTGTTTCATATTATGATGATGTTTTTTCTAATAAATATATACATGTATATATAATGCATTGTTTTTGTCGAAAAACAATTGTGTTTTCGTTTTCGGTTTGTGTGTTTTTGTGAATAGGTGCCTAGGTTTGTTAAACTTGAGTTGACGCTTAACAAAATTCCAATTTGGCATGGCCTAACATAAGAAACAACATAGTCTCGCTTCCATAAACATAACAAACAAAATAGTCTCACTTCCATATGACATAAGAAACAACATAGTCTCGCTTCCATAAACATTACTTACAAAATAGTCTCACTTCCATATGACATAAGAAACAACATAGTCTCGCTTCCATAAAAATAACAAACAAAATAGTCTCACTTCCATATGACATAAGAAACAACATAGTCTCGCTTCCATAAACATTACTTACAAAATAGTCTCACTTCCATATGACATAAGAAACAACATAGTCTCGCTTCCATAAAAATAACAAACAAAATAGTCTCACTTCCATATGACATAAGAAACAACATAGTCTCGCTTCCATAAACATAACAAACAAAATAGTCTCACTTCCATATGACATAAGAAACAACATAGTCTCGCTTCCATAAACATTACTTACAAAATAGTCTCACTTCCATATGACATAAGAAACAACATAGTCTCGCTTCCATAAACATTACTTACAAAATAGTCTCACTTCCATAAACATAACAAACAAAATAGTCTCTTCCACATAACATAAGAAACAACATAGTCTTCCATAAACATAACAAACAAAATAGTCTCACTTCCATAAACATAACAAACAAAATAGTCTCACTTCCATAAACATAACAAACAAAATAGTCTCACTTCCATAAACATAACAAACAAAATAGTCTCACTTCCATAAACATAACAAACAAAATAGTCTCACTTCCACATACCATAAGAAACAACAGTCTTCCATAAACATAACAAACAAAATAGTCTCACTTCCATAAACATAACAAACAAAATAGTCTCTTCCACATAACATAAGAAACAACATAGTCTTGCTTCCATAAACATTACTTACAAAATAGTCTCACTTCCATATGACATAAGAAACAACATAGTCTTGCTTCCATAAACATTACTTACAAAATAGTCTCACTTCCATATGACATAAGAAACAACATAGTCTCGCTTCCATAAACATAACAAACAAAATAGTCTCACTTCCATATGACATAAGAAACAACATAGTCTCGCTTCCATAAACATAACAAACAAAATAGTCTCACTTCCATATGACATAAGAAACAACATAGTCTCGCTTCCATAAACATTACTTACAAAATAGTCTCACTTCCATAAACATAACAAACAAAATAGTCTCTTCCACATAACATAAGAAACAACATAGTCTTCCATAAACATAACAAACAAAATAGTCTCACTTCCATAAACATAACAAACAAAATAGTCTCACTTCCATAAACATAACAAACAAAATAGTCTCACTTCCATAAACATAACAAACAAAATAGTCTCACTTCCATTAACATAACAAACAAAATAGTCTCACTTCCACATACCATAAGAAACAACATAGTCTTCCATAAACATAACAAACAAAATAGTCTCACTTCCATAAACATAACAAACAAAATAGTCTCTTCCACATAACATAAGAAACAACATAGTCTTCCATAAACATAACAAACAAAATAGTCTCACTTCCATAAACATAAGAAAGAAAAAAGTATTGCTTTCTAAAAAAAAAAGAAACAAAGTACTATGCAACAGTTTATTAAAGCATTATTGTGTTACAATCAGTTTTTTTATAACAACACATTTTTTATTCAGAAAAATAATATCTTTTGACTGTCCACTTCCTGGGTGGAACCAGTACGAGGGTAGAAACCATCTAGAAAAATGTGCAGTAAGTAGTCTGGCAGTGGGCTTAACATCTTGGTGTTGGGTTGGGGCTGAAATCTAGACCCCCTCCACATTTTCCATTGCAATAAAATCTCATTTGCTATCCATAACAGAACCTTTAATCAAATTAAAATCATACATTGGAACATCTTTAATATTTATTTTCTATAAACAAATTTCAAATTTCCATCCAACGGATGCAACTATGATCATATTTGTGATGCCCTGCTTTAATTGGCAGCAGACCACCCCAGACAAAGTGGGTCGATCCACCAGCCCGCTGCAGATCCGGTGAAAACCACCACATACCAACCGGGACTCGAATCTACACAGTGAAGGACTGACGAGTTACAAATCAATGACATTAACTACTACACCACTGGTAGCATTTCCCTTTTAATAATTTTTAAACATGTATAAAAACATATATAACATACAAAATCATTTAAAAGCCCTTAAATTATTGTTTAGTAACTTCACTAAACAACCCCTAGGTACATTCATGGTCTACACCTCTGTCAACATCTGTATGCCAACTTGACTTGTAGTATCAACAGATATTGAAAGGGAAACCATTTCTTGAAACCAACTCCCATCAATAATTAATCAAACTACAGGAGATCATTTGTCCCTCCCTCTCCATCTCCTCTCTTCCTCTCTCACACACAGACATAGAAATACTGCAGAATAGTTCTTTCTTCTGTTAATTGTACCACAATGCTGTATCGATCTCTCATCAGAAACAAGAAATTGATCCCACTTTGGGCTTGTAATTCCCAAGATCAATATGAAGGTGAAGTTATAAACCTCTTTGCCAGTGGCCAGTCACTTCATTGTAAACTTTAAAGGAACTGATGCTATCAATTTAAGCCACAAGATGAATTTTGCTTTATTTGCCTTCAGTGGAATTTACTTATATAACAGGAGTGGAAAAAGTGAGTCTCAACCAGAATTTGATACTAGCCATACTCCCCAATACTTGTGGGTCGCTCTACCAACTGAGCTAAGGAGGCTCTGTGAATGAACTATCAGTGAAACTGCTATACTCCTCCCTCCTTACACCATGAGACTCACCCTGAAACTCATCCCTGGTTCTACTCTAGAGCACCAATGCATATCACAACAGAAACAAGCTACTCCAATAGGTCTGGGCACCAAATGTAACAGAAGCAAAAAAAGAAAGCCTCTACCAGGATACAAACCACAAACCTTCCAGAAACTAGTGGGTCACTCTACTAACTGAGCTATAGAGGCTCTATCAATGCAATACCAGTGAAACTGCAGCATTTGTACTGACATAATCAACATCCCCCAGTTGAAATGATCAAGTCATTGAGTAACACTCATTTTAATTAAGCCTACCATGCTGGTTTCATATGCTCTTGAATTAATTAATCATAATTACAGCATATGACCCTGCTTAGTGAGGTATATCTAGCCTCAACAAAATTTCTTGAAAATTAAATTATTATTTTTTTCTTAGTCTGGTTTTAAGATACATCATACAAACACAATTAAAGTCACGTTACCAATGTTCATCAATTATAGGAGGAGAAACAACCTAGACAAATGTCTGAGTAGAACCACTGTCACACAGCATATAAGCTGCTTGCACCTGACCTTTTCACAGACTCAAAACCCATGCAAAGAGAGGCTGGCAAGTTTCAAGGTAAGGAACACTAACCATTCTGCCACAGGCACCAATAAACAAATCACTCTTTTCAATAATGGTGTGGTTGAACAAGTATTTTTCCCCTTTCCAAATACCTTTGATGATTTCCCATTTGAATACATGCCTACACCTCTCAAATAGACTCAATCCACATAATGATAAAGCTAGTACAGTATATTATGATAGGCTACAGGTACTGGAGGCCCCAGGATCGATCCCGGCCCCGCAGCACATGTAAGGGACTGGTCAACTTGGTGTCAGGACTATTGTAACTGAGTGTTATATCAAACCAGGTGCTCATGGCATGCAATACACCTTTAAAGCAGCACTATCTCTGCTTCAAGTGGGCACTATCTCCAAATAACTGGAATACTTTTGGTGGCATGATGAACCCAACAAATAAACGATCACCATAATATATTTTCGACACATTGAGAAGCCTTTTACCTGCAACTTTTATTAAAAATTTCAATGCATTTACTGAATAACCCCCAAATAATTATACTAAAATGAAATTAACATTTCTTTTTTATTAAGAACAGATTAACTTCTTCAAAGTTATTTTAATTAAAGCAGGGCTTAACATAATCAGATGATCATCAGCCTGGTCTTTTATATTATCTTAACAATTTTTTATGGCACTTTTCATAACAAACCTTTTTAACACATAATTGTTAGACTCTTCTGTATGTTGGACCATTCTATATATCCTTATTTGTTGCTGATTTTGTTCCATATTAACAAATAAAAAATCCCGATGAGTGATATTTATGTAATGAATGTGTTCAGCGACTTGTTTTGATAGATTTTTACATTTCTAAAGGACAGCATGGATTGATATTGACACAAGGGACAAAGATTGCTTTGCTTGGAGTGAAAGGAATTTATCCAATTAAAATTTTTCACTTACAATGTAATTGTAGATATTCTTGTGGGCCTTATGACGGAAGATTAACTCACTAATACATATTAGAGATTCAAGTCCAAGGCTCGTTACATAATCAATCCACTCAATGTCTGTTGCACTGTTAATGTTTCAATATATGATTTTAAGACTTGTAAACCCTTGTCATCCAGCAATTATTCATTACAAAACAAGCAATCTTAGCATTTTGAAAACAACCACATGTTATGATAACATGATTGTTTCGAGTCATTGAGAAATAGTGCAGATCCTGATCAGACAGCTCCCAGCACCTTAACTGGTTCCCTAAGCCCAATCAATTCACGCACAGTGGGTTAAGCGTTAAAATGAAAAGAAAATTGAAAAAAGTAATTATGATAATGACGGTTACAATAATCTCAATATATGTCTGTATATAACAGCTTGGACTGGTTTTTAGTGAAAGAACACTGATGAATATAATTGTGAAAATTTCAAAAGAACCTCTGGGGGTCCGTTTAGGCAAGTTTTTTTTCTGTTTATGTTAATATTGGATCTTTTCAGGCATGACATAGCCTTAGTAACACAACATTATTTTAGAATCTTTTCAAGAGGCATAATATTTAAATGCACCTTCTTACGTAATATTGCACTGTCGCGAGTTTTCTTAGCAAATATAAAAATTTCAGAGGTCTAGAATACTTGTAAAATCCCTGCTGGGGGTTGTCTGATCAGGATCTGCATTATTTGCAACTTAGTCTAAAGCAAAATGTCATTTTTGACATTTAATTATAAGCCAATTAAAAGATATTTTTTAAAGATTATTAATAAATGTAACTAGCTAAGGGTTAAACTCATTACAAACTCATTATTATGAAGACATTACAATCAAAAGATTAATACTGACCATGGCATGACATGAGTATTTCCGCATGGCTGTTTTTTTATCTTTTCCCATTATTTCATTTTTTAATTTTCTATAACCACTTTAAACCATTGTAACCTAAAAGGTTGCATAACTCCATGGAACATTGAGAATCTTTTTAATAATTTTTTTCTATTTTTCATTTCCAAAGTACTCAATCAGCTAAACAATTATGAGGTCAAGAAACTCCAATAAAATGTATCTCGGAATGACAAGGGCCTAGTTAAGTTTCACTAACTTTCAATGTGTATCTTGGTGAATAAAAACCACTTCACTAGACCCATTGTGGTCGTAAGAGCTTTCACGACTTACAACAATCAAATTTTAACAGGTCACTGCAGGTATGTATTTTATAGACCTGTCATACGGTTAAGATTCATTACAAATTGCACTCATAACGCAATCCAGGTAAAAAAAATAAATATATATATTACCTGTTATGATACCAAAGGACCACAATTATCTGGGAAAAATTGAATATGTCTGATGAATTTGGAAAATACTCTCCTTAATTAGTATTATAAAACCTTTTAACTAAACACTTTAATTATTACTTATTGTTTCTTGCTCAAGTTAGCTTTTCTTTCACTTCAGGACAACAATTTAATTACATTTTATAAAATCTTTTCTTCTTTTATCTTTTAAGTTTGATATTTCCGTCTGTTAGGTTTGACATTTTCAACTGTTAGGTTTGAGATTAATATATAGTCTGTTAGGTTTGATATTTCCGTATGTTAGATCTGGGATTGGGATTAGCTGGCATTTTTGCCGATACTGTGCAGCGACATTTCTATCATTATAGCACAGGGGCACTTATGAGGTGCCCGTGGACTGAACCCGGCCGATCCATTATACTGACACCGATGTGTCACCAACTTTAAAGTCTTTGGTTTGACCTGGCCGGGGTTTGAACCCACGACCTCCCGATCTGCAAGCCAATGCTCTACCACCTGAGCTATTGCAGCCGGTCTATTAGGTTTGATATTTCCTTCTGTTAGGTTTGATATTTCTTTCGGTTTGTTTGTTTATTGGGTTTATCGTCCCACCAACAGTATTTCAGTTATCTTGAGACGGTGTTCACTTGAAGCAGAGAATGCTGCCTTTACTGTTTATAGCATGCTGTGAACAACTGGCATGATTCCACACCCAGCCACACAGGGCCTCCCATACCTGGAGCCGATGCTCTACTGATTGCACTACCAGGTCCAGTTTTCCTTCTGTTAGGTTTGATAATTTGTTAGGTTTGATATTTTCTTCTCTTAGGTTTGCTATTTTCTTTTCTAAAATTTGATTTTTGTGTGTGTAAGATTTGATATCTTTAAGTGATAAATGAGTTATTAAGAAAGATTACAGTCATATGAGCATAATTTTAATTATCATATCCAGTTAATTTTTGGTGGAGACAGACTCAATAAATGTGTCTTGTTAGAACCACCAACATACCACTGATCAGCTGGAAGACCTCCCCACATGAAAGGATCGCCCAGACTGGGACTCGAACCCACGCGGAGTGGAGCCACTCTAGTGACACCTCCCAACGATTTCATCTCTAGACCAATCAATCATTGTTGACTTTTTGAGGTAACAGGGATAACTTAAATGTATCACAGGATGAATCAAATGAATCATTATAAGTTGTGTTCTTTCATCGCTGACTTATCACTCAAATCAATCATTATCCAACACTTCCTGCATGACAATAAAGACATCCATGCATAATGGAGCATAAGACAATAGACCATTAAACCTTTATACTTCTCCAGCAACATCTGTAAACAATAATTATCATTTTATGTGATGAATTCGCACACATACTGCTTTGCCAAAGTTACTGTAACTATTAATTATTGTTTGTTTTGTTGTTTTTTTCATCGCACACTGATGTAATTATGGTCATAAAGGCGACGTCCAGCTAATTATTGATGGAGGAGACCACAAACTTATGTCTGGGAAGAACCACCCATGCACCACAGGCAAGATGGAAAACTTCCTCACATGAAAGGTTTTACCCTGACTGGCACTTGAACCCACTGGTAACTCTGGAATATCACAAATAAAATCTTCACTACAGAGTGACCATCATTTAATCCCAGATCCGTAATAATCCATACTAATTTTAGTTATGGTTTCATAACTTCATGTAAACAAACAGTCAAAAATACTTCTTTTTCTCCTTTTTTTTTTTTTTAAATACGTTGTAGTGACCAATTTTGATCATTATAGCGATATCCAGCTATTTTAGTGGAGGAAGACCCCTGATAAATGTCTAGGTAGAACCACTAGCTCACAGCAGATCGGCAGGAAGACCTTCCCACATTAAGTCCCTCACCCCAAATGGGACCTGACCCTATGCAGTGAGAAAGACCTCCTCAATAAACTGAGTAGACAATAGTGCAGATTGGACTCATGTGAAGACAGCTGACTAATCTGGACCTGCACAGTATTTGTTTAAGCCTGATTAATGTGTATGTATGTGTCTCTGACAATTATTTATCATTATGCCTTAAAAATCTTAACTAGTTCAGAAAGTTTTGGGGGTGCCTTTTCATTTTAATCAACAGAGTGGTGTCACTCATTCTCCTTCCAGATTAAATTATTTATAATGACATAAATACTTGGGGAGTGTTCCATCAAATGATATTTATAGCAATGGCATCAAAAACTGCCACACTGTTTCATTGTAAACAATTCAGTTAAAAGTCATAGCACTAATTAGCAATTAGGGTTGAAATGAGTGTATTTTTTGAAGTATTATTTTTCGTGGCAGTTAATTGTTAGTTTAACGATTTGTTATGATAGCCTTGTATAGAAAATGAGAGGAATGTGATGTATTTGAATACTAACGAGCAGAGAAAAGTCAATTAGAGGATTGAATCACTTTTGTAAACATCGCCTTCTACTTCAAATGTGTCTTTGTTCAGGATTTTACTCAAAAGTTCACAAGTGAACATTTCACCATCTGATTCTTTATATTTGCCTAAATTAAATTTTTCAAACACATCTTTAAATAAATAACCATATTTGTTCTCAACTTCAAATTATTCTGAAATCTCGGAAATTTAATTGGTTAAAAATCGAATGACAGATCTGCATAAATGTTTCCACCTACACAAAAAGAAAAAGATTTAAGCCTCTGTGCATAGCACTAAAGAAGCTATATTCAATTAAACAGCTTAAATATTTGAGATTTATGCTAATCACAGAGATGTTGCAATTAAAAAATAATAAAACATTATTTAGAAACCTCCACTCACTTAAAACACATTTAAATGCTAAACAAAAAAGGATTTATAACACTATGCTAATTTCTGTGCCGTTACAATTAACATATAACAAAGTCTGACATAGCCAAGATAAAGTACCCAAAGGTCGAGGTCAATTAGGCTTAAATGACAGATTGTCCATTCACTTACATTTCCATTTTCATGCTACTCATTTAATAACATGAACAATTATGTAATTTATCTGCTTACAACTTTATGAAGTAAGATAAAGTAGCAAAGTATGTTGATTTTGATCTGGATCTACACTATGTGCTTCTTTCAAATCTCTATGAATTCATTTGAAGCAGGCAAAGTGTTTAGATTGATTACCCAAGATCAGGCGAACAACAAAACCAGTCAAGTAATCTATTTATCACCATAGAGAATGAGAGAAAGGTGATGCATTTGAATACTAACGAGCGGAGAAAAAGTCAATTTGGGAATTGAACTACTTCTCTAAACATTGCCGTCTACTTTAAATGTGTCTTTGTTCAGTATTTTCCTCAATAATTCACAAGTGGACATTCACTGATTCTATATGTATGCTTAAAGTAAACTCTTCAGACATGTCTTTAAATAAATGAGAAATTTAAATTAAATGTCATTTTTTATCGTTCATTTCGACTCCAAAGCCTTTATATCTATCCTTCATTAGAAATTATGTGTCCATGCAGATTGTGAGATATCATTAAAAAGGAACAATATAATGGGGTGTTACTGAAAATTATAGGATGTATTACAGTAACAAAAAACAATTTCCCCCCCAAAATGGAGCTCAGAAATAAAAAATAAGGCCCGTTTTCACCAACCATTCTTAAGCCTAAGTCATGACTTAAGTCCAAGTCACAATTTTTATACCAGCAAAAATAAGCTTACTTATGAAGTAACAATGTGATTTTTAGCTCAAAGAAGCAAAGTTTCATGGAAAAATAAGGAGTGTGTAGCTAAATACATAATGAAGATATTGTGGATTGAGCAGTTCTTACCTAAGAATGGTTGGTGAATACAGGCCTAATAAAAGTTGAGAACTCATGTATCAGTAATTATATTTTATTGCAAAGATAATTTAAATGTCAAAATGTAACAAAACTGGCTACTCACCAAGTTTATGTCAATAGTTACGAAAAAATAATTTATCATTTTATTTCAAAACTTGAGCAACTATAATAATATTTCACTTCTAAGTTAATTCCATAAAAAAACTCTGTTAACACAGTAATTTATTTTTATAAATATGCAATACACCAATGCTTAAATGAAATACAGTCTGTATTGCTGTTATACCTCATGCATTATCTCTGCTTTCTATTTTATATGTTAACTATAGAGATAATTATTATTCATAAAATACTTATGCTGACATTCATATTTCTTCTAAGAGAAACTATTTTTGTATGTTACCATAGTAATATTGTCATAATCATGTTAAGTAATTGCTCCTGCCTACAGTAATATCTCATCTCATTGTGATAGTGTTGACTTTCATTTGTAATCTGATCTTGATCCAAAGCCTTACTGAAGCTATCTTTCAAGACAAGAAAGACACATTCTGCGTTACATTAAGGAGGAGGGAATGAGAGGAAAGAAGGCAGTCAAACACACAAAATTCGCACGCCAGTTTCGACATTTTGAAGTAAAAAACAGTTTTCAAATTGTCAATTTGTTAACAAATTAAGTAAATGAATTGAATGTTAATGATTTGTTCATGAAATAGAAGTAAGTGAGAAAAATGTAGTGATTTGTGATTTTTAGAAGACAATATTACATGAAATGTTAGCAAATATTCATGTTTTTGTAAGTTTTATAAAATTAGATACAAAAATAAGAACCACAAACAATACATAAACTAATGTTCTTGGAAACTTTTCACAATGGCCATTGTGACTTCATGTACATCGTTCATGGACTGTTCAAGAACATGATTCATGAACCGAAAGGTGTAGTTTATTTACAGTTTATTGGGAAACATCCATTCAACTAACGTTCATCCCTCTCTTGACTTGCCATTCCTTAATAGAACCAGGTACTCAGGTCTTGAGTACCGGGAGCCATGTGCAGTAAATAGTCTTGCTCAAGTTCTAACATCATGCGGCTGATTTCTGCTTTGAACCCTGAACCCTCAATTCCAGTATCCAATGTTGTAACTACTAAACCAACGTTGCTCACAACCTGAAAGTTTCTTTAACTATCTATGTGTTAGGAGAACTCCATGTTTTTGCAGAAGTAACTTACCACAAGAAAACAGAAGGTACGCTATGTTATTTTGGTGAAAGAAGATCCCTGGCAAAGGTCTTGGTAGAACCACCAGCACATCACAGGTCAACCAGAAGACTGGGATTTGGGGATTTTGCCGGCATTTTTGCCGATACTGTGCATTTCTGTCATTATAGCACAGAGGCACTGATGAGGTGCCCTGGGCACTTAGGAGGTGCCCAGGACTGAACCCAGCCAGTCCATTATACTGGCATGGACAATCAGGTGTAATCCTGTCCCCTTAGCCCCGAGCGTTAGGAGGGAAGCCACTACTACCAACTTTAAAGTCTTTGGTTTGACCCGGCCGGGGTTTAAACCCGCGACCAGAAGACCTTCCCACATTAAGTCCTTCATCCCGACCAGGACTCAAGCCCATTAAGTGAGAGGTAAGCAGTCAGGTGGTAAAAGTCTGCTGCTACTCTATCACTCAACTAGAGGCGCGCCTCTATAATATCTTAATGACATGAACAAGACAGTTGTCCAGAATACGAGCACCGTAACATTCCTTGAGCAGACACCAGCATTTTGAATTGAATTAAACACCGTGCAGCGCTTAATTAACCATAGCCATGAGATGTTTAACATAACAGGATCTCACATTTTTCTTTGTGTACAAAAAAGATGTCAGACTGTCATGAATGCTGAATGTAATAACATGTCTCCATGAAGTGATAGAATGATGTTGTTTGTGACAACAAACAGCCCAATACTTCCGGGTTGCTGTTTTCTTCTGCATTCTATACAGACAATCAACATTTTTGTGTGTCATTTTTGTAGTAGTAGATAGTGCATACAAAGAGACATGTAGGTAGTGTGTGTCAGACATATGCTTTAGTTCTGTTTGTAAGTTAACCTGTATTTTTAGCTGCATCCAGACAAAAGATTCATTAAGCATTTACAAAGCTGAAGAATCAAAACCTTCAGCAAAATGTCTAATCTTATATTGTTGCCAAATCTAACAAATCAAAGATTAAACAAATAACCACAGGACATTAAACTTCATTTATGATACCTAGGCCAAATAATTAAGAACAACTGAAGCTCAGATTTACAAGAAGACAAAAGATGCCAACCTGAAATAAAACCTCAGTTACTTGAGCACGTCACATTAAAATTCTCAACCTTAAGTCCAGTACAGAGCCCAACATCCAGCCCTGAGCTATACCTACTCTACGTCTCTAAGTAAAAGCCCTGATTTTCAATTCTTGTATCTCGAAAACTCGTAGCCTGAAACAGTTTCTAATTACCCATACTAAATTATCAATTATTTAAGAACAGCCTGCAGTGGTTAGAAGTGGTATTGATAAAGACTATGCAGCGAATAGTGTAGATTGATGTAAAATGATCTGGAGCTACACTATTCGCTTAGGCCTGATCAATATGTGATCAGCAGGCTCCCAGTGCTCCAGCTCCTGGCTGGATATGATATCCTGTTAACATTCCAATCATACAGGCACTTTAGCATACTTCTGATACAAGCAATGCCAGCAGCATCTGGCAGTGTTTCTTCAACCTCTCAGCCCACCTTTCAAATAATCACAGCCGTCCACATACAAAGTGCATGCCAAAAATAATCCCACTCTTCTTTAGCTATGAGCATGCTACATTTATAAATAAGCAATACTAAATCTTATTTTTTTTTATATACAATATACACACAAAGATAACAAGGCATGCTTCGGGTAATTGCGTGGATCCTGGCAGCTTCCAAGGAGATAGCTGGCTAGTCTGGATTTACACTTTTTGCCGTTTTGCCGAAGATTTATCAGTCTGTGCTAAGAGTCAGGCAAGGGTTTAAATCAATTGTAAGAGAAACAATTTCCTTGTCAATACTGCAGAAGTCTTATAAGTTACATGTTATATTTATTGATAACCCATACTCTATCTTAGTTCTGTTGTTGTCTTTTGTTTAGTTTGTTGTGTTTTTTTGTTACATCGCACTGACACAGTTGTCTTTTGAAATACATTCCAGTGACAAAGTTTGGTCATTATAGCAACAGCCAGCTATTTTGGTAGAAAAAGACCCTAAAATGTCTTGGTAGAACCACCAGCGCATCACTGTTAGTATTTCTTAAAAACTACGCTGTACAAGAGACATTACATAGGCTTAGCATAGGCTTAGACCCTGATCATGCAGCTCCCACTTGGAGTCGACTGAATTAGCCAAAAGCTGACGTTTTGTACTTTAGTTGTCAAATTATGGAAAATACACTTTATTGATTGTTTTTTCTTTTTTTTTTTCCTTTTTTTTTTTAAATACATTGCAATGGCCAAATAAAGAGAAGTCTAGCTATTTTGGTGGCATAAGACCTCAGACAATTGTCTGGGTAGAACCACTGGCACAAAGTAGGTCTGACCTACCGTCTTACCGTCTTACATTAAGTTCTTCAGCTGAAACTTAAAGCCATGCGGTAAGAGGCTGAGAAGTCAGAGGAATTATGTGTTGGCGACTCGTCCACTGACACAGGCGCCCCTGATAGGTGATGGTTAATATCTTAAACCTAACCATACCTTATGTTATGGATACATTGTAATCAATTAATTTGATACTTTGTAAACTGAGTACCACTATCATATGTTCTAGACAGGAAATACAGGAAAATCCTCAAATAACCATTATCAAGGGAGGCGATTATTCATATAAGAATACTTGACTATTTTTTTTACTTGTTCAATTTTATTACTAAAGTGAAAAATTGCTGCTTAAAATTTCATAGCAAGACTTAAGATATTGTTTAATACAATGTGCAAGCAGAAAACTAGCCACAGAGAGCTGTTAAAATGTTGCTTCTTCTCAAACAAGATGATATATAATCTTAATGTTCTTCTATTCAATATTTTCTCACATAACAGGTAGAGCGCAATGTATCTCATTGGTAATAAAAATCCCAGGTATCTAAATTGAGTAACAAAATCCCACCTCTTCATCCCACAATAAAATTAGGGTGTGAGACTTACTTCATTGGGGGCTTCGAAAAGTTATACTTGTGTGAGACCAGTCAATCACAGTACCATAAGTGCTCTTATAACCCACGGTCCCTCTTATCATAGCCACCACTAAAAACCCATTTCTCTCTCAACAATTTATACCATCCACTTAATGTGCACGGTAAAACACTTGAATTGCTTAAAAGTCCTTAGAAAACAGCTCCATAAAATGTCTGCAAGCAAGATAACAAAACATTGTCAGGGGGTAGAAATCAATCCTGGCTAAGACTTCAGTTGTCTTGCTGTATAGGCGATTAAGATAGCAGGAAAACTGTGAAATACTCATACATTACATGAGGCATAAGGCTGAGTTTCCCTAACCATGCTAGATCTTTCATTACAAATCCGAATTTCTTAGTTTTCTGCTTTTGCATTCAAGCATAGGTACTAAGATCAATTCCCAGAGACAAAGCAGCAAATAGAGTAGATCTTGATCATACAGCACTCTCTATGGGAGGTGAAGTTGACTGATCTCGGCATATGCTATCTGCCTATGGCTAATCAATTTGTGCAAAGCAGGCCACCGAGAGTCAAGCCTCGTTCACCTCCTGCAAACTGTAAAGGTCATATCTTGGAGACATGCACTTATTGTTCAGCTAATGAAACGACTAGGGAGACAAGTTTGTCTGTTTATTGATAAACCAGCAACCTTTTTTTTTCGTTCTTATTTGTGTGTGATTTTTTTGTTTGTTACAGCACACTGACACAATTATGGTCATTTTGGCAAAGTCCTGCTACTTACTGTTGGAGGAAGACTCCAGACATGTGCCTGGGTAGAAACAATGGTGCACCGCAGATTTGCTTGAAAACCTCCCCACATCAAAGTTCTCACTCCGATCAGGACTTGAACCCATGCAGTGAGGGGCTGAGGAGTTTCAAGTCAGTGACTCTTGGTTAGCTCTAGCAAAAATTTTTACCTATGTTGCAGGAGGATGGTACAAGTCTTTAGTATGAACAACTCCTCCACTTGCACCTTGATTTTGCATTTAATAGAGTTTATCTAGTCTTGACAGACATGCCAGATGTAATTAAAACATCTTTTTATTTTCTACCTGGGCACCCCACAGTGTAGCATTTGGTTAGCAGATGGAAAATTCTTAATCCTTTCCCCAGTTAAGCCATACAGAAGATCCAAAAGAAGAAACCCAACAGCACTACCATTGTCACCTACATAATCAAAAAAACCAGATGATGTTAAACACTCCTAAAAAATGTCACTGATTAAATTCATTAGGCTCAGGTAACTAGTGTAGATCCTGTTGGGAGCTGTCTGATTGTGATCTACACATTTTGCTGAAAAAGTGTTAATCAGTGTATCTTGTAACATAAAAATTACTGCAAATAACTATTTAGTAAAGGTTATTCACAAAGTAAAATGGTTATACTTAATCCCTCCCACTAAAACTATCCCCCAACTGCCATTATATCCTACCACCAACCATCACCACCCCTGCTTACCATCACCCCACCACCACTACCCAAGCCCTTCCCCACCATCACTATCATCACCAGCCCTACCTCCATCACTATCACCCCTGATACAATCACCCCACCACCATCACCTACCCCCTGAAAACTTGAAGAAAAGAAAGGAATTGAGAGAAAAGCATGATAAGCTTATCTCTTAAAAATAAAGGTAAAGGACAAAGAGCACTTATTATTACCTTGACATCTGTAATAATCCCACAACACTATTCCACTGGACAGAAATCTGATGCAAAATAATCCTCAGCATCAGAGAATCCTTCTTATCAACTATTGTACAGCCCAAAAATCCCTCAAGTGTCTGTTGTTCTCTTGTGCCATAATCATCCTAACATCAGCCAATGATAACTATCCTTCACCACCCGCACTCCAAGCAATCATTAAAGCAGCATTACAGCAGCTATTTCTTTTTTTGGCTCTCAACAGAAACTATCCGTTACCACTCACACTTCTGAAGTTCTCATTATGCACAGAAGAGTATTGTTTTAACGTGACAAACTATCCATTACCACTCACAAAACTTTACAAACAAGCGAGGCATTGTTGAACAAGATTGAAGCTATCAACTTACAGATAAGCATGTAAACTTTAACTTTGAAGAAGTTTATTTCGCTCTTGCTCAACTGATAGCAAATGCATAAAAAAATGGATAATGCTTTATTTTCTTCAAAGTTTTTTTTTAAATGCAAAAATCGTGACAACATCTTTCTTCATAAAAGACACTTTCTGAATATGATATTCTTTTGCATGCAAATATTTGGCATTTTCTTTCAACGTAACATGAAAACCATCCACAAACAACATTTTTGGGAGTCCAAAAGATCTGATGTAGCAGTGCATAGTTTCCTGACCAGGAACTTGATGAGTCTCTATCGCCAAGAAGCTTGATTGGGTAAATAAACCACAGTCTCCTATCTGACATTGATGCTCACATTGGATGGATCACATGACACACCATGTGCAGTTCCTCATTCCCCCTCCCCTTCCTGCATGCTCTTGTTCTTAAGGTATCCTCATACAGTGTATGTTTCTTTATTGGGTTCACCGTCCCACCGTATATCAGTAAACTGGAGAAGGTGTCTATTTGAAGTAGATATAGTATTGCCTTCACTGTGTATAGCATGCCGGGAACACCTGGCATGATACCACACCCAGTAACATTATCTTGAAACTGGGCCAACCATTTGTGGAACTACCCTTATATTTGCTTGAGCTTTAGTAAGGGAGCTATAGCATTAACAATTTTAACTACTGGTATGTCGTTGGCCCGGATTGAACCTGGGGCTGATGCTCTTCCAATTGCGCTACCAGGTATGGTGTATAGTTTCAAAATCTGTTCTATAATTCACTAAAAATATGACACAGGCAGAATAGAAAAGCTGGGTCAAAATGAGCAATGCAACTCCAAGCGACAACTTTATTTTGATTTTTCCCCCCTGCTACTTTCTCTCCATCCTCTGATTAAATGAAGCAGGGAGTTGTTGTTTTTTTCAAAACTTACAAAAATGGAGTAGGCTGACCTACATGTATAAGAAGTATTATACATGTTTTAACAGAGCCAAGTATTTTAAATTGGCTGAGGTGGCTGATTTTTAAATTCCTATTATGCTCCATTTTTTAAGCTTTTCAAAAAGTTTGTAATTTTTAACTACATAAATATGCTTCACAACATATTGCTCGAGACAAGCTGCAAATAGCGCAGATCTTGATTAGAAAAATCTCCAAGTGGGAACTGACTGATATGAATCTACTCTGTTTGCCTAATCAATATTATTACAGCAGATAAATTATTACAGCAGAAAACCAAGAGCCTCTAAAACCAAGAAGGAAACCTAAGTTAAGAGAAAAAATGTTGCATTGTTCATAATCTATTAAGGTCATGTTTTGGTGTGTTTTTTCTTAATTATGAATGTTCAGTGTTGTCTTACTTCCACTATATTAAATTATTAATCAAAAAAATTCTTTAGAAAACTACATTAATTTTTGGTTTGCAAAAATTACAAAAAGAACACACACACACAAAACACAACACAATATTACAAAAACTATAGTTCATTAAAGTAAATCAACACTATTTTGAGATTCCTACCCCAAAAGGCATGGAAAAAAACAACAACAGTCATTTGGGGGAGATCACAGTTGTAAGAATAACACTTCCATGAGAAATCCACTGGAGAAAGATTGTCTCCGGAAAATAACTCTACTGCGGTCTAAAAATCAATCACAGCTCTCCAGAGAAATGAGGAGAAACAGGCAAGTAATCGAACAAATGACATGACTCTATGGAGAGAGCTTGGAGTGTGCGCTGAGAGAGCGCGGAGTGCGAGCAGGAAGACAAAAAAAAGGAAAACAGGGAGCTAGAATGACAGTCAATAAAGTGGATATAATTCTTGTCTCCATGCCAAGGAAAGATTGTGGAATGCTTTTGTTTGCTGTGTCTAATTAAGCAGGGTGATGTACTGAGATGATGAGAACTTGGGTTAATTGGCCAGCGTGTCCAGACACAATGGCAGAGATTTGACGACTAATCACAGAGAAGGGTGCTAAATCTGACTGTTCGGAATGGGGGAGATAGTAGGAACAGGGTCTTCTTTCTCTGAGAAGAAACAGGGCTTAAGCCAAAAAAGGGAGATAAAAGCGTAAACCTTCAGCTTGTATAATAGACTATGGTCATTTTAATTGTTGAAGTGTTAGGATAGCTCCAGCTCAGGTGTAATAAATCTGATTCCTATAGCAAATCTCTTGGCAAGCCCTACTTTAAGGGTACTTATTTGATTGGCTATCAATTGCAATAAATTGGAAACCATTCAATTTTTTAAAAATTATTTTAGCAATACCTCCATTAAGTCTGTATTGTTGAAGAAATTTATCCCATACAATAAAAACCTTATACCGAAAGGTCTTGATCAACATAGCCAAAACACCCTAAGATGGCTCTTGGGTGAACAAGCAATAGGGTTTGGATAAGATTATAATTTATTTGTAAATATTCCTTTCAATATCTAACTATGTAAAAACATATTTAAATAATCTGCAGGTATGTGGGAACAATTTCCTAAATAAATACAAGTAATTAATCACAATGCTGGACAGTTGCAATTCTTTAATGCTATAAAATGGTACTGGCATGAAAAAAAGTCTCATAAATAGGATGGGATGAGGTTTGCCGGCATTTTTTGCCGAAACTGTGCAGACATTTCTATCATTATAGTACAGGGGCACTTATGAGGTGCCCAGTGACTGAACCCGGCCGGTCCATTATACTGACACCGATGAGTAATGCTGTCCCCTTAGCCCCATGCATTTGAAGGGAAGCCACTGCTACCAACTTTAAAGTCTTTGGTTTGACCCAGCCGGGGTTTGAACCCGCATCTTCCCGATCCACAAGTCAACGCTCTACCAATTGAGCTATTGCGGCCGGTTCTTATAAATAACCATGGCATATATCTCCTAGAGGCAAATGGACAATGCACATGTATTAGAAGCAACAAACGTCCGGGAAAACTTCTCACCATCTCATAACTGCAGGATATTATGACTGCAGTTACAGCAGTGTACAGTAAGTCTGTTTTCTTTCTACCTTTGAAAAGCAACATCAATTATTCACAAGGTTGTGTATATACAGAATTCTTGATGGTGTGCCTGTAGGTGATTTTTAACATCCTCTGTTTTGTAATTTTTTTTCCAGGAGTTGTCTGATCAGGATCTGCAATATTTGTTGCCTATTATGATAACATAAATTATCCTTACACCTATAACATTGCAGATTTCTATAACATACTTGCAAGAAAGAACTGTCTTTAATAAGCTTTGACACAACACATTAAATTCACCCTATCTTACACAGCACATACAAAAACTTTAAACAATTTTGACATTTTTCACCCAGTCCTCAAAAATGCAAATCTTTAACACAGCTTGTCTTTTTTGCACAAAGATTGTATTTTTCCGCCTCCCCTAATCTAGCCATGTGCCAGTTTTCATATGGTTATTATACCAACCGAAAGCCAGAAGGCATGTGCAGAATTTTTTTACACCAAGAGCAAACACTCCAACACAGACACCCCTATTTCTAAAGATACAAGCATCTTGTGGCTTAAACGCCAGAACAACGTCGTTTGAATACAGCTGCACCAAGGGGGCAACTTGTAAACAACACAGCTGAAAGAAGTCACAAAATCACAGCCAGGAAATACACCCTTGTGTCAATGAGACAAAAAGATGACATGAAAAATGGCTTCAACAAAAATTATCTACAAAACCCTTTAGTCATCGCTTTTTACTGCCCCCTTTATTGATGGGTGACAGTGCATGATGTAAGTGATGATTTAGCTGCCGAGGGTGGTTTAAACTCGGTGGAAGATTTAAGTAAGCGTAAAATTTATTTCATAGTCGCCAGTATAGTATAAGAAGTTATAGATCCAAGGTAAGGATTCCCTGGATCAGTTTTTGGTCTAAAGCTCATTACTATTAGCTTGCTAAGCTTTGGCAAAAAGTGTAGATCCCAATCAGTCAGCTCAGTGATCAAGATTTGCTTTTTCGAGTCGCCAGGAGTAAGTGTTTTGGCCCTCTTATGAAGTTTTTAGCCAAACACTAAGGAATATGTATGGGTAATTAACAAATGTAGAGTTAATAATGACAGGACATTCAAGATTGTTAAGTGGATGTATTTGCAATAGAGAAGTATCAAACAAGATTAGGGACTTAAATACATGTATGTGTAAGATGAGTTTCTTAAAGGCATTGCAGCACCACAATTACTGTCATTATTGCGAGATCAGGTACTAGGGGGAAGGAAGACCCAATTGAAATGTCTAGGTAAAACCACTAGCACACCACTGGTCAGTTGGAAGACCACCCCTCATTAACTCCTTCACCCCAACCAGAACTTGAACCCATGCTGTTGAAGGCTGAGCAATGAGAAGTTTCAAGTCAGCCACTTTACCATTTGACCTTGGTCTCACCACAAAGATACAAGAATTTTTTTTCTACCAGTATAGTTTACCGAGCTGTTAGTTTAAATTTAGATACTTAAGCATGGCTGATGAGACTAAGATAAAGTTGAGTTAAGTAAAAAAAGATATATATATTTGAGATGAAAAGGGGTTACAGATAAAGTTTGATTAAGTAAAAAAAAAAATTATATATATATATATGATAAAAAATGGTTACAAATCAAGCTCTGATGAAGGGAAGTGCAAGATATTAAATCATTATTTATTCATAATATAATAACAGGTTATTTATTTATTGTTTGGATTTTTGGTGTGGTAGTTATCACATAACCTAAAGTGTGATATTGAATGTGATATAATTAGGCCAAACTAGTAATTTAAGACGATGGTGTATACTGATCTATTTTTCTTGTAAAAATGTTGGCCTTAACATAAACTATATTTTTATGTAAGTTATTTGCATATGAACATCTTACAACATCTATAACACTATAACACTCATAACTATTACAGATTTGAAAGTCTACATCCTGATTATAAAACTGTATTATTACTCAAACATTCACACTGTCCTGTTCTAGGGCCAAGGATCAATGAGACTCATGAACTGTAAGAGTGTAATAAATGTCATTTCATCCCTCACTACATCCTTATCTTGCTATGATTATAAATGAACAAACATCTTTATTAGCTTACAACTACGTAACCAAGGCAACAACAAATACTTCTAGATACTCTGCAGCAAATAGTGTAGATTCTGATCAGACTGCCACATATACCAGCAGGATGTTGGCTGATCTGGATCTAAGCTATTTGTCTAAACCTTATAAATACTTAATTAGCAGGCTAATAGAAAAACCTCTGAGTGACTCCTCATTATAACAACATTAGCTCAAAATTACACACCACATAGTTGAAAAAGACCCCACTAGCAATTTACAGCAATAATAACTCCTATTCCTACATTTTGTTATTAACCACTATTAATTTTTCATTTATTGTGAAACAAATGCAATGAAGAAGAAGAGCAAATAGTGCATTTCCTGATCAGACAACCCTGTCACAGCTGTCTCTTCCATGGAGATTTGTAATCAGGATGAGAAATTTATGCTCTAGCAAAATGTTTGTTGAGTGTTTATAGTCCCACCAGTAATATTTCAATTATCTGGAGACGGTGTTCACTTAAAGCAGTTATAGTGCTGCCTTCACTGTGTATAGAATGCTGTGAACACCTGGCATAATACCACACCCAGTCATATTATCCTGACACTGGGCCAACCAGTTGTGGAGCTGCCTTTATATTTGCTTGAGCATTAGCAAGGGAGCTATACTACTACCAATTTCAATGAGTTTGGGTTGAACCCACGGCCTTCTGTACCTGGAGCCCATGCCGATTGCACTTCCAGTCTAGCAAAATGTCTTAGCATCTTTAGATAAAGATATTAGAATCTGAGGTTGAATACATAAAGATTCTTGGTTCTTTTTTTTCCCTTAAACTGTCTTACTTTATTCTCTTATAAAAAAGGATAAAATCCTTAAATTTTGAAAAAGAAAACAAAACACTTAATTTATTCCATTACATGCTATTATGATTGAATCTTTAAAAAAAAATGAATATCTTTTGATATATTTTTAGATATAAGGAAAAAAACACAAAAGACTCTTTATGAATATGGCCCCTGACACAGCATTAGCACGGTTTATTAACCAACTAAAACATGATAAGGGTTAACTATTAGACACACTGTTCTCAGGTAATTAATACAGAATACCTTAACCCCAGACAGTGGCTGTGTTAGCTTCAGTCTCATATCTTAATGGATACTGTGTTATTTTTATCCATTAAATCCTCTACAAATGCTACACAAAGCACACAAAACAGGCATTGCATAGTTGACACGTATCAGACATCTTACAGTTGTGAGTCAAAATGTCATTGTTGTCAAAATCGAGTGTCAAACGTGAGCTTTTTCAATGACAAGAGAGAGAAACGCTGTGAGAATGCTGCACTAAAACAGCACCGTCCTAGGTCAACCAAAGGGGTTAAGGACGGTTAAACAATCCTTCCCTCGTTTAACCATACCAGTCCGGTACTTCAACAGCTACGAACTGTCGAAAGAAGAATCCAATATTGTCAGGAGATCACATGAATGATGATCGACAACAAAGCAACAAGCCATAGGAATGTTTACATACAGATCTCTTACCTTCACTCTGAATATCTATTCCCAATTCTGAGTATGCTCGCAGGTTAAAAATCCGAGCTGTTTTTTTTTCTCTCTCTCCTCTTCTCCAGTTTATTCCACAGGCTCTTAATCCGCCCACTATAACTAGAAACACACTGACAAATCTGCCACTTATGCTAGTGGTGATTTTGTGGATATTGTAAGTTGTCTTGTTTCATGCCCAGGAAGAAAGCTGGAGTTATAGACTAAGTATCCCTTTCCTGGGCCAGTGTACAACAACAAGTAGATGGATCCGATGCACTCAAGGCTGTATTAAGCAGGCAATTGGATACACAGCAAGGCGTATTTATCAGCTTGAAGTATCACACTACACTGTTTTCTTCTCTTCTCACTCCCCTTCTGCTCTGTATGCAAATTTAACAGTAGACTGGGCACAGTTTTATTGCCAGTATCAGCATGGTTTATCACCCACAGGCATGGTACGCCAATATTAGCCAAACCAGTCGGGGCGAGGTGGGCTGTGTTTTTATTGGGCCACACTGTTTACAAGTGACCTATGCCCTTTGCCTGTTGACATCCTTTAGAAGTGCAGCAAACACAATTTAGTGCAGTTTAGCTTGACTGTAAACATTGCCCCTGACCACCAAGGTAAACATGAATTAAGTGTATTTACCTGAATATTATTAAACTTCTGTCAGCAGAAAAACAGTGTATTTTTAGTGCATTTTGACCTGCATATTAAATGTCCTTCCTAAATTTGGAAGAATTTTGTTACAAATAGCATTTTTCATGGGCAGGAAAACTTGTCTCCATCAAAACAGTGAACGTATTAATTTTTAGCTTACAAATGTCTGTTTTTTAGTTTTATATATTTTATCTACAACCATCAGCAAAGGAATCAGAAATTAAGATATATCCCATAACTAAACAGAAACACAAATATGTAACAAATATGACGCACTGTTCACGACCAACGATCAAAAACAAAATAAATCTGAATCATTTCAATATATCCCAATCAAAAATATAGTTGTTGCAGGCCTATTATTGGCAAGCGAAATTCTGACAGCTGACATGAGCTGAACAAAGAGCAGTCAGAACAACTACAAAAGCAAGAGCTAAAGCAAATAGGATCAATATAAATCTATAATTGGCTTTATTTGGTAGAGTTTGAAGTGATTGCGAAGTGGATATCAAGTGACCAATAGCATAATGCTCGAGATGGTCAAGATAGACAGAGGTGGATGGATTCCAATATGTGGTGTTATGCATGCAATAAGGAGTGAACGTCCATGGTCCTGTGGTAATATGAATCTAGGTTTGAATGTACCTGTGTTTGAACCCCAATAACCAAACTACTAGATGAGATGTGATGAGTATGTTTAAACAACAAGCCGGGGCGGCTGAGGCAAAACGGTTTGAGTCTCAAACTTGAAACTCCTCAGCCCCTCTCTGGGTGTGTTTGTTTTGTTTTGTTTTGTTTTTTTAAATATATAGCAGAGACTAATTATGATCATTATAGTGATGTCCAGCTATTAGGTAAAAGAAGACTTTTAACAAATTTCGAGCCACTGGTGCACCGCAAGTCAGCAGGATAAGCAATATACAGGAGTACCTCTAGTAATATAGTCTTTATTTCATCTGTATGTAATCCTAAATCCTTATTTTACCTCCAAATAATGATATATCCTTTATTTCACCTTTAATTATTTCATACATCTTATTTACTATATTTCACCTCTAAATAAGGCAATATCCTTTATGTAACCTCTTTGTAATGATATAGCCTTTATTTCAAGCCTATGTAATGCTATATGTCTTATATCACCTATATATAATGATATATCCTTATGTTACCTCTATGTAATGCTTAATCCCTTATGTCATCTATATATAATATATTCTTATGTTACCACTATGTAGTCTAGACTATCTATAATGATATATCCCAATGTTACCTCTATGTAATGCTTAATCCCTTATGTCATCTATATATAATATATTCTTATGTTGCCGATATATAATAATATATCCTTATGTTACCTATATATAATAATATATCCTTATGTTACCTATATATAATGATATATCCTTATGTTACCTATATATAATAATATATCCTTATGTTACCTATATATAATAATATATGCTTATGTTACCTATATATAATAATATATCCTTATGTTACCTATACATAATAATATATCCTTATGTTACCTATATATAATGATATATCCTTATATTACCTATATATAATAATATATCCTTATGTTACCTATATATAATAATATATCCTTATGTTACCTATATATAATGATATATCCTTATGTTACCTATATATAATAATATATCCTTATGTTACCTATATATAATAATATATCCTTATGTTACCTATAAATAATGATATATCCTTATATTACCTCTATGTTACATGTTTTACTTCACTTCTCTCTTAAACAAAATCTTTTATATCTTCCCTATATTTCCAGTACCCATTCCATACATATAGATAAGACAAATTTAATAAGTTCCCACAATAGAAATATGCCTTTTTAAATTATGAGAGTGATGGTCAAAATTAGTCAAATTGACATCTGATCCAGAGATCAGTTACATTGTTATTCAAACTTGTCACAGTAATTGATCAATCAAACAGGCTTGGGGCAAAGTTAGATTCTGATGATTACTCTAACATGAAGATAAACAGTAAGTCTCGCTGCAAGGAATAGAAAATATTGACCTGACAATGAATTATGCATAGTAATTGAAAGATGAAAGGAAGATAATTAAATATTAACAGATATACATTGTAGTGTGGAGAACAGGACAAAGTGGGACTCTTTAAGTGTGCCTGGCACAAATTGATTAAGTCTAGACAAATGTTGTGGATCCAAATCAGGAGGAGTTATGTTATAAGGATCTGCACTATTTGATGCCTTCTCTTATGGAACATCATTAGTTCCCTCCACAATTAAGGTGTCATCAATAAACTATATAGGGAAGTTATTAATGAAACAAACCAAAGGTTAACCCACACAAAATGTACAATGTTTCAATTTTGAGACCGCATCAACATCACAATTAGAGTCACTGTAGCAACATCAAGCAATTTTTTGTGGACAAAAGACACCAGGGGGATGGGATTTGCTGGCATTTTTGCAGATACTGTGCAGTGACATTTCTATCATTATAGCACAGGGGCACTTATGAGGTGCCCAGGGACTGAACCAGGTCGGTCCATTATACTGACACCGACGATTCAGGTGTTATGCTGTCCCCTTAGGCCCGAGCGTTAGGAGGGAAGCCAGTACAACCAACTTTAAAGTCTTTGGTTTGACCCGGCTGAGGTTTGAACCCGAGACCTTCCGATCCGCAAGCTGACGCTCTACCAACTGAGCTATTGCGGCTGGTCAAAGACACCAGGCAATTGCCTTGGTAGATCCACTAGCACAACAAGGTAAGTGGGAAAACTCTGGACATGGAAGTTCTGGTCATGACCTGGACTCTATCTCACGGATCAGAGGAGTTACAGGATTCCATCCACTAAGTTAAGGGTGGCTCCTTAATATGTAATCAAACATTTATGGAGAATATTGTGTTTTGTTTTAATGTTTATTTGGTTCATTTTCTCCCTGCAGTGTATCAATTATCTTCAGAAAAACATGTTTATAATAAAACTCAGTAATAAAATATTTGATGTAGTTTTAGATAAAGTCATAATTTGAATGCTCTGAAAAAATCTGCATTGCAAAATTTTCATTCTAAATATGTAAAAAAAACCTTCACTACAACTTGACTGTTATTTAAAAGAAGTTCCTTCAAATGAAAAAAATGAGTACCCCACAAGAAGGCATTTCTAAAGAAATAATGGGACATTTTCCTGTGCAAAAATTAAACCTGGCTGACTCCACAAATCTGAGAAGACAGTCTGTTTCTCTTTGTTTCTTTTCTTCAAGCTGTTACTTTTTTCATCTTACTGGTCTTGAATCTTAAATTAGTATGTCCAAAAATGTCTTGTTTATCTGAGAGACAGAATTGTCCAAGTAAATTTTCCAGGAAGCTTCCTTAGACTGTGGTTCACAATCAGAAAGGTTTATTACTAAATTTACAACTAAAGCCGTCTGTCTCCAAGGCACTGCTGGACTTGTTTTTCCAGCCAGGTTCCAGGTGACTTTTTTATGTCTGGTTCAGAAACATCCAAACCATGAAAACAATAATTAGATGGAAAGAAAAAAACATTTTAATGCCTTTATTAAATGGAGGCAGGATATAGTTTTTCAAAAGACAAATACTTCAGGAACCATTAAGAAAGTTAACTTTAAAGATATTAAAAATAACATATAACATTTGGAGCAAAAAAAGAAATAAACAGATAGACAAGGACACCACTTAAGAACTTAAGGAGAAATGCAGACTGAAAGGGAGAATAAAAAACATGATATAGAGAAAGAGAGCAAGTGAGAGATATATAAATAGACAGATTGAGCAACAGATGGAAACAGAAAAATAAGGATGGATAGATGGGTGAGAGATTGTGCATAAGAAAAAGAGAGGTGGAGAGGGAGAGAAAAAATGGAAGAAGAGACAGATAATGGGACAGAGGTGAAGGAAGCCTCAGGAAGTATATTTGACTGTTATATCAATAACAGCAATGGCCTTGAGTGAAAGAGGGAAAGAGGACAGAGATAGGGACAGATATGAGAAGAGGATGGAAACAATGGGTTAGGGGAGAAAAATGGGGCGGGAGATAAGTAAGTGGGTGGATAGAGGGGCGGTGGTTAGAGGGGGGAGAAAAGACAGGGGAGAGAAAGAGTGAGAAAAAGGTTAAAGATGGGGTAAAAATCAGTGAAAAGATTAAGAGAAAGTGCCAGAATAGAATATGGGATGGAGGATGAGAGACAGGGAGAAAGGCAGGTAGAGAGGGAAAAAGATGGCATTTAGAGATGAGAGAGAGAGGGAAGAGAGTTAGTTTAATAAAATTATTGGCACTGAAAAAGAGAGAAAGGGGGAAGATAAAAAGAAAGAGGGCACCAAATCAATAAGAGTTGGTTTCCATCATCTGACAGATTTGGACAGCATCACCATTGATCTAGTGAGAGATCTCTATACTTAGTCATGGCCTTCTTCTGGAGAAATAGGAAATGAGAGAGGCGTGAGCCATGAGGCGAGGAAACAGGAGATAGAATGATTAAGGTTGCTATCAGACAGTTTGCATATAGCATATATATGTAACATTATCTTACCACAGCTTTTGAGAAGTTGATCATAATTTCTTTACAAACTCACATTTTAGTCAAAGTAAAAATGATTTTGAACACTACATCAGTTGTTAGAGTACAAATTGTGCAATAAATTACTTACATCATTAGTCATTCCAAATCTATAAATAAGCATTATAATGATTTCTGTCAAAAACAGACATCAACACTGGAGCGGATAATCCAAATAATGATATTTTGTGATTTTAAAAGTAAATGAATGGTCCAGTGTTTTTCTCAGTTTAAGTATAGTAATAACAGTTCAAGTTGGCTCAGATAGGAAATAAACTTTTGTAATGATGAGTGGGGTCTAATGTATTGCATTTTACTTAGATGTAGAATATCAATAAACAGCATTTTGAGGGATATTTTCAAGAAACTGTTATTTATTAAGACATTTGAGCACCAAAACTTTGGTCCCAACTGTTCAATACCACCTTTAAGGGAGAGATCATGAAGAGAAAAACATGAGGAGATAAAAAAGTTTGGAGAGGGCAAGTCACACATACATACAGATGAACAGACAGATGGATGAATAGATGGATAGAAAGAGTATGGAATGAATAGAAAAAAGTATGTTTATGTTAATTGGGTTTTATTGGCCCACCAACAGTATTTCAGTTATCTGGAGACTGAGTACCAAGAAAAAAATATAATAATAATCATTACAAAACAAGAATTAAATTGCCACAGAAAAGAAGCAACATAAAATAAAACTGACAGCTTTCATCATAAACAGACGACAGACTGGACAAGGATATTTACATATATCAAATGCTTTTTGTTTTTGAAATACATTTCAGAGACCAATTTGAGCGCCATCTAGCAATTAAGGTTAAGGCAGACCCCAAACAAATGTCTAGGTAGAATCACGGTGCTCACATAGGTCAGCTGTAATACATTCATTATCAAATGTAAGAGATGTATTCTCATGCAATATTAAGGGTTAAATCCAAGGCTTATCAAATGACATTACAAACTGTCTCAAATTATTAAATCTACAAATACAATTAGAGAAATAAAATCATGGCAATAAGCTGCAAGCAATCAAAGCATTCTCAGAAATTCATCTCAACCCCATCAGTCTGGAAAATCAATTACTGGAAAGGAATTTCAGCATTCAATCAATTAAGCAAGAGTTAGTTGGGATGTGTTTTTTTCCTGTCTTGAAACCTTCCAACTGAAAATGCCTTAAATGCAAATTTTATGTTTTAATTCTGATCATGCAGGTTTGGACACACCAATATAAAGTAAGCAAGGTTAGGGTTAGTTGTATATACAATGAATACATTTTATTGTGTGTAAGAACAATTTGTCACCAGTCAATGCCTGATCAATAAAAAGGACAGCTTAATAAATGGCAGTCAAATATAAGCATTTTTACTTTAATCCTAGAAGAAATTCTTTACACATGAGGAAACAGTTTAAATGCTAAAATGACCTACAGGTGCCATGTGATGCACCAGTTGTCCCACCAGGCATGTCTGTCTGGAGTCTTCGTACAACTTAAAAGAAAGATGGTGTCAATAACAATAATAATTGTTTCAGCATGTTTATATAGTATTTATCACCAGAAACAAAAGCTAAAGCAATTACAGCCAACACAAACAATCCTGACAATAAAACAAGAGGTTAATTCTGTCAGTTAACTGTTTTCTCAAATCTGATGCTCTATGCAGTATTAACAATAGTACACTATTCCTTGATACACGAAGTGTTTACCATATAATGCAGGCAACTATACAATCCAGAATTCCAGATAATTATATTGTTTACCTGTTTAAATATAAAAAATATCTTTATCAGAACTGCAAACCACCAAAAGACACCCCATTCAACAGGTTGAACAGACTGTACAACATAAAGGCCATACCTTCAGCAATATAGTGATGTCTCAATCCACAGAGTCTTGATAATACAAAAGCAGAATATTTCTCAATCCAGAAACAGTTCATGGGACACCAGCATAATATCTCATTAGTCCTGGAAGGGTTTATCGGGCAATAGTAGATATTCCCCAACCCAGACAGTGTTACCATGCAATTGCAGAATATTCCTTGATCCAGAAACTCTTTACCATAAAATAGCAGAATATTTCCCAAATCCAGAAATCTTCATCATACACAAACACAGCATATATCACAACTAGAAAGTGTTGATGTTACAAGAGCAGAATATTACTCAAATCCAAAAAGTCTATCATACAATAGCAGAATATCCTTCAATCCACTTAGTGTTGACCATTAAATAGAAGAATGTAAATAATAGTCGGTCTGGCATTCCTTGTTTCAGAATTCCGGATGATTATAATTATTGTTTACCCATTCATATAAACAACAAGAAAGAGTAATAATCTCCTTCAGATATATGGAGAACTGCAGGGCACCAGTGAGTACACCAGTGTGTGGTGAAAAGGGAAACCAGAATAGAGATGCCACCATGCCAAACAGTCAATACAGATCAACGGAACATGGCCGGTGACAGATTGGCCGAGACATATCAGACAGTATCATAACCATTTTGCATACCCCACTGACAGAGTCAATAAGAAGCTATATCAATACATTTTGGCATGCTGTTCACACTGATCTGATAACAACTGCTCAGCAATATACTTCTGTTAAGGGCACTATAATTATCCCATTGTATTATACTGCATAGGGTGAAAATGTAACTATCAAACTGCAGTATGCTTTTCAGGGCAGAATGTAACTACTATCCCACTGCAGTATGCTTCACAGAATGGAAATGTAAATATCACACTGCAGTATGGTTTACATGATAGAAATGTAGATATCACACTGCAGTATGCTTTACAGAATAGAAATGTAAATATCACAATGCAGTATGGTTTACATGATAGAAATGTAGATATCACATTTCAGTATGCTTTACAGGATAGAAATGTAAATATCACACTGCAGTATATTGCATAGAATGTAACTGTCGCATTTTGGTTTACTGTGTAAGGTGGAATGTAACTGGAGCTGTCACTAAGCATGAATAATACCCCCGTGTATCATGCAAACTTTTCTGATGGACATGCAGACAGACAGTGACTTTTACAGCCCAAACTACCCCACAAGTGACTGACCCAGCCCAAACTACCCCACTAGTGACTGGCCCAGCCCAAACTACCTCAATAGTAACTGACCCAGCCCTAACCACCTCACTAGTGGCTGACCCAGCCCAAACTACCCCACAAGTGAATGACCCAGCCCAAACTACCTCACTAGTGACTGACCCATCCAAAACCACCCCACTAGTGACTGACCCATCCAAAACCCCCCCACTAGTGACTGACCCAGCCCAAACCACCCCACTAGTGACTGACCTAGCCCAAACCACCCCACTAGTGACTGGCCCAGCCCAAACTACCCCACTAGTGACTGACCTAGCCCAAACTACCCCACTAGTGACTGACCAAGCCCAAACCAACTCACTAGTGGCTGACCCAGCCCAAACTACCCCACAAGTGACTGACCTAGCCCAAACTACCCCACTAGTGACTGGCCCAGCCCAAACTACCTCACTAGTAACTGACCAAGCCCAAACCACCCCACTAGTAATTGAACCAGCCAAAACTACCTCATTAATGACTGACCCAGCCCAAACTACCTCACTAGTGACTGACTTAGCCCAAACCACCTCACTAGTGACTGACCCATCCAAAACCACCCCACTAGTGACTGACCCATCCAAAACCACCCCACTAGTGACTGACCCAGCCCAAACCACCCCACTAGTGACTGACCCAGCCCAAACCACCCCACTAGTGACTGACCCTGTCCAAACCACCCCACTAGTGACTGACCCAGCCCAAACCACCCCACTAGTGACTGACCCAGCCCAAACCACCCCACTAGTGACTGACCCAGCCGAAAACACCTCATTAGTGACTGACCCAGCCCAAACCACCCCACTTATGACTTACCCAGCCAGGTCCACCCCACTAGTGACTGACCCTGTCCAAACCACCTCACTAGTGACTGACCCAGCCCACAATATTGCATTCAAAATCATTAGTTAGTTATTTGATAGACAAAAAAAATAGATCAATATAAATGTCTCCCTGACATAAAAATATGCATCACTCACATGCTTGCCAGTAAATTGCCTGCAAAGACATAGGGAGGTGACCAGTCCAAGTGATGAGTGAAAGAACTTGGAAATATAGTTTGGCTCACGAAAGCAGTACATATCAGTCATCAAAATTAACATATGTTCGTCTGATCACCCATGGCAACTAAATTTAAAAGCAGATGTGCATTTTGTAAAGTTTGTCGCCCGATGGGCAAGTGTTTTTTTCTGGATCTTGAAAGTGAGTTCAGAAAGAAAATGGTTATTGCACAGATCAATCCTCCAATCACAGTACAATAACAAAGAATAAACGTTAAAAAAATAATCTTATTGTGTTTTTTTCTGAAACCAAACTTCAAGCATGTAAAATGTGTTTTGAGTTAGTGAATTGCCAAATATAACACATCGAAATGGCTGCACGTAATTATTTAATGTTACTTTCTAAGACTCTATGGGACTATGGAAAACATTCTTCTTGGTCAAAATTTGTAAATCAGACAAATCAGGACGCAAAAATTAACATGAAACTATGATAATATTTTTCCTTCGATTTGACAGCAAGGAAGGTGTACAGCAGTAAGCTAACTCCCCTAACGGGTGACTAAGTTCATAGCTGAATCTGTGATAATGCTGAGTATATGGTCGGATGTGCTGGGAGCACAATCAATATATTCCTGGTAGCATTATACTGAAGAGTCAGCCAAGGATTTCACCAGCCAGTCTTTGTCTAACATTTCATGTTCACACTTGTTTTCTGGGGGACATCAATACCAATGGTGTCCTCCTGCCTCCACAGGAAATTGATACAAATCGTAGGCCTATCCTTGGTAATGTGATACAATTCAGACCTGATATATGTAAGCTGTCATCCAAGGTCTTTAAATGTTTTTCTTTGCACATCAGTTAATGCAAAATGCAATTAATATTTCTTACCAAACTAAACAGACCGGAACAAAAGATAAACTTTTTTGCTGATTTTCTTTTTCATTTTGATTTAAAGTTTATGATAAGAATGACTTCAATCTAACAACTACAAGAGAAAGTTGACCAGTTAGTTGAGGGTTTAATGACCCTTGGCCTTGGTTTGATCCCCGCTGCTGCTGCATTTTCTTATGGCTGTAAGTGAATGGCTCTGCCTATTATACATGTAGAGTATAACTATGTTAAATCTGTCCTTTTGTGTTTTCTTCTTTTTAGCTAATAATTATTGTCTGTCTAAACAAGAAAAGGGTGCTGTTTTCCCCACATATCTATTGGTGCAGTCTATCTGTCTTGGGATCTTAATATCTTTGTTGGTCTAACAGTTTACCTGTCAGTCTATCTATTAGCTTATCAGTCTATATTTTTTTCTGTCCATCTATTAAAGACAATTCTGACTGTGTTCACATTCATAAATGGTCTAATTACCTTTTTCCCTAACCTTTCATTACAGTCTGGGTATAGCCATGTAATATTTTATTTTTATACACGTAACAGTTTTTAAGAATCAGTTGGACTTATGACAAAATTAAAGTACGATTTTGTTTTCAATTTTCATACATAATGTAAAATCAAAATCAATGGAACTGTCATCTTTTTTTTCCCCATTCCTTTCTTTTTCTTTTTCTGTCCATCTGCTTAAAACCAATCTGTAATGTTGCAGCATTTTGTATTTGGATAAATAATTTAAGCAAAGAAAAAAATTTTTTTAAAGCTTAGCAATTTGTTTATGCATGGGCTTTCCACTACAGTCTGGCAGTGGCAGTTAAAATTCAATTAAAAAACAAAATTATCATTTTCATCTTAACTACAAGATTAATCATTAACTATCAATCAACAATTCCCTTTGAGACAATATCAAAAAACCTTAATGACTAATTTCAAGTAATTATCAAAGAAGTTCTACTCTAGTAATAAGGGCAATGGTCAGCTCTTGCCTCATTTTCACCCTATTTTTCGCTAGGCTACAATTGTCATTTCGTCCAATCAATACGCAGCCAAATAACCATATTTCAACAGAGTGGAAGAACATTAGGACACAAGTCGCGGAAACTAATGAAATTATACGCCTGTAAAATAACATGAAAATTACATTACAGCCACAGAGAAGAGACTGTATGCTGGCCACTAGGTGGATTCCAGGATGGGATAAATAATTGGATCGTCACTCGCCAAGTGCCTCGGAGCTTTCAGCCTTATATACCGGAAATGAGTTTTTCAGCCACTTAACAAAAAGTCCCGAGTCACATTGATGGGTGTTATTGAAAACAAAGGAACAGGTCTGGAAAAAGAAGATTTGTCTCTTCATGATGGAGTGGATTAAGATTATCTGGATTATTGTTTAGAAATGTTTTTTATTTAAAGTGACGCTGTTGTTGCCAAGATTATTTGTCATAATATTACTAAGTCAAATCTTATAATAAAGATTGTGTACTTAAATATAGTTTTTAACACCTTAACTTCCATTCATTTAGGCATTATTCACCTGGATAAGACAAACAGCTGGGCTAACAAAATAACAAGCCATAAACAGATAAGCCCAAGGTTGCCCACGTGGACATATAGTACAGCTTTAACTGTAATACCATGTCAAACACATAAGGTGCAGACTTCTGGGTAATACCATACAAATACAGATAAGTTCAGTCCTGACTTTAATATATTTTAAACACATATATGGTGCAGTCTTAACTGTAATGCCATATTAAAAACACATTAGGTAGTCTTAACTGTAATGCCATGCTAAAAGAGCATAAAGTATAGTCTGAGCTGTAATACCATGCTAAATGCACATAATGCGGTCTTAACTGTAATGCCATGTTAAAAGCACATAATGCAGTCTTAACTGTAATGCCATGTTAAAAGCACATTAAGTAGTCTTAACTGTAATGCCATGTTAAAATCACATTAAGTAGTCTTAACTGTAATACCAGGTAAAAAGCACATTAAGTGTAATACCATGCTTAAAGCACATAATGCACAGTCTTAACTGTAATACCATGCTAAAAGCACATAATGCAGTCTTAATTGTAATGCCATGCTAAAAGCATATTAAGTATAGACTTAACTGTAATGCCATGCTAAAAAGCACATAATGCAGTCTTAACTGTTATACCATGCTAAAAGCACATAATGCAGTCTTAACTGTAATACCATGCTAAAAGCATATTAAGCTCAGTCTTAACTGTAATGCCATTTTTAAAAAAAACATGATAGTGCAGTCTTAACTGTAATAGCGTGCCATGAACACACAAAATGATACCCCCTACAGAGATGCAATAACCTGACATGGATGCCAGACACTAATTCAGCTCCTCTCAAAAATTTTCTCCCAATATTACTTCCAGAGCCAGAACTGCCAGTTTTATGACTACAGGCGAAAGTGATAAATTGTTACAGCAGATTTTCTGAGAAACAATTTCTCCTCAAATATGCTTCTATAGCTATAAGAATTTTATCTTGAAAGATTTGACATGTAAACAAAAAAAAATCCTTGTTTTGGTATTCAATTCTGTGGAAGTGTCTTAGCCAAATAAAAAAAAAGCACTTTACATGCATTTGGAATTTTTTAAATTTCCATTTTAATGTACAAGTTACTTGGACTTTCATACATAAATATGTTGCCTAAGCTAGCTCAATCCTTAGAAACAAAAAATGAAAACAGCATTAAATGCATTAAAGGCTTTTTTTAAAGTATGGACAATTTTTGCATGTATCATGTTTAAAAGTTTTAAATTTACATAGAGGTCTTAATATTTATAAGATTAACAGAATTGTAGATTGCTATGCCAAAAGTTAGAAAACAACTTAACATTGTTCTTACTAATAGAAAATATGTTTTAAAACACCATAATTATACCATTTAAAACTACTAATATTTTGTACAAAACTTGTTTTAAACACCAAGTATTCTTCATTTCTACTAACATTTTCAAAATTCTATTAATTGAAAAATGAATAATAAACATTATTTTCCTTTTCATGGCCATATCAGCTGCTACACTTTCTCCTGAACCTTTTACTTTTAAGAAAAGAAGTGGGCTTCTATCTATGCAAATCCAACAACCGGCCCAGAGCCCAAGATAAGAGGACTGCAGCTCCTGCTAACTCCATTATTTTTCTTCTAAACCCTTCATACCTGGTACTCATTAAAATCGTCTCATTATGACAAATCTAATGAGTACCCACACTATATGGTTCGGAGAACAATAAGATATATTGCAAAACAAGTCAGATTTACTCCCCTTATCTGAAGCTATGTATGGTTTCCAAGCTTGCTACATATTTATTTATTCATGTATTCTTTCTCATATTTACACAAAGCTCAATTCTTTTAACTCCCCTAAAACCTTCTAACTCCTGAATCGTACTGTTCAATACAACTCCACAAGATTCGATAATCCCTGCCATATTAACCGAGATCAAGATAAGAGGGACTATTTTTCATGTTATCTTCTTTATTCCTCCTCTAAGCCTGGCACTTATTAAAATCATCTCAATGAGATAAATTCAATGAGTATTCACTACCTGAGTTTTTTTTGAGAATTATGGGATATACTCACTAATAGGTCCTTTGATCTTTCTACAAACCTTACACACCTTATGCTCCATCAGAATCATCTCAATGAGACCAATTCAATTAGTATTCATTATATGAAGTTTGGTCGATAAGACAATGCCAGTGAGCATTCACTATAATTAAGATGTTTGGTTGAGAATTATGGGATATATTCTCCAATTTTTCCAACTGCTTTGATCCTTCTACAAACCCTTCATACCTGGTGCTCATTAGAATCATCTCATGAGCACCCCCTTTATGAGGTTTGGTTAAAAATTATGGGATATATTCTCATTATAATCATCTCAACAAGACATTTACTCCCATGCACACTCAATATATGAGGCCTGGGTGAGAATTATTGGATATACTGATTCTCCAATTATTACTTTCTTCCCTAATCTGAGGGATTAGCCAGCATTTTTGCCGATACTGCGCAGCGACATTTCTATCATTATAGCACAGGGACACTTATGAGGTGCCCAAGGACTGAACCCGGCCGGTCCATTATACTGACACCGACGAGTCAGGCGTAATGCTGTCCCCTTAGCCCCGAGCGTTAGGAGGGAAGCCACTACTACCAACTTTAAAGTCTTTGGCATGACCCGGCCGGGGTTCGAACCCACGACCTCCCGATCCGCAAGCCGACGCTCTACCATCTGAGCTATTGCAGCCGGTCTCCCTAATCTGAAGCCTTGCAATAACTCTTGGACACACTGTTCAATATAACCCCTACCAAATCCATAAGACTGCACATACAGCCTATCTTAAGGTGGATTTTCCTTCCATAGGCCAAGTGCAAATTTATCAACTATGCAAAGGCTTTGATAAGCCCAAGCTTGGCTTAGATAGAAGATAAACCGTGGTGCCAAAAAATTAATATACTTTGCATCTTAATACAAGGGTATTAAGAAAGTGTTTGGAAAGATTTGTAAACTCCCTGCCAACACAACTACTCCCTCCAAGGGATTATAAATGTGATAAGACTGAGGGACAAGAAACCTGTCCAACAAAGTTTGTTTTTTTCTTATCTTTTGGGAAGAAATGTTTATACTGCTTTACAACATAACACCCACCTCAAAAACATTATAGGGATGCCAATGGTCAAATGAAAGGAGTCATAAACTTGTACCTCCTCTGCCACCACTGCTTGGGTTCGAGACCCAGTAGAGCCTGTGTCGGGGTTAAAACTAGGATGTAGCAAGGTCTTCCAGCTGACATATTGGTGCTGTTATTCTACCCAGATACTTTTCTGGGGTCTCAATTTACCAAAGAATGGCAGTTTGTTACATTGCATTAACATATTTATGGTCATATTGGTGACATCCAGGATATTATTGGTGGAGGAAGACCCCAGACTTAGTGTTTTTTAGTTTTGTTGTTTTTTTATTTCAGCATTGATGTATGTATCAATGAAATTGTCTGTGCTAGCTTAGTAAATAAACTTGACATATTTACAGATAAGATTCTTCAGAATGATTTTGCAAAAGAAAATATTTATCTCTCAACAGGCTTTATCGTTAAAGAACACTTAGTGATCTGCCAACAACCATATTCAAAGATAATAAGACATTACACTCGACTTAAAAGCGGAAACGGTCTTATCTACATCTGCACAATTTGCCATGGCTTAATCCATAAATGATTAATTTAAAGTTAATTATGTACGCATTGTACTTCTGACACCATTTAAACAATTTTAACGTATTTACACTTTAATCATTAACTCATTATTCATTAATAATTAATGTAACATTTTTTTTCAACTGGAAAGGTATGATGAGCATCCATGATTGATTTCTGCTATAAATTTCTTCTCTTTGAAGGAAATAACAACACTATGCATCCTAAAATAGCAACAAAATCATATAGAACAACTGTTTATTTTGGTATCAAAGAAAAAAGAACCCAGACAGATAAATCATCACAAACTGGAAAACCAATTAAATGGCAGTAGAAGCCAACCAAAAAAGCGTAAAACATGATTTATTTATCTGTAGGAGTATTAAAAAGGCAGCAAATTGACAGTCATTGCACCTGAATATCCCTCATTTCTTTCACACAACTGTGGGGTTGATAAAAACCTTCAAAAGTAAGCAAACATTAGGCAATGTATCCATTCATTCAGTCAATTCCACGGCAGGGTTTCAAAATCAATATGTGCGAAATTAACATTAAATAAACCATAAAATGTCTAAATGCTTGTAAATCGAGTGTTCCTTCAGTCTCCGTAAGGCCGAAGAATTCTTTTTTCTGTAGGATTCCTGCGTGGCTATTGATTTTTGTTAACTTTGTATACTTATCCATTCATTTTCATTTGAAAAACAAATTAATATGCCTGCTCGTGTTTGTATTTGATTCAAGATCACATAGGCCTTGTTATTACAGGGGAAAGATTGAGAGAGCTGTTCAGATAAAACAGATTCAACCTGTGTCAACCTGTCACTGCTAGCAAGTAAATTTCCATCCTGGCTCTACTTAAATTAATTAATTTATATAACATTTCAACTGGAAACATAGTTGTTTTCTAATTGTTTACTTTTTCTATATGATGCTACTGTAAAGTTGATATAGTGCTGCCTACATTACGATAGCAAGACATGAACCACTGTAACAACATCACATGCAAACTTTTAAGTTCTTCCTACATTCAGTCATCCAGATATAAAGCAACTGTAAAGGTGATAATTATAGTGCTGCCTTCATTATGATAGCATGACATAAAAAACTCTAACAATATCACGTGACACTGAGCCTATTGATCAAACATGTTCAAACCATTTATCAAATCTACACATAAGCAAGGGAATTATACTATATGTAATTCTTGGATTGAACCAACAAGCTTTAATCAGCAGGGCCCAAAGTTTGAATTAAATTAAGACTAAAAGGAGGAGTCTAGACAGTTTGGGCCAATTTCTTTTTTCCAAACAACTGAATAACTTTTTATTAATTAAAGACAAATCCAACAAAATGCTGTTTATGGGATTAAGATTAGCCGACATTTTTGCCAATACTGTGCAGCGACCTTTCTATCATTACAGCACAGGGGCACTTATGAGGTGCCCAGAGACTGAACCCGGCCGGTCCATTATACTGACACCGACGAGTCAGGTGTAATGCTGTCCTCTTAGCCCTGAGCGTTAGGAGGGAAGCCACTACTACCAACTTTAAAGTCTTTGGTTTGACCGGGCCGGGGTTTGAACCCACAACCTCCCAATCCTCAACGCTCTACCACCTGAGCTTTTGCGGCCGGTTGAATGCTGTTTATTGATATCATTCATCTATGTTAAAAGTATAGCATAACAAGCATCTTGTCATTACAAACATGTGTTTCCTATCTGAGCCACACTGCATGGTTAAATATTTTAAAAAACAAACAAAAACATGTGACAACTCAATTTTGAGCCCATGTTTATGATATCATCATCCAGATAAACTGCGCTGGTCTTAATATCAACCTTGAGCAGGAATCCCCATCAACCTTACTTTTATTAATTGGTAAAGAATTAACATTAATAGCAATTTATTACACTATATGAACTGTATAACATTTGAGGATGTGTTCAAAATCTGAATTGCTTAAACTAAAGAATAAGTTTAAGCCAAAAATAATGACCAAATTCCACAAAACTGAGGTCAACATATTATTGTGATGAATAAAAAAAGGATCACTGTGAGATACTACTTTTAAATTGAACTCTAGTTTGCTACATAACAGCTTCTAAGCAAAAAAAGCTTAAGTAATATACAAAGAAGAGGTAGTTACAATGATTAAACAATGCACGTTAGTATAATTAGAAAATAATCAAAATATAATTAGATAATAAACTTGATCAATTCTGAGTTAAAGCACCAGTTTCAGACGTAAACAGATAAAACCCTATTTCTATCATTCACATTTGACTAGTATTATTATTGAAGCCAAATTTTTTAATTGGTTCTAATTAGAATTACCTTAATTCAACAATTGTACCAGATTATCAACAAGATGTGCAGGGTATAGTTCAGAAGTATTAGATCTTTTACGCTATTAAACAAGGTTTGTCTGTAGCTTAGATAGACATATACATGTATGACCTGTTTATGGTCAAATGATGACCATTGCAGTTAAAGGGAGGTAACTGGACATTGACTATGGTAGCTATAACTAAATACTATCAGAGGATTTTTTTTTGCTGACATGAAAAATGACCTATTTGATTTGCTTAGCTTTGCTTAATCCTTAGCTTACTATGCACATATTTATAAGGCTATGGTAAATAGTGTAGATTCAGATCAGCCAACTTCCTGTTGGTAACTATCTGATCAGGATCTGCATTATTTGCTGCTAAGTCAAAAGTAATAAGGCTGCTGACACTGTCACGAAGTTTTAACCCAATAACAAAGAATTTAATATGGGCTATTAATAAATGTAGAGGTATTTTACTTTAGATTTTTGGTCATAATGGTATGGTCTTAATGGCATTGGTGGATAAAGACCCTGACAAATGTATGGGTAGAACCACCAACTCAGTGCAGGACATCTTAAACAGTTCCTCACATAAAAGTAAGGAGATTTTTACCCTGTACAGTGTAGAGAAATGCCTTCCACTACTTTCCAACTTTTTTCCAATAAAATATATTATTTGCAAAAATCATATTTACCTTGAAAGTTAAGTATTACTGAAAAAATACATTTCATGGTTCAGAAATCAATACAAAAATACCAGAACAACAGAAAAGCGTAAATGTCATAAATCTATATCAACCATGCGATTTGACATAAAGTAATGATTATTATAGAGATTTTTTTCAATATCTTAGATGAGAGCATGCTGCAATTCCTGTTAGGAATAAAATCCTGTCCTCACTTTAATAATGATAATAAAATCAATTAACACAAAAATGTCAATAAACTCATCAGTGGAAGTAGCAGTTTCAGTAACAATACGAGCATACAAAGGATTGTATACATATAACTTGTCAGAGCAGAAGAACTTTAAAAAACACAAGAAACCATACCATCCACCCCCAACCCCACCCAAACATACCCACCACCATTCACCCCTACCCTACCTCCACCCAACCCTCCACCCCACCTCCTGAACTTAGAAGACCCAACATCACTGTATGATCACAATGCACCAAGTACTTCTCAGTTTATGTGAAAATAAATAATATTTACCCTTTGTATGCTATATTTGTTAAACAACCCACTTAATTTTTACTTTTTATGCTTATAACAATTTGTAAAGGTTAATGTATATATAAATATAGACTCAGAAGGGAATACTGTAGATCCTGATTAAACAGCTTCTGGTGGGAGCTGGCTGATCAGGATCTACACTACTTGCCTAGACCTTATCTATATGTGCTTAGCCGGCACAGTGTTAACACATAAACCAGCAATCAGATGCCAATAAACATAATAACCAACATACAAAATAATTAATTATACTGCTCTGCACCCTATAAAATGAAAAAGATAAAACGATCATGGATTATACCAATAATTGCAATTATCAACAACCAATGAACATATCACACACAAATGATATAACAAAATAATTTTTGCAGCCAAGTCATATAAAAAAGTAAACTTTACTGTAAAAAGGAAAACAAAAGAAATAATGCTTCAATAGGTTAAATCCTTCAAAAGAAAAATCCTTCAAAAAGTAAAGTCCTTCAAGGAAAATCCTTCAAAAAAGAAAATCCTTCAAAGGCAAAATCCTTCAAAGGTAAAATTCTTCAAAGGTAAAATCCTTAAAAAAATAAATTCCTTTAAAAAAAAGTAAAATCCTTCAAAAGTAAAATCCTTCAAAGGTAAAATCCTTCAAAAGTAAAATCCTTCAAAGGTAAAATCCTTTAAAAAAAATAAAAATCCTTCAAAAGTATAATCCTTCAAAGGTAAAATCCTTCAAAAAAGTAAAATCCATCAAAGGTAAAAATTCTTCAAAAAGTAAAAATCCTTCAAAGGTAAAATCCTTAAAAAAGTTAAATCCTTCAAAAAGTAAAATCCTTCAAAGGTAGAGTCCAAAGATAAAATCCTGTACTTCTTTGGTAAGACACAAAGGAAGATGAAGCACTTCTTAAGATTAAATACTAACGAAGACAAATGCTGGCTCTTCTGCAAAGTTTCTTATCATTTATCTTTTATTGCTATCAAACTCTACAAATCTTGCATGAATGAGTGTAATAGCGACGTTTATATCTGTACTTTTCATCAAGGTTTTGGGGTTGACGTTAAACATAAATCAACTCAAAAACACATGCTAATATCTTTTATGTTTTTTAGCATGTCATGATAAATTACAGACCCCAATTTAGCATTCTAAATAATAAATTGATATTAAAAAAGAGTGTATTCACTGTTTAATGTAATTGTTTTGTTTATTGAAAAACATCGCATTTCCACAGTTAAGATCATTATTGCATTGTTCAGCACGTTGCAGCAGACTCCAAACAAATGTCTGGGTAAAACCACTGGCACACAGCAGATCCGCTGGACAACAACCCAACATGGAAGTCCGTACACTAAATAAGACTTTAACTCATGGAGTAAGGAGTCCTGTCAATTAAAGTTGGTCGACTGTTCAATTTTTATACTTGAACAGTAAAGAATAAGCGCTAAATACCCTTTATAGATGTTTGCTTCTTTTTATATCAACTTGATCTGAAGAATTTACTTAAAAATGTTATGACAAGATATTGTGCATTCTGTTTTCAAGGAGAATATGCAATATGTTTCATAGAACTTTCAGCTTACATAATGCATATTAGAAAGAACCCTCATTAACTTTAAGCAAAATATTGATTAAAATGTTAATTAACATCTGATATTTAGAAACAGCTTGCATTCTTACAACTTTTGTCATGAAATCCTTCAGGAGCAATAGCTTTCATGTTTATGTTTCCCTATTGGTTAGAATATCAAGCATAATTATGTCGAGGTAAAAAAAATCAATACTCTTAAGAATGACTTAATATACATCAAAACTACTATTGTATATTCTGGATTTTTTAAAAATTTCATGTGAATGTACTGAAACAATCAAAATCTGTTCAGTTGTCCAGGTATTATTTACAGAGGAAGACACCAGACAACTGTCTGGGTAGAACCAGTAACCCACAGCAGATCTATGGATAATTTGTGATTTCACAAAAACACACAAGCACACCAGCACAGCTACAAGATTACAGCATACCTGGGGAGTAGGAGTTATTGACAGACATCATTATTGACTTGTATGATGCAAAATAGAACAGGGCATTATAGAATTAGACTGGCATGCTACATCTACCAACAGATCAACATCAATTAGCATTCTGTTACAGGGTTCTCTGCAACGCTTAAATCAGTGTATTTGTACAGGTGATTTCCCAGGATGTACACGTATTAAATTAGATTAAGAGTTTTCGTATGCATAGCCTGTCGGTCAAGCGCAAAGGGACAGTGTTATGAGGCAGGAGTTTTTCGATTTCCACACAATATATGCCGCTAGCAAATCACCATCGAGGCGCTAGTTATGGGCTCTGCCTACTGATGTACGACAAAAGTAAATAAAAGCTGAGTATGCTGAGAATATTTCATTGCAATTTCGATTGTTTAAAAAAAAACATGTCAACAGTAATGTACTGATAACCCATCTGTAATTAGTTTTCAAGTATATAACCAAACTGACAGAAATAAACCCATGTTGTAATTTGAGTAATATTATATTAATAGTAAGACAGCAATGCAAAACACTCATAAAACACGTCATATATATCAAAGCGATCACAGTAAATGCGACCTCATGTGTAAATAATTATTATCAAAAATGTTGTTTTTAAACATATATGAATAAAACTTTATTTTATGTAAGAAAAAAGGATTGGAAACCATATTTAGCACAATAAGTATGAGAGATAAAAACAGCAGATTTTTTTGATGCAGTGTCTACTTAATTCAAATTAAGCTTAGTCATAAGCTGTTATAATTTATGTCTACAACAAATAAACTTTGTTAAACGTTTAAATCTGAAAAAAGGAAAAACAGTCAGCTAGGAGGAATAATTTTACATACTTCCATGACAAGAAGTAGTAAAGATACACACACATATAAATATCATAATCATTTAAATCTTTATTTGGATGAGTATAGTAATCAAAGAAGGACATTGTATAATATCCAAATAAAGACTTAAATTATAAAATGGCACACAGAAGATCTTGGTTTGAACAAGTACATTTTGTATTTTCAGGCATTTATTGATATGTTTTGGAACATTTACTTATTAAAACTATTTTTCAAGTATTAATTCATGTACCATACTGTACTGTTGACTTCAAACAAAGTGTTTTATTGTTGTTAATGAAACAGTGGTTAATATCAATTACAAAATGTACAATAAAACATTAATTAGGGTGTGCATCTATTGCTATTTCTGACTTTGGCACAATACATACATCTGTACACACTCAAACAAAAAAGTGTTTGAGCAATGGTGCGCGTGAACAATGTGGACTGCAACTCTTTCTTGACTTGGAGTTCATGGACTTCTGTTTTCAAAATCTGTTCTATTCTGTTGCTTTAGTTCATCAACCCACTAACTTTTCAATTATCTAAAGAGTTTTATTGATGCATTTAAGTGCTGCATATACTGTGATAACATGCCCAAAACTCCCATTATGCCATCCTGACAACAAGCACAAGGTAAATACGTGCTTAAGTATAAAACACATCACAAACTTATAGTCTATCCTGTGCATTTAAGTGCTGCATATACTGTGATAACATGCCCAAAACTCCCATTATGCCATCCTGACAACAAGCACAAGGTAAATACGTGCTTAAGTATAAAACACATCACAAACTTATAGTCTATCCTGTGCTAATAGTTTCGCTGTCTTTTCTAGCCAAAGGCTGAGATATATAAAACAAAAACTCCATTAAAATAATCAATGCTAGAAATAACAAGAAAAATTCCACATTCAAAAGACTGTACATACGTGTGTTGCCAATTTAAATCTTCATTATTTAGACCATAGGCCATTCACAAATATCATAGTTGCTGATGTATGTATAGAACAAGAATTATGACAGATAATCAACCTTTGTACCACTTGTTGCAGGTTTTGCTGCTGTTTTTTACATTTGTTCTCTGACAAAACAAAGACAAAGCCACGAAGAAAAATAGCAGGCAAAGCATTGCTACGTCTTCAGATGTGCAGTAAAGAGCCATGGAGTTAAGAGAGAACCCATAAACAAAAATATGACAGCTGATACACCTTTGTTCAACTTCTTGCTTTTTTTTCAAATTTTTAGCATGTCTTCTCTGATTAACACAACGCAACATAAAAACAGCAGGCACAGTGTACAGCTACATCTTACAATTGTGCAGTAATGTGCCATGAAGTTAAGAGTGAAGAACGCATGAAGAAAAAATTAATAAGAGCTGATTGACATTTGTTCCCACTTGTTGCCATTTTGTCATTTTTAGCTTTTGTTTTCTCTCACAAAAAGCAACATAAAAATAGCAGGTAAGGTGTTACCAAGTCTAAAAATTGTGCAATAAAAAAGCCATGGTATTGAGAGGGAACAATGATGTAGCTACTTACGCTGCGTGTAGCGGTCCTGCACCAGATGCTGATATACACTATCCGGTACCTCTGACACTCTGTAGTACCACTTCACTCTCACCATGAGTGTATCGCGCTTCATCTGCAAGCAAACCAGATTTTCATCAGCCAAAAATGTTTTGTTTTAGTTGTTTCCTTTTACATTTTAAACATATTTTTTTTACAGAAAAGGTTAGATCTGGTGTTTTGATATGTAAAACGGGTACAATCATGGTCTGATTCTGGTTGTTTTGACGACACTCGGTTATTAGCTGTGGAAGAAACCCCCTGGATAAATATCTGGGTAGAACCACCAGTAGCTGAAACACCTCCCCATATGAAACTTCTCGTCTCCCTGGGGACTCCAAATAATGTTGTTTGTTTATGTTTATTGGGTTTATCGTCCCACCAACAGAATATCAGAAACAGCTATTAAGCTATTATTCCGTAAGTGTTAGCAAGGGAACTATACCACTACCTTTTTTTATGACTTTGGTTTGTTGCAGCCCGGATCAAGCACGGGGCCTCCCGTACCTGGAGCTGATGAGAGGTCAAGCAGTCAGAAACGTCAAAAGGATTTCTGCTTAAGGCATCATCAGATTAATAAGGCCATGTTCTTTCCTTACAATCAGACAAAATCATGATGAGTATTTTTTTATTGTTTTTATTAGAAAAAATGTGCATAAAGGAGAGTTAGTTTGAGAGCTATACCACTACCATTTATAACGACTGGTATTTCGCGGCCTGGGATCGAACCAGGGGCCTCCCTTACATGGAGCAGACGCTTTACTGATTGCACTAACAGGTCTAGTACAAGATTATGCAACACAATTTACAAATCTTTATTTTTTTTCGAATCTTTTTTAAGCCTATGCGGGTTACATAATTTGTAATAATTTTGAATTTATTTACTCAACCTGTATTGCTTGTTAACTTTGAAAATTTATTGAACATTTCACAATAAGCAGATAAGGACGTCATCACTTAACTCGTCCTAAATGTCTCGGTTATATGTCACTGCTGGCAAACAGGAAAAGACAGAAGTACATAATACATCCATCCTTTCACCATTTTATGTTTTTTATGTTCAATCATTTTTGCAGGTGTCATTTGTTGTCTTTCCTTCTTGTTTTGACAGTTGAACACAAATTTTGTCACAAGTTTCGCAGGAGATAAAACCGTTCTGCAGGTACATGAGCAATCTTTGTAATCTTGTTTGAGTCCACACGACAGCTTAAAATGGTTAGAGCATTAAATAATAGCCCCCACAAGGGGATATGCATGATCATTAATCAGACCTTCCTAAGTACCTTGTTTACATCTCCGGTTTATCTGTTTACCCACTTTTACCAGAACAACGAGTTAATTTTCTCTCAATGCTCACGAAAACTCTCTTTCAAGTCTTTGTTCAAAACTCTGATGGGGGCATGTTGTTTATCTTCCAGAAAAAAAATGAAAAAAAAATGTGTTGCATTAGTTGTGATTTTATGTGATAGAAATTATTGAAAATCTGTTTATGAATATAAACAATCAACACATCGTATATAAAATCTATCAACCCATACATGGTGACAAAGTTACATATTGAAGCCCTCTTGAAAGACAAATCTAATTGATGACTATTAACGATATGTCTTGCATGTCACGTAAATCAATGTTGTTATAAACAAGTGTACTATCATTCCCTGAATATAGAATACAGCTTAGCTCAAAGTGCAGTTTTCTGATAAAGTCACGTCTATCAAATTGACATAACTTTTTAACTTGCTTTTAGCAGGAATTTATCTTGCTGACACACATAGTATAGATTTGTATCGGAAGCCCTCTGATTGACAGCAGCACTGCTATGCAACCAATCTTTGATAAAATATCTTTGCAGGTTGATGCTAGAAAATCGTGAAATATTTCTTTGTTTATTGGGTTTATCGTCCTGCCAATTATATTTTAGTTATCTGAAGACGATGTCCACTTCAAGCAGATAGCGTGCTGCCTTTACTGTGTATTGCATGCTGTGAACATCTGGCATGATACCACACTGGGCTAATCAGTTGTGGAACTACCCTGATATTTTATTGCACATTAGCAAGAGAGCTATACCACTACCATCTTGAATGGCTTTGGTATATCACAGCCTGTGATCAATGCCGGGGCCTCCTGTACCTGTAACCGACTGTACTGACTGTGCAACCAGGTCCGGTGTAAAATATTAGCTTGTATAATTAACAAACACAGCTGTACAAGGAATATGAAATAGCAATGTTTGTTCAAAATGACACAATGTCAAGTCACATATTCACAAGTAGTGTAATTATATAACAGGTGCCCTTTTAGTGACTGTATTGGTTTTAACCATTTAATTTCAGGAAACGCCGTGGGTAGGGTGGGTGGTGCTATATGTAGATGGTGTGAATGATATTTCAAGCAAGTAAAGATTAAAGGAAGAATTGTGGGGAAATATGGAATTGATTTCCTATGACCAAAAGTTTAAATCCTATATCTGCTTTATTTTTAAATAACTAAAACTATCTGTCTACAGCAACACGGAATAAATAGGTTTTCTAAAGCATCTTGCTTATCTTTATCTTTAATATGAATGTAAAAGTCCATGCTAACTATAATGGCAAATACACAAGATCAATACCATAAAAAAAACCTACATGCAGTAAAACTAAATTTACAAAACATCTATTTTTAATGGTGCTTGTGTTTTTCCAATGATATTGGCTGTAGAAGGATGCAAATAGACAATGTTTATTTTTCAATGACTGGGACAAAAAGTGCTTAAACCATTGTTTCTTCCTTATCATTCTGATTTTTCAATAATCAACACCAATTTCTTGATTATATATGCTCACAGCTTCAAGCATAGGTAACAACAATGACTGATAAAGGCGACATAGCAAATAGTGTAGATCCTGATCCGTACGATAGAGAGGGACTGGTTGATTTAGATCTACACTACTTGCCCAAAGAGGTGACTGAATCAGGCTAACTTAGCAGGGCTATAAGTTCAAGTAAAACCAATTAACTTTCTTTAAAGATACTTAACACGCTAAAATCAACAATGGAATAGATAAAAAGGGCTGCTTTAATAATCGACACCAATTCCTTACTTATCCACTTATAACTTCATGCACAGGTAACAACAAGAACTGAAGAAGGCTAAGAAGCAGCTAGTTTAGATCCTGACTTGGAGCTGGTTGATCTGGATCTACACTACTAGTCCAAGCCTGACCAAATTGTGATAACTTAGCGGACCTAGGAGTTAAAGTAAAGATAATAAACTTTCTTCAAAGATACTTACCACGCTAAAATCAACAATGGAACAGATGAAATAGGGCTGGTTCTGTCTGTTGTTTTCTATGTATACATGATCTGAAACACATCAACAGTAGAGATTTTATACATATTTGACAACAATGGCATATAAATTCTTCAAGTTCTAAAATTTCATAAACAGTAACAGTTATTTGGCAATATTCAGCTGTTTAGGCCATAAGTTCCGTTTTTGTCTAGATAAAAAAGCTGTACCAAATCACTGACCAAATCACTGACCTTTTGATCTGGAATGGGCATCTCTACCACTAGTTTATCCATTCTCCCACTTAAAGAAATATTACTCTGTTCAGATTTTACTTAAGAACAAAATCTAATTTGACACCCAGAATACATTTACTGGGACAAAATGTTACAATTTCAATATGCCACACACCATTACCTCGCAAGGTTAAGCTATCAATATATTTCGAAAAGGAGTTAAAAAATATATAATAATAGATAAATACTGTATAAATCTGAGCTTGAGCAGAATTTCGAACTGCAACATATCCTCAAACATAAGTCAGAATAAGTCCTTTATTTCTGTTCTGAACCTTTTCCTTTTTCAGAATTTGGAAGGGACTTGGGGAAGAGTGGCGGGGACTTGTGGAATTCTGAATCACAAATTGGCATTTTAGTGGAATTTAACAAATTAAAGTTTACCATGTTAAGGCAAAAAAGGATTTAAGTCAATTTCTGGTTACTTTTGATCATATATTGGGAGGAAAAGGTATACTATTTTGGCTGGAGGAATGAACTCAAATAAGACGAGAAACAAAGAAGCCTGCACCTTAACCTGCTTCTTTGTCGAAGCTGGGTGATTTCGATCTGCACTATTTGCTTTTTGATGTAGAGAAAAAAGAAACAGAATGTTAACAAAACAGACCAAACAACTCGACAGACATAAGTAAACAATGAAGCAGAATATTTAGAAGCACCAATTTATGATACTGAACATTGGCATCATCATCCTCATCAAGTTTAGCCTGATTAGTGACAACCTGCAACTGATTGTTATGCTGGGTTTAGCATTGCACCAGACATATTAACTCATCATGAAATAGATTTCAACAAATTTAATACAATTCTACGCTCAATGTGATATCATGCACCAAACACTTTTCATGATACCACAACCCAGTTTCACTTGCATTAGTCTCTTTATCATTGTTTTGGGGGATTAGTCATGAGGCCTTTTGACTGGGGAATTAATTCTACCTTATAAACACGCATGTTTGGCAAAATTTACATAGCAAAACTTTGAAATTGTCATTTGCGACGTCATGCTTGGGGAGTTTTTCTCAATAACTGTACAGGTGTGCTTTTATTATTATTATTATTATTATTATTATGGATGTCTTTAAAATGACTCACAGAAGGTGAGTGATGGTTTCAGGCAAAAGTAAAGGGTTACATTCATTCAGTTAACTAAAGACTTGTATTTATTACTATTAGAACAAAGTAGTGGTGTGTTAATGGCAATAAAGTAAGATAATTCCTTATTCCTTCACTCAGACATAAGTCTTACCTTTCTGGTTCCATATATTTATAAGGCTAATGCACATAGTGTAGATCCAGATCAGCCAGTTGCATGTAACAGCAGAGAACTGGCTGTTCTGAATCTACACTATTTGCTGCCCAGTCCCATTCAATGTCTAGTTAGCTCTGTATGTTTAAGTAAGAAGCTTGCTAAGAATTGTCTGGGTTATTCGCCTTTAGCTTGCTACATTTAAAAAAAAAAAAACATGCTTAATTCTCAGTGTTTTTTTTTTTTTGCTTTTATATTATACATGTTTCATGCCTGTGTTGATATACTTATAAACAGAGACAGTGCAGCAAAAAAGTCTAGATCCTGATCAGATGGTTCCCAGCAGGCCTTATAAATACACAAGTAACAGGCTAAGAGTTGCAAGCTAATATTGCAACCTATTAAGGGCTAATGAATATGGTGTTTGTCAATAACATTAGGCGATGATGCATTTAAATAAAAAATGTACCCAATTCATCATCCACAGAATGAATCATTCTCGTTTTATATGCAACTATTTTAAATATTATGTTTATTGATTATGCTACGGACTGTTCACTATTTGTAACAAACTCCTTCCCTATTGTTATTCTTGAAGTTGTTGTTCACGCTTACCTCATATATTCACAGTTTCATAAGCAAAACAACACGTTCTTTTGTTTAAAATAGTCCAACCATTCACCACTTGCTGAACATGTACACTGATTTGATAAACCAATTTATACAATTCAGCTCCAATGACACTGGGTTTGTTTAAAGTTGTTTGCCTTTTTTTAATTTCCATAATTGACTATTCAGACATATGAGAAAGAGAGATATTTGTTTTGTAAATGAGTGAAATAAAAAAGGAGTTGATTTAACCATATATTTGAGTTTCTCACAATTTTGTCTAAAACAATGAGAACGATTCTCAATTTTTGTGGTCGGTCATGTTCCCCAAAATGGTAATAAAGAAAACCTGTGACCTTTCAAAAGTTTCCATTCATTATTATTAGTCATAAATAGATAAAGGAACCCGTACTATGATTAGAAAATCAGTTCTACTTACAGTCCATTTAAAATACTGGGAAGAGTCACAACAAAAGAAATAGAAATCTTCCCAACATTATCAAACTTTTCAAACAAATTTTTAATAGGGGATAAAATTTGTAGGAAAAAGTGCAGGTGAACAATATAAGAAACTGACATGAAAAGATAGTGATGATTAATGTTAATCAAAGGTAACATTTATAAATCAATAAACACATACAACAAAAGTAAACACCAACCTGCAGGCGCATATGTGACACCCCTCTCTGTTGTGAACGAGGTAATTTTGTCTCCTTTCATTGTCAGTGAACCTGTTGACCGGCCCCTGCGGCTCTTTCGCTTAACTTTCACACCCAGTCCATCCTTATTATCCTTACATCCCTCTTTATCTTCTCCCTCTCCATCACTTCCTAGTGCTTCACAGTCGGATCCTTGTTTCATTTTACCAGCAACATCATCTGAACGAACTTTCGCGACACTATTTCCTGAATACTCTGACACTGATTCCGAATTCTCCGCTTCAGATGTATCCATTGTGATTCAATGCTGCTAATGGTAAATCCTCAGAACTTCTTGAACAGCCCTTCCCTTCTAATAAGGGTCAGCTATTGAAATATTGATAAGAGTTTTGTCACACTGTTGTATTCATTTTTCTGCAAAGACAAAAAAGGTGCATTTAACAAATACTGTAAAAATCTGTTATAAGTTGGGTGGTTAAAGATGGTAAAATCAACAAACAAGGCTTTTTGTACATCTCATCTGAAGATAAGCATTATACACAGTTTTTTTGTTTCTAAGGACAGAAACCATAGCACTACTCCAACAACATCTTCAACTTAACTTCAAACATCAAGTGACTATTCAAGTGACTGTTCATGAAGTAAAAACAGATATTCCTCTCTTTTCTTATGTCTCTTCTATAATTTAAAAGTCATGCTTTACATGTTTTTTGTTCACAAAGTCATGATCTTGTTAATTGAAAGCAAAGGAACAATTATATGTTTTAACTCTTAGCCTACTTAGCGGAATTAATAAGGTTTAGGCACAAAGTGCAAAGCCAGATCAAGCTAGCTCTCTGGTGGGGGGCTGCTGAGTCAGGTTCCCTACTATTTTCTGCTGAGTCTTAAAACAATACGACTCAACACTTTTACATGTGCATAAAAGAAGAGAGGGACTGGGATTAGCCGGCATTTTTGTCGATACTGTGCAGCAACATTGCTATTGTTATACCACAGGGACACTTTTGAGGTGCCCAGGGGCTGAACCTGGCCCATCCATTATACTGACACCGACAAGTAAGGCGTAATGCTGTCCCCTTAGCCCGAGTGTTAGGAGGGAAGTCACTACTACCAACTTTAAAGTCTTTGGTTTGACCCGGCCGGGATTTGAACCCACGACCTCCCGATCCGCAAGCTCACGCTCTTTCACCTGAGCTATTGCGGCTGGTATATATAAGAAAAGAAATTATCAGTATGGGTTATTAACCAATGTAGCAAGCTAAGGTTAAAATACGTATGTAATATGTCACAAAGCATGCCTATTTTATATAAAATCACAGAGTCTTGTAAACAGCAGATAATTGTAGGCTCATTTCCATAAAGGTAACCTGAATCAGACTAATAACAAGAGGAATCGACCAGACTCTACGAATTATAACCAGAATCGACCAGCATTTTAAATGTCGAGTCTTACTGTTGTAAAATTTGTCATTTAATTATTCATCATGCATATGATTTAGTACTCTGAGTGTGTCTTTTTTTTTTTAATATGACTCACCAATATATAGCAAACCATGCACTTTCATAGAAAAGAATGCGTATTTGCATTTTCACTATTTAAGTCATTTGTTTGTTTCTTTCCTTTATTGATTTATATGTCTGACTAGGTATCTTTCCAAAAACATTCCAATTTATTATATATTACTGTATGTCTAAGCAGGGTAGCCAATTTGTAAATTTTCTAAATACATCACAGCAACCAATAATGGTCATTATAGCGATGTCCAGCTATTTTGGTAGAGTAAAACCCAAGATAAATGTCAGGGTAGAACCAGTGGCACTCCACAGGTCAGCTGGAAGACCTGTCCACATTAAGTCCTTAATTACATTAAGTGATTCCATGCGATGAGAGGCTAAGCAGTCAGAGGATGTCCCATATTCAATGGAAAATATGAAAGCATAAAGCCATGACGTAGAAATGATAGTTCAACTCTATTATTCTGTTAGTATTACGCCAATTTCTGTTCACCCTCTATCAATGTAAAGTCAATCATAGGTTGTATTATTGATCACTAATAACAAATATTGTAACAAAATAACTAGATTTTGATATTGTTATATAAAAATTAAAAGTATTTTTTTTTCCTTTTATGCTAAAATATTTAAATTGTTGATAAAGTCAAAAAAATCTCAATTAGTTAGAGTGAGAAAAACTAATCGAAATCAAAGCAAAACTATTCAGATGTTAGCTTTCATTCCACTTAAATAGTCATTACTTTTACACAAAAAACATGCCAACACAAAAAACATACCATATTTTCTACATAATTCCATATTCTGTTTGATTACATGCATACATTTCCACCCATTAAACCAGAACATAGCAAAGTTGTTTGACACTACCTTGTTTGTTATGAACACTGTGCTGTTACTTTTTCTATTCAACACATTTGATGTACTATGAGCTATGTATTTACTTCAATTACTATCTATGCAAAAATAAAAGATAAAAATTAAAGATGACTAACAGTTTGTTAATGTGACATTTGATTACAGTGTGTGTCATATAGCTTTCTAGTTAATCATCCAAAATTACCAAAATAGGCTGTGCATTATTAAGCCATTAGCTTTCTACATTTGTTTATAATCCAAACTAATTCTTAGTCATCTTCTTACATGGACATGGACATGCACAAGCACCAGATGCACTGCTCAAGATTCTGCAGCAAATAGTGCAAATCCGGCTCAAACAGCTTCGAGGAGGGTGCTTGCTGATCTTTATTTACATTATTTGCAAAATTTTAATAAATACATGATCAGGAAGCTAAGAGTTAATGGTGGTATCTGACAGTTTGCCTATATCTGATACATGTAACAATATCTCATCCATGTTCTGGATAACTTTTGTTACAAAAGTTTTGTATAATTCCTCCAGAAACTTATACCTTAGGTTACATAAAGGTTGTTGATAACATTAACTTCATGGTTAGACAGTAAAAATCATGAAAAATATCACTTAAAATGACAATACATATGATTTCAGCTGAAAATATATATCAAATTCTGAGCTGAGCTCAAAAGAAAGTGGTCACATGGTTTTCTTCTTATAAAAATAGTGAAATGTGCAGCGTGGCTAAGATAGGAAATACATTTTTGTGATTATAACTGTTGTGTTATACTTGACTTTATACATGGATGTAGGGCACCAATAAACAGAATTTCACTGTTTATTTTCAGGTATCAATAGCCTATTTAGTTGCATGAGAAAAAATAAATAATACTGGTCCAAACTGTCAGATACAACCTGTACTACTTTCTTATAAGACAAACAAATCAAGAACACAAAAATATACTGCATCTCATGATGACGTATGATGATTGCGAGGATGACTTTGATAAATTCTCAAGCGACCCTATATAACCAACCACCTTACATAATCTATCTTATCTAACCTAACACCCCATCGCTAAAAGATTGCAAATATTTTATAAAGACACATTTTCTTATTGGCCTTATATTTTTGACATGCTACCTTTCAAATAACATTCCTATCAAATGTTACTGTATGTCTCATTATCTATTAAATGTTACTGTATGTCTCAACAATGCAATAGGATATCTGTGACAGTGTCCTCAATAACTTATTTGACTCCTTGTTTGTTTTTGTTTATGAAATAAATTGCAACAACCAATTATGGTAATTATACCCACATCCATTTATTTTGGTAAAGGAAGACTTCAGAATTGAACCACTGAAACAGGAGGTCAGCTGGAAGACCTTCCCATATCAATTTCATTGCCCCAAACTGGACACAAACCCCAGTGATGAGAGGCTGAGCAGTGAAGTTATAAATCTGTGACTCTATAACTATGCCATGGCTGTCGCCCGTTTCATGTAGCAGAGCCCCAATTTTTACAGTGTCCCATTGATAACAAAAAATACTAACTTTCATTGCATTTGTTATCAAGAAATATGTTAATCAATGATTTATCATTCTAAAATTAAGCATCTTCACCCAAATAAATAATCCCATCAGATTATTTGGTTGCTCGTCATCATTGGTACCAATCTGATGGCATTATACTGAATGCAAAAAACAACAATTAAACAAAATTTGGGAATGCACTGGCACGTATCAATCAATCCAAATAGAGAATATTTTGTCTATAATCTATCCTTAATGTTTATTCCAATTTTCAGTTTATTCTTCCATTGATAGACCTAAGTTATTTAGGAAGGATTGTATCTATATGGCATGTACAATGTTTAAATATGGAGGATACTGATCCACAGAGGAAATATTGCTGCTCAAACAGTGCTTTAAAATTGATTTACTGAATGCGACATGGTTATGTGTAGGGAGCGACATGGCTTGGCCTAGTATATATACAACAAATGTAAGTAAGCAATCAAATAAATATAAAAGTTACCATTCAAATATAATACGCTTGGCTATGCTCATAGTTCAAAATAAGAGCAGAGCCAAGGAATATATCAACTTAGATTGAAAATGCAAAGAAATATCTGCTTGCACAAATTGTACAGAGTTTTCAAGTTACAATTATTATCAATATTAAGCAGAAATGTGATCTGACAATCACTAACAACAATGAAACATACAGATACATACTAAGGAGCAGCAACGCGACTATTTAAAAATACATATTTTAGAAGATGAGTGACATTTTGGTCAGTAGATCTACATGTACACTGCTTCTGGGAGTTATCTCCCTTCACAAATGTACTGCAATTACAATCCAATTAAATACCATAAATATTTTCTACAAAGTGACAAATGACTGAGGTAACAACTTCACCAAAACATGCTTTCAGAACCAAAACAATTTGCACAGGAAATAAGTCTGGCAAATCAATTCAGTCGAGAAAGGTCAACGTTGTTTTTATTTGGTGCATTTTCCTCAATTTAAACCCTTCGGAATCTTTTGTTTGATAGCGATGTATCCGGTTAAAAATACGAAGACTGAAGACAAGAACGAACCAATAAATGCCCTAATTCAACTGATTAAGAAATTGTCTGCACAAAAAAGATTCACAACATATATACATACGCTATTTATGCAGAAACTGGCATGTCAAATTTTGACATAAAAAATTGTCAACTTTCCAAAATCCGCCATGTGCCCGATTCTTATCTCCGCCCACTTTTGAGTAGCCAATGAAATCGCTGCAATCCCAACGCCGATAAATGAGTTAAGGGAAGTAACTTAAACGCAACTAGAAATAGTTAGCTCCCTTGTTAAGTGAATAGGAAGAACAATTATAAAAAATAATGTGACAAATTAACTTAGTTTAAATTAAATTTACTTAAACGATCAAATTTATCAATAAAACATAAATTAACCATGAAAACACATTAGACATAAATCACACAAGTAACTAAATTCAGCTGTTTTTTATGCAGGCATCTGCCTATGATATATTAAACAAACAAAAAAATCTAATCACAAGTGAAAAATATTATATTTTGACGATGCTTTCATTTACTTTTTCTTACAGCCTCTGTCTTTTTTATTCCCAGATTATGTTATCGTCTTCGAATGGTTTTGTTTACCCTCTCCTTTCACCCATATGGCGAGCACACTATAACATCAAGATTATAAAAATAACTTTGCATTTAAATGTTTTGATGTATGGGGGTGTGGAGAGTTGGTTATTATAATATTTTAGCTTCACGATTGTTTTCTTAGGACATTATCGTTATATATATATATATATATATATTGAGATAACATTGAGATACCATTATATACTTGTGTATACAATTATACTATTACCTCCCGCCGCCCCCAGCCGGGATATAATATAGGCCTACCATTTATACATATTCTATATTTAAAATATCAATTGTAAAAATCCGTATAGCTAAAAGAATCTCATCCTTATATTATCTTGACCGCCCATTCTATATTTAGTTCGGAAATGCTCAACCAAGATTTTTTCAAGCAGGCCGAGGCAACTTACTGAGGATTAAAAAATATCATCAAAACCTGGTCTTTGTCATCTGGGCACAGTCCCATAATACCATATTTCAAACATACTTCTGCTTAATACACACATTTATAAAAAATTATTTTACCAAACTCTGGCTTTGTAAGTCGGATAGACCTACGTTGGCCTTATGGGAACAAGTGCTCACGGGTGCTATAAGAATCCATGGACTAAAGAAGCATGAGCATGTAAGTTTTAGGCTTGATGAAATTGAACTTCTGAAACTGTCCCTCCAAGTCTCTTGGCAACAGTTGCAGAATATTTTTATGCTAATCTCTTCACTAATTTACACGAAATATTCAGATTATGACATTATGTTCGAGGGTAACAACTTGTGTAATTCCGGCAATTCGCTATTCGTCACTCGTGAAAAATTGCAAATCAAGATTAGGGTAAAGAAAAGGCTAACATTTGCTCAACTTTCACTCCGTTTTCCGCCAAAAGCATCTCTTTCGCTTCATTAGTTCTGCATTGTAGACCCGTGCAGGCGGGTTTCCGCCCAACGGGTTTTATTACTCTTTGACAATGCACCTTTAGAAATCGCTAAACGCCGTAACTTTGACATAGCCAGCTGCTGCCTTGGTCCCAGGTCTCTATCTCACATTCCCGTTCGACGATGAATAAATGCGTTATCTCCGATCACTAGGACGTGTATGATGGTTCATTTAGGTGTCATGTCAAATGTTAATAAGCTTCTGACGTGTTTACTTTATATACTGCTTCTACTGATGATGGTGATGATGTTGATGGTGATGATGATGATAATGATGATGATGGTGATGATGATGATGATGATGGTGGTGGTGATGAGAATGAGGATGCTGCTGCTGCTGATGAATGATGATGATGATGATGATGGATGATGACGTTTTGTTGCTGCAGCTGCTTTTGCCGCTGCCGTTGTTGTTGATATTGCGACTGCTTCTGTTTCTTCTGCTGCTGCTACTGTTGCTAACAGATACAGCAAAATATTTTTCTTGAAGCCTTTGATCATTTATCTAACTTTTGTTATTCGTTAACAATTTACAACAAAGAAATGAAGGCAATTTGAAGCCTAATAGGCCTGTGTTAGCATGTGTTTTTTATTCTTTGTTCACCTTTATGACCAAAGTTATAGCTTGAATTTAAAAGTTTATTCTAGTCTATATGATACACAAATAACTGCAGATGCTCGTGACAATTTGCATATTGAGAATACACGTTACAATAGGCCTACCTTACTCCTGGTTTGAAAAAAATATACTTTCTTCATAAACTGTCATTTAATTCTAAGTAAAACGAATTTGAACAATATCTTAAATGTTAGACAGTTCAAATCGCGAAACAAATAGTTTTAAATGTCCATTCTTTCCAAATCTATGAATAAGCCAATGGGATTTCTGCTGAAGACAGACATCGACTTCAGAGCGGACAGTCCGGCTGATGATATAATTTGATCTCAAGAGTAAGATGTCACGTGGTTTTCTCAATTTAAAAATTACTGTGCAGCGTGACTCAAATAGGAAATACATGTTTGTAATGTTGTGTGGGTTTTATGCTTCACTTTGCACAAAGACGAAAGACATAAATAAAAAAGAATTTCACCGGAGCTTTAAGAGTAACAATACTTTATTTTGGTTGTTTGACTGACAGAAATTTGGTCCAAACTGTTCGACAACACTTTTAATGGTATAGCTCCCTAGCTAACGCTAAAGCAAATATAAGCGCTCTACGATTGATCGGTCCGGTGTCAGGTTATAATACTGGGCATTCCCCTGTTAATTACACTACAGTGCCCAACAGTGTAGGTCATTCGCACCGTCTTCGGCCCTTTCCGTACACCTTCGGAAAAGAACGGTAATATACCCGAGACGTTCCGAGTGCTGTGTAGGCATGGATAGTAGGCTGTAAATTCTCATATTTGTTCAGACATTTTTTCTTTATTTTCCTCACAAGGTTACATATGTTGCCTTTGCATATTTTAACTGTGTCGTCTGAAAACATGGTATGTATAATGATAACACAGGCCCGGATCCAGCCGAACTTTAAGCTGGGGCTCGGGGTGGGTGGGGGACTGAATTTGACATACGTTCGGGGGAGGTAATGGGGTTTGGGTGCGAGGGGGGCTTCCTGGGTATGCTTCCAGAGCAAAATTTCTTCGTAAATTTTTCAGTACCTATAATAACTCTCCTGTATATTGTCTTCATTTTGCAATATTGTTTATTTGGTTCACACAGTTAAGCCTCGTATATAAACTGATAATAACACCGTACACTTTGTTATAAAATATCAATTTCGAGATATATTTTATGTTAATTTGTCTGCACTTATTAAATTTTAGATAGTGTTCACTTATGCTAAAGGGAACGGAAGGGATTTTGTCTCAGTGGAATTTTGTCATACAAATGCTAACAACTTATGCTACTGTTTGTCTTTCTGTTTCGCCTGGATGTAACTTTCAATTGATTTTTGTTCTATTCTATACCAGAATCAATCTCAAAGCGGTGACCTCAATATATTTTCATACTTCACAAAAAAAAATATTATAAAACAACCAGATTCTTGTTCGAATCTTTTACCCATCTTGTCATGACCTGGAAAAAGTTAACTTTAAGTACACACAATCGTAACACCTCGGCTAATGCCGTCTGCATCACCGCCGATGAAGCTCATTAGTCGGGGAGCTGAGAGCAAATGCAGATGGCCTCAAGGGCCCGAGTTGCCTTAACTACTGCTCGGACAGATAAGTATCTGACAGTCAAGATACCTGTGATATTATCTTTACACCGCCTACAAAATTTGTGTGATGAGGCCTTTCCTGAAGAAACATAGCCGTGAAAATTTGTATGTCCTGGCAAACTTGGGCCCCACGCCCCACCCCCTGTAAATCCGGGCCTGTAACAGACTATTTTTATTTTCAGCATAGTCATACTCAGTAAATATTATTCCGATATTTCTCAATAAGACATAGCTTTTTTTTTTTATTTAAAGAGTCTGCTGCATAAACGTTGCCAATTTGATACGATAAATTGTTTAATGTTTTGTTTTTACAAATAGGAAGCAGATTTGTATTTTGTAGTAAAATAAAAGTAAAAATGCAAATTTGATGTTAAAAATGACATAATTTATAATAGATCGATACAAGAAAAACTACGTATGAACCCAATATGCGATGTGGTACTTTTCGGATACTGGAATATTTGCAACATGAGAGTTTTTGTCTTAATAACGCATAGTTAATGGTTACGTTGTATTTACACCAACTTAAAAGTATAAATCAATGAAATAATTTGCACGTTGCATGTCGAAACGTTAAGACAATGACAGATAACCTAATTATTATTTCTCTCCATATTACTGCTTAAATTTCTCTTTAACAATTTAATAAAATAAATGGAACATTTTTATTTTTTTTAAAAAGTTCTCCTAATAATTTTTTATTAGTTAAAAAAAATTGTAAAATCGTTATTTTTTCACAAGTCTAAGAAGCTGATATGGATCTGCTGCTGCTGCTGAAAGACACCCCCAACCACCAAAGCAACAACAAACACACACACAAAAAAAAACAACCCTGGAAATTCGCTAATCCAACGTTGACGCGATCCCACATGGAGAGATTGGACATAATACATTGAAGAGCCTTCACAGCTCGAACGCGGGCGTCCGCTTTAACTATATCCATGAATTTACTCTTACGCTGCTTGTTGTGGATATAATTATATAAACATATTTAATCATTCATTAGTTAAGTTATAAATTAATTGTCAGATTTGCTTTTAAATAAGTCAACACGGATTCAGAATGTCCATCAGAGGTTGCTGCAAAGGGAGTCTCATAAATAGTGAGGTTTGCATGTTTTGTGTGTGAAAGTGTATTTAATGTTGTAAGGGAGGTAACTCGCACATTTCTTAAAGTGCGTTTATACAGAGTAGTTTCCCCATTAACATTTTATCAGACAAAATAGTAGTAGTAGTTAGTAGTGATAGAAATATAATAATAATAATGATAATAATAATAATAATAATAATAGGGCATATAGCAAAACATCAAAATCATCAAAGTTAAATTATTTATTGAATCTATTAAAAATCACTTTAGCATTACATTATCTTCTCCCAGATATTAGGTCTCGTGATCGGTCAGTCAGCTGGGCATTCATAGTTGATCTTAAAGGTGGTATACGACAGTTTGGACCAGATTTTGTCTCTCAAAGAATTAAATAAATTAGTGTTGCCTGAAAAGTTTATTGATGTCCTACATCTATGTGTAAAGTGAAGCATAACGCATCACTCGTCATTACAAATAGCTATTTCCTATCTAAGCCACGCTGCACAGTTAGCTATTTTTTACTTTTTTAGACTAAGAAAACCATGTGACCCGTAATATTATTATATAATAATTCGGCTAATCCGCTTGAACGTCGATGTCTATTTTTAGCAGAAATCACAATTATGCTTAATTATTGTTGTAGAAAGAATGGGCATATAGAGTGATTTAGTTCACAATTGCTAATGCATTACAATTGAGACTATGTTCAAAATCGTCCCAATTCCCCAAATCCTGGTTTACGTGTATTTGATGAAGACAAACTTTCGGATACCAACTTTAAATCTTATCGGCTGGTAAGTTTTGTTGATTGCGACCTTTTTTTATTTGGACCGGCTCTTATAGCCCAAATCTACACAATCAAGGTGCTGTTTGGGGTATAATTGTTAACGACAGGCGACTAAAAACTGAATTTAGGCACAGTACAGAACATGTTTTTTGTTTGTTTTTTCAGAATCCCTTAATATCTATGCCGACATTTTATATAAACTAAGCAAAACTATGACTAGTTGGTGAAGCCATCATAAAAATATCTTCTTAAATATAAATATCATGTATTTAACTGAAATGTGTTGACATAATTAAATTTACATATTATATAATTTTAACAATCATGACACGCAATGTCACCTTTGAAGCGAGAAACTAATAAGTGTTTTCTGTCTTTTCTACGTTTGAACAAACAAATACAATACAACTGTTTTTAAGTTTCATTATTTTTTATTAAAAAAACTTAATTAGCACGTTAAATCTCAGAATTGTACACAACATTTCTCTTAGATGAACACGGAAGTATAAACAAGTATACTGTGATATAAAAATAACAAGATTCATAAGCACGACATAATAGAAGGATATCAGTATTGACGAAAAACCAGAATCTCATCTTACATATATAACATTATGAACACACATGTAGACAAAATAATCTCATTCAGAGAGGGTAGGCATAGAAGTTTGTATATAGGAGTTTCATGTTATAAAGCAAAACCGTAAATATAAAAACACACAATATTGTGTAGATAAAATAATACCTTGCACTGACCGCAGTCATATTATGATAAATAATAAACAAAACCAATTAAGAAACAACTACAAGAGAATAAACTTATCGTGTATTCAAAAATATGTCTACTCTAAATTTATTTCGGATTTAAAAGAAAAACAATTTGAAGTAAGTAGCTTTTAATGAATTGTAGCAACGCGGGTATTTGTGGCAATAAATCACATGGATTTACAGTTATTTCTTTCTATTTGAATATCTCGATAACACGTTAGGATCTCTAATATAGATTTACTAAGCCTGATGTTTAGATGTATACGATAAAACACACAACCAGACAACACAATGAAAAACAACACGAACATCTGAATAAGTAATCGGAATTGCTTTCTTAGAATTCTATTTAAACAACAATTCTCCAATATCAAAATATCTGTATACACGATCGCTATTAGACCAATTAGAATTGTAGTTCTACTATAAAGAGAAGCATTTAAATGCAATAATTGATGCTTATCGAAAATAAAAGCGAACGTTTATGACAGTGCCATTTAAATACATGAAAAGAGTGAGACAATAACAAAATACTTACATGTAGAATGCAACTGTTGTTTTGTAAAAAAAAGCAACAATTAAACTGTGTAGCCTACATGGACATTGTACCAGTTACTGAAGAGTACAGCCCATTGGCACGAGGTCAGACAAGTTCAAGGTAATATAACATGGAGGCTATACAATTTCAAGTTAATACAATTAGTGAATATACAGTTTTAAGCTGATACAGCTTCGAGTAAATACAACAGCAAGATTGTATGACATCGCGGTAATAAAACCTCGAGGTTGTATGACTGAAAGGGTGTATACACTTCATACAACTTCGAGGTTGTATGAATGAATGGTTATATACACTTAATACAACTTCGAGGTTGTATGACTGAAACGTTATATACACTTCCATACAACTTCGAGGTTGTATGACTGAAAGGTTATATACACTTCATACAACTTCGAGGTTGTATGGCTGAAAGGTTATATACACTTCATACAACTTCGAGGTTGTATGACTGAAAGGGTGTATACACTTCATACAACTGCGAGGCTGTATTACTGAAAGGGTGTATACACTTCATATAACTTCGAGGTTGTATGACTGAATGGTTATATACACTTCATACAACTTCGAGGTTGTATGACTGAATGGTTATATACACTTCAAACAACTTCGAGGATGTATGACTGAAAGGTTATACACTTCATACAACTTCGAGGCTGCATGACTAAAGGGTTATACACTTCATACAACGTCGAGGTTGTATGACTGAAAGGTTATACACTTCATACAACTTCGAGGTTGTATGACTGAAAGGTTATATACACTTCATACAACTTCGAGGTTGTATGACTGAAAGGGTGTATACACTTCATATAACTTCGAGGTTGTATGACTGAAAGGTTATATACACTTCATACAACTTCGAGGTTTAATGACTGAAAGGGTGTATACACTTCATACAACTTCGAAGCTGTATGACTTAAAGGTTATACACTTCAAACAACGTCGAGGTTGTATGACTGAAAGGTTATATACACTTCATACAACTTCGAGGTTGTATGACTGAAAGGGTGTATACACTTCATATAACTTCGAGGTTGTATGACTGAAAGGTTATACACTTCATACAACTTCGAGGTTGAATGACTGAATGGTTATATAAACTTCAAAGAACTTCGAGGCTGCATGACTGAAAGATTATACACTTCATACAACTTCGAGGTAGACTGAAAGATTATACACTTCATACAACTTCGAGGTTGTATGACTGAAAGGGTGTATACACTTCATATAACTTCGAGGTTGTATGACTGAAAGGTTATACACTTCATACAACTTCGAGGTTGTATGGCTGAACGGTTATATACACTTCATACAACTTCGAAGTAGACTGAAAGGTTATACACTTCATACAACTTCGAGGTTGCATGACTGAAAGGTTATACACTTCATATAACTTCGAGGTTGTATGACTGAATGGTTATATACACTTCATACAACTTCGAGGTTGTATGACTGAATGGTTATATACACTTCAAACAACTTCGAGGATGTATGACTGAAAGGTTATACACTTCATACAACTTCGAGGCTGCATGACTAAAGGGTTATACACTTCATACAACGTCGAGGTTGTATGACTGAAAGGTTATACACTTCATACAACTTCGAGGTTGTATGACTGAAAGGTTATATACACTTCATACAACTTCGAGGTTGTATGACTGAAAGGGTGTATACACTTCATATAACTTCGAGGTTGTATGACTGAAAGGTTATATACACTTCATACAACTTCGAGGTTGAATGACTGAAAGGGTGTATACACTTCATACAACTTCGAAGCTGTATGACTTACAGGTTATACACTTCAAACAACGTCGAGGTTGTATGACTGAAAGGTTATATACACTTCATACAACTTCGAGGTTGTATGACTGAAAGGGTGTATACACTTCATATAACTTCGAGGTTGTATGACTGAAAGGTTATACACTTCATACAACTTCGAGGTTGAATGACTGAATGGTTATATAAACTTCAAAGAACTTCGAGGCTGCATGACTGAAAGATTATACACTTCATACAACTTCGAGGTAGACTGAAAGATTATACACTTCATACAACTTCGAGGTTGTATGACTGAAAGGGTGTATACACTTCATATAACTTCGAGGTTGTATGACTGAAAGATTATACACTTCATACAACTTCGAAGTAGACTGAAAGGTTATAAACTTCATACAACTTCGAAGTAGACTGAAAGGTTATACACTTCATACAACTTCGAGGTTGCATGACTGAAAGGTTATACACTTAATATAACTTCGAGGTTGTATGACTGAAAGGTTATACAGCATCAATACAAGTTATACAACGAGATAAAACAACTTCGTGGTTGAGTGTATCGAGTAAAGAATTGGATTTGAGAATAATACAAATGCATTCTGAATCGCTATATGTAACTTACTATCAATTTTCAAAGGAAAATTCTGTCGTCATTCATTCGAAAAATAAGTATAACAATAATTTTGCTAGTGTCTGATATAAAATCATTCGTTGTTGCATGCTGCCTTGTTCATATTTTCAAATGGAATACATTGTCCAATTTATTGCAAACCTAACCCGTCCTGATACTGCCGAGCGGCTACGAATGTCAGTGGATAAAAATATGTTATCACAATCGAAGCAAGCTGTAAGACATAAGTTTTATCCATAACACATACAACAAGAGAGCCGTCCAGGTCCTGTTCAACAATAGAACACTTCTGCCTAGCAACAGACCGACCAAAAACAGAAAGCCTTTTTGTTATTTAAAGAATTCAAAATGCCATCAAATGTTTATGTCTAAAAACTATATGCAACATTTAAAACTACAATTTCATTTAAATCTGATATTTACCAAAGTTGAATAAAAAACGAAATTCAATGCAGAAAAGCGCCTCACTTTACATGCTTATAGAACAACATGGCATAGATCAACATGGCACCATCATGGCACGACTTTTCTAGGAACGATTACAAATAGACGCCGCGCATGGGGTTCGGAGGTGCCCATGATTTATTACGTGGATTTTGACTTAAGCAAAAACACAGATGAACATACTCAGGGATATTTTTTTATCACTCTGGGGTGACCTACTGATAAAAAATTGTTCTACCTACTGTACAGTGTACATGTTTACTTGATACACAGAAGAAGACATTACAAAAAAATAACACTAAAACATGAACTTGAGAAAATATGAAAATATAGCAATAAGCAATAAACTGAAAGACAGGTTATTCGTATTTCCTTGGCATGTGCGTTTATCGTTGTCATAATAACATATTTCTGTTGTTGATGGATCGAACGGTATATTGCCACCTGAAAAATAAAAAAGAATGTTAAATTGTTAAATATAACAATTTTATATTAATCTCATAAGTGAAATATGTAGCTCTAAAACCGTTGACCCTTTTGTTTCGTTACTATTTAAAACGTCAAAAATAAATTAAATAAATATATCAGGGATAAAATACTGTTCTTTCTTGCTCATTCTGATTGGTAAGTATCGATCTTACAAAAATAAAACAGAAAAAAAGATAAACGCCCCTTTGCCTTACCTAGCACAGTAAAAAAGATGGCGTTGCTCTTGGCGCCCTCTCCGGCCCGACTAAAGCCAATGACCCGGAGCTCGTACACGGTCTGGCTTTGTAGACCGCTGAGGACAGCTTCCTGGACCTTGTCCACCACCGTGTCCAGAGCGGTCCGGATATCGTCCTGGACCTTCCATACTCTGAGCTGGAAGTAAGAGGAAAGGACTAAATAATAAAAATAAAAAATAAATTATAAATAAATTATTAATGAATAAACGAGATACGGTAGTGTTTAAATTAGGTTACTTCTTGTTGTTACAAATATGGATACAGACTAGCCTGTAATGGCTCGATGGCACAAATAACAACGCAAAACGGCATTTCTGTTAGTGACATTGGTTGAAATGCCTAGTTGCCACGAGGAGGCAACCCATCTAATGACTACCTCAATACTGAATAAAAGTTTGCTTAGATATTTTTTGATTCACTTTTACAATAAAATCATAACCCGATAGTATTAGTAGATGAAAACACCAAGCCTAATGTCTGAGTAGAACCACCGACGCCCCACATTTTACCTGGATTCCTCGCACCAACATACATTTAAATTTTTGGTCTCGACTAAACTAGGATTCGAATCCCACTGATGTAATGGAGAGGAGTAACAACTCGTCAACTACAACCACAAATGGAGCCACAGCCCACCTATTATTTATATTTATACTACAAATATCAAACATAATAAACTAGTGCTCTTTTTATAATTTTAAAGGTGGTATCCAATGGTTCTCTTATATAATATCCTGGCAATAATATTTTACCATTGTTTTGGGGAAATTTGGCCATAATTTCTGCAAAACTCAATTTGTAGTCTAAGACAAGATTTTGTACATTTCATCAACTGTAAGTTAGTGCCAGTGTGAAATATATCGCTGTCAATGTTCAGTCTTTCTTAATCTAAAAATAAACAGGGTGGGGTTTCTGGTAAAAAGAGATGTCGGCATCAGAGCGGATAAACTGGATCTTCAATGTAAGTTGTCACGTGGTTTTCTTGGTTTAAAAATAGCTAACTACGCAGCGTGGCTCAGATAGATAATACCTGTTTGTAATGACGAATGTTATGCTCCAATAATTACATAACTATAGGACATGAATATTATCGCAGGATCTTTTCAAGCAACATTAATTAATTTGGCTATTTAAGAGAAAGATAAATGTACCAAATTGTTGGAAACCACGGTATCTGACAGTTTATACCAGAATATTTTTCCTGAAATAATTAAATAGGTCAATGTTATCTGAAAAAATCTTGCGATGTGCTGCAAATTGATGCCCTAGATCAGTGTGAACAGTGAGACATAAATCACTATTCTGAGTCACGCTGCAGAGATAGCTATTTTTAACTAGAAAAAATCACGTGACAACTCCCTTTCGAGATGTTATATCGTCATCTGGGTAATCCGCTTTGACGTCGGTGTCTATTTTAGCAGAGATCACTATCATGGTTATTTATAGATTTGGAATGATTGAACTTTTAGGGTGTTTTTATTGGGATTTTTACTGTATAACAATGTAGACAGTGTTCAAAACCGCCTATACTTATACTAAATGTTACATGTATTTGGCAAACTGTGTCACTACTTACAATATACCCGATAAGCGAGTCCTCCCCTGGATGTGTGACAACCCCTCGCCATGTGACCTTGACACTGTGTTCCGTGTGAGGATGGACGGCCACATGGGTAGGATAGTCCTTTAGTGCTGAATATTGGAGAGAAAGGATATAAGTGCTGAAAGTATTTCTATTGAGAAGATATAATATAGGCCTACTAAAACACTACTCTGGAATTCTAAATCTACATCTATTCTCTTAACTGAATGTCCTGTTTAAAGTTCTTTGAAAGCGGCTTGGTCACTTATGGTTAATTCGCATTTTTTTTTTAATTAAAAAATGAAAAACAACAACAAAATTAACACTGATTATTTGATTTTATGTGAACATGACGGTCTTCAAAGAATTGTGTCTTAAAGTGTAGAGATTCTAGAGCGTTGTGAAGCTTTTCAACTATTTTTGCCCATTTAGCGTAACAGCTTTATATATTTCCGAGCTGAGCATGCGGAAAAACACATCATTTGTCAGCATCAATTATAAACAATATGCGGATTAGCTCGATGGTGATGGAATAATTTTGATATATATGATTTACGGATATTTTACAGTTACTGATTTGTTCAAACAAAAACCAACAAAAGCCCCGGTAAATTCATTAAGAAATCCCTTAACGTGATTACAAGGCTGCATTTTTATCAATAAGCCTAAAGTCGAAGAAGTTATTTAAGGGTAGCTGCAACTATCTCTGTACAGAATGCTTTTAAAAGTACGAGCGAACTTTGATTTTCAATGTTAACTATAATCAAACTGAAAAACAATGTAATCTCTACATCTAGACTAAGGGTCAACTTACGATTTATTGCCGTTTCTGCCCAACGCCATTCTCCCTTTGGCCCAGCTCCCGCCGTATTTAAGACTTGAACACGTGCATAATATTCCGCATTGGGGTTTAGACCAATCAGCATCACTTCAGACTTTTGCCCGTAAACATCCTTCACCTGTACAAAGTTAACGGCCGGATCCGGTTCGTCAGCAGTTGTTTCGTCCCCGATTCTTTCATAAAAGTGAATCTGAAAAGTTCAAAAAATGTGTACATAGGAAAAAATAGTCATAATTTGGCTACATAAAATATAAAGTGAAAGCGTTTAGACATTTTTTACGATTGGTAAAAGAGAAGTGAACACATATATGTGTCATCTTCAGATATCTATAAGAGAATGCGAATTCGCAACACTTGCAGTTATTTCTGATTTTTGATTAAACTAGAACTATCGCAGAATGCGATTCATACCCCCACCAATGTCCTTGACAAAGCTGGTACAAGGGTAAGATGGGTTCTGCACATTGCCCAGTTGGGGTGAACATCTGAGTCAAGTTTGAAGAAAATCCTTCCATTAGTAGAATTTATAGAGCGGACCTGACATATTGTCTAGTATTGATTGTAAGTAAATTAAAAGACTTAAAAAGGGGCATAACTTTGTCAAAATGCAATACAGAGTTATGAAACTTGACCTGCATATCCTACTTGTGATACGTCATATATCTTTTAAGTTTCAAGCAAATACCTGAGCTAATTTCAGAAATATTCAAGTACATGTTAAAATTTAAGAACATTTACTAAGTCAATTTTGACCTTCAAGCGTGACCTTGACCTTAAGCCGGCACAAAGGTAACATGGGTTCTGCACATAACCTTGTTGAGTTGAACATTTAAGTAAAGTGTGAAGAAAATTCTTCCATTAGTATAGGATTTATAGAGCGGACACGACACATTGTCTTATACTTGATTGTATGTAAATTTGGAGACTTAAAAGGGGCATAACTTTTCAAAATGCAATACAGAGTTATGAAACTTGACCTGCATATCCTAATAGTGACACTTCATATATATTTTAAGTTTCAAGCAAATACTTTTTCTAGTTTCAGAAATATTTAAATACATGTTAAAATTTAAGAATATTTTCTAAGTCAATTTTTGACCTTCAAGTGTGACCTTGACCTTAAGCCGGCAAAAGAGTAACATGGGTTCTGCACATCCCCTTGTTGAGGTGAACATTTGAGCCAAGATTAAAGAAAATCTTTCAATAAGTGTAGGACTTACAGAGCGGACACGACATTATGTCTAATATTTGATTGTTTGATATTTGACCTTCAATTGTGACCTTGACCTTGAGCTGACTCATGGGCAACATGGGTTCTGCACATCCCCTTGTTGAGGTGAACATTTCAGCCAAGTTTGAAGAAAATCCTTCAATTGGTATAGGATTTATTGAGCGGACACGATAATGGAGACGGACGGACCGACGGACGGACGGACAAAGCGAATCCATTATAGCCCCCCCCACCCCCCACACACACACACACTTTTTGTGGTGGGGGTATAACTATCTCTCTCTCTCTCTATATATATATATATATCTATAAGTAGTAGGCAGAATAAATTTGTTGGACACGTACACAATGTTATTGTCAAATGTTGTTAAAAGAGATCCCTAGACAACAACCAACCCTAAAAAGTCATTGATAGTCAGTCACGTATTTGGTTAGAAATGTAAATGATAAAGTAGTCCGGCTACGAAAACGAATCATTTTGGGAAGTGCAAACTTAAAACTATCAACAAAGAAGATGTGAAAAAAATCCATCTGTTTACCCTGTAACCGGCCACCCGCCCCTTCATATGCTCCCTGTCGTCTGGTACCGGTTTCCAGTGCACGATAATACTCGTGCTGTTGTACGTCTCACAGTCCTGTATGATAGGTACGCTGTTTGGCACTGAAATAGTTGGGAGACGTTGAACCATGATATTTCTATATACAATTACTTGTTAAAACACAGACAAGAACACAGGGTGAAAGCTGGAAGTCCTTTTGGCAAAACGTTAAGTATAGAAGAATCCGGTCGCGTTCGGACACCGCTGAATAATTACGAATATGGTGAGTATACGAAGGAACAGAGTTGCCCTATGAAATAGGTGACCAATGTGATGGAACTACTGATCTTGCTGTCTATAGGAATGCTAAGATCTCTCAGAAGCACTTAATATCTGAGATATACTAAATAAGAGATAATAGTATCCGGCAATATCTAAAACATCAGAAAACATTGACTTTCTTAAAACAGCAAATAAAATGTGAATTCTTATATTATAATTTTTGATAAACAATTTAATATGAATTCTTCGTTGGAATTGTCAAGTGAAACAACTGTCCTCCCACGGCCAGCCACCACCACCCGACACCCCGAAAAACCTCAACAAACAAACAAAAACGACAAAAACTAGTAGGTAAAACATTTTATATATCTTCTATTATGTGAAAACATTAAAAAATGATCGAGATTTACTAGCAAACCCTTGTACTTACTTCCTTCAGCCGAGTACACGATTTGCTCCGTTGAGTTGGGTCCGGTTCCAAGGTCATTGAAGGCCGCGACCTTGACCTTGTATTCTATGTAGTAGTTGTCCGCGCCTACGGTGACCACGTGAAACCCGTGCTTCACAGCTTCCTCTCCCGTTCCCACCTCCTACAGTCATTAAATATATAATTAGTATATCCTAGTATTATATATTATTATTACATTATATTATTATTATATAGTTTCCCTGTCATAAAAGCCTTCGCAAATTGATTAATTCGAAGAAATAAAATGAAGAATAAAAAGACACCATGAACTTTGCCAGTTAAATTGTAGGTCATAACCTATAGTATTTAATATTATTTAATATAAACAGTTTGTCAAAATTCTAGCACATTACTCGGTTATAATTAGTGTTTAATGTATGCATAAAAGCTGTCATCAAGGAGCTGCTATTAGGTGAAATTGAATCACATATTAACATGACGGCGACGTATTCCTCGTTTGCTTACGTCAATAAACTAGAAAGCCCTTGCTTATGCAAAAAACTGCCCCAGCATTTTCAAAATAATTAGCTTTTAACGTCTTGCTGAAAATTGTTACAATACTTCGACATAATAATGCTGTTTTTGAGGCAATAATATATCAGACTGGTTCGTTATTTACCCTCCTCCAGTCCTTCTCCTCTCCCAGCCTTTTCCAGAAGATATAGTAGCCCAGTCCGGGTCCGCAATGTTCCGAGATATCCAAAGCCTGAAGGTGGAATAAATGATTATTTATGGTATATCCCGACGGACTGATCGTTGATTGTGAATTTAAATGGATTCGATACAATATAAGAATGCTATTTGATATGCCCCATATCTTTAAACATATGCACCAACTACCGTACTATCTTCGGCACTCTCCGTATTATTTCCAAAAAATATAGCCGAGGTGTTCAGAACAGGACACTGACTTACCTCCCATCTGATGACGAGGGTTCCTACTTTCCCGCCACCTCCTCCAACATTTCTCGGTGGAATAATTGGTGCTGTCTGGAATATCTTAACTGCATCTGGAAATAAAATCAAATCTCGATGATAACATTCATTATATTTTTTAAATAAATGGTATTTGAGTCATACGACATTAGATCTCTATTTAGAGACGTATTTTACTCGGATTACGCCATAATTTCTTTTATTGGTTCTTCTCCGTGATCAAAAACCTCCGTTTCTACAATATCAGCAACATAAGGTTTTGAACCATCATGGTGACGTCATATATTCGACAAAAAGTTGTAAGTTTTGCAACAATTTTGGATTTTTTGTTGTCCTCATTAAACTGCTGCAAGCACCGTGCTTCGGGGAAAAAGTCACATTTTGAGGCAATAAAGACCGGTGAAGAATACGAGATATGATGCGAGACATGATTCTTGTGTAAGATAAGCCATCTCAAACTATACAACACTGTTTTCAATGCAGTAGGCACATGCAGATGGTTACGAGTCGAGAACTGAGGCCGGTTGACTCACTGCCGCGAAAGAGATGGTCACTAGTTGCTACATCACACGACAGTCTGAAAACAGTATCCTTGGGCGCTCTGGAGGGGGTTATTTATGAATGTATAATTCAGTTAGCGTTCTGTTTAATTACCAAGTGTTCTTTCAAACAGACAGGACATAGTTGATTTGTAATGTTACTGGATTTTAACTATGCGATACACTTTTCGTTTCAAATCCTGGATATACACAGAACTAGTTTTTGTCGCACTGGAAACAGGAATCCTCAAAATGTTTGGTAGGCAGATTCCCATTTAATGCGGTTAGTCTATAAAAAAAACAAGACCCAAAACATTAAGCAAAGCGACCTCTTTACTTTCGACAATGTTTTTGCTATATTAACATTTAAATTTATCTGTAAAATCTAGTTTAGTAAGTACAGAACAAAACTATTTATAATTCATGTCACTACCACTTGCTTGCACTTACGGGTGGGTCTTGAGGCTAGCGCGCCACGGCCGTATATGTTGATGGCACGAACCCGAAACCTGTAGCTGGTGTTGGGAATCAGGTTCTGTACCACATACGCCCGCTGATTATCTCTTTTGCCGACCTGTTGAGCAAGGTTCCCAACGTCATAATCCCAGATATCTTCAAGATATAATACATTTAAATTAACTTTTTACAAACTATCCATAAACACATTTGGTTATTATACACATTCAACAGCTAAGTTTATTGTAATGAAAGACTGACTTCCAATTCCAACAGAAAAATTCCATTGCAAAAAGGGTCTGTCTTGTATGATACTCAAAATATCAGTTTTCATAGAATAAGTCCATTATTATTTTTAGTTTTTTTGTCCAACTGTTAGATTTGTAAAATCTTGCTAAAATTGACAATCAAGACGTTAACTGAAAGAAATGGTGGCATAAGGAGAAATAATCACAAGCATGGCAAAACGATCTTAAAGTAAAAGTGTTAGCCTCGGTAACTAATTTAATTTAACTTCGTTGAATCCGCCAAACAGAACACTTTCGTAAAATTGTTTCATTTTTATTTATTTTAAGACAATGTCATATTACAATGTATGCAAACAAATATTCTTCTTGACACAATATTTAAATATGCAGTATTAAATTTATATATATTTGATTTTGTTTTTGCATTATTATGGTTTCCTGATAATTTGTCATTTCCTATAGAATATTTTTGAATATGCGGCCACCTACCTTTAGCGACCACTGTCCACTCCCCAGGGTTATAGTTGGTCTCAGCCTCGATATCAAATTGTGCGATTGGCGCTCCTCGCTCCATTGCCGGCAGCACTGTCCAAACGATGCGCACGGAGCGTGACGTAACTGTGTCGTCGTCAACATAGCAGCCAGCCATAGGGCCAGGTGGACCTATTCGTGGTACCAAAAAAGACGGTGAAAGATTGATTAATAATTATGTCAAAGTCATTGTTATATTAAAAAAAAACAGCTTTTAGTCGGCGAGGTGACGTCACTATTCGGGTGGGGTGATACGAGCGGAATATGAAATAATATATATAATTTCTGTATTAAATATTTAATTTGTTGTTGACAATGTTTCTTCAAACATAAAACTAATGAAAAGAAGAAATAAAAACACGAAAAAAACTAGTATAGTACTAGAAATAAAAACCATGGTATAATGCAGATTATACATTAATTATAATAATTTATTGTACATTTTGTATGAATAGTATACCATTTTGCATTAAAGGTAGTAGCAAACAATTTGCATACATCAAATATATAATACCTTACCCATGTCTTGGCTAACTGTAGATCGTGGCACAGAGAATATATTTTTAATGACGTGCTTTTTGCCTACCACCTACCTTTAACAACCATAGCGCGTATTTGTTTAGTACCACCCATCTTTATCGATCCAACGCTTGTTTTAGCCTACCATTTGCCTAAATCTAACACATGTATGGTTTCCTTAGATCAAAAATAGCTAATTTTGCAGCGTGGCTCAGAGAGGAAATACATTTTGTAATGATGATTGTGGCGTCACCTTTCAGACAGGTGTAGGAGATCAATAGACAGCATTTTATGAGGTAACAATAGTTTAATAAAATATTTTTGGTTCAAACTGTCGAATACCACCTTTAACACACGGAAGGCGTGGTTTAAGTCTTCCACCCAGCTTTAACACACTAAACGCGTGTTTTGGCACACCATTCACCTTTAACACCACGAAGGCGTAGTTTTAGTCTACCACCCATCTAAAACACATTGAACGCGTGTTTTGGCACACCACTCATCTTTAACTCCCCGAACGCGTGGTTTTAGGTATCACCCACCTTTAACACACTGAACGCGTGTTTTGGCACACCACCCACCTTTAACACCCCGAACGCGTGGTTTTAGTCTACCAACCGCTTTTAACATGCCGAATGCGTGTTTTGGCACACCACTCACCTTTAACCCCACAAACGTGTTTTTGGATCTACCACCCACCTTTGACATCCAGGACAGCTGTTTTGCTGACCGAATGCAGAGTCGTTCGGGCCTCACACTCGTATAGTCCACTGTGTTTGTACTGGGCGTTTGTAACATATAGGCCGTGCAGGTTGTTTTGACGTCCCTGTAATAACCAACAAAACAAGAAGATCCTGTAGACTTTCATTGTAATATGCATCTTCAAAGCTTTCTTGAAAGATCTTCAGGATATTCGAATGAAAGATTTTCATAAATATAATCCAAAGACATACAGCAAAAACTCCCTAATCGGGCCTCCATTCGGTCAATTTTGCTGGACTTGCGGATTGTTGGACATTGTAACTTTTAGAAATAAATTGTGGGCAGTTTATTTGGCATTATGCTGTTACGAATATCTACAGAACGTCTTTTTTTCCATATGCAAAATGATAAACAATCGTAAGCATTATATCATGAATTATTTCATTTCTTTCCATGCTTACATTTATCTATACGACAAAATAGAAAATACTATTAAAATTATATATACAAGTTTGTTTTCAAACCACATTAAATGAAAATTAAAAATATAAACTCACGATGACGTATTCCGGATTTATATGAAAGTTAATGATTCTGCCGTTGAACTTCCAGATATAGGTTAGTTCATAGGCATCGTCATAGGCCGCGTGACAGAACATGAACGCCGTCCTGTTAACTATCACGTTCGTCGGCGCAGGCGGCGTTGTTATGGTAATGCCCACTGGAATGCAAAATATAAATAAAAATAACACACTGTAACAGAGCTCGCAATTCTGACTTTGTGTTATTATGTATCCCATAATTCTCAAACGCTATCTGACACTTATTAAAATTGTTTGATAGAGTAGATTCAAATGTGTACAAAGGCATGAAGGGTTTGGAGAAGCAATAAAGTAGTAGTTGTACTTCCCTTATATGGTCCCTGTGTGAACACATCGGAACTTTTAATTTTTAATGTCAAATTAAAACTGGCATACAAAGTCAAACAAAAAGAACAGAGAAAAATCATCCTTTAATTTCTAACCGATAGTTTAACAAATGGAACACTGATCGGTAATTCTATAAAACAGACAAAACAACAAAAGCATTTGCAAAAGAAAGTGATAAACCGCTACCATCAAAAACTAACCAAGAAGATAATACCAGATTAAAACAAAATTAACGTGTTTTTTTAATAAACTACACTGTACTTCGAATGCAAGATTTTCATAATTGAAATCCAGGCGCGTGCTAAAAACAATGACGCCAGCCACACTAGCCAAAGAAGCGTCAACATTACTTACAACCGACGTGTTTTTTTTTTTGTGTTTTTTTTTCGTGTGATGAAAAATGAAAAACAGAACTAGAATAAATGTAGCAACAGAAGCTGTGCCTTTATCAAATGCATGTAACAACAATAAATCCTTGTCTGTGGGTATTGGGAAATAATGGTTCATCACATCCTGTGTACAAACAATTCTACATTATATCTGGCTTTAAATGTCGGAGTCTGCCCTGATGTCAACAAAATATGATATTAAGTGACCACTCACCCATAACTTGAAGTTCAGTATAGTTCGACGCCTCTCCGAGGTCATTTGTGGCCACACATGCATATCTGGCCTGGTCCGAGTAATCTACAGACCGGATCTGGAGACCGAACTGGGCGTCTATCCCGATACGGCCGCTGGTCTCGCCCTGGTATACGTTCAAATCCTGGTCGTTCTTTAACCATCGAATCTGGGATATAAAGAAAAAACGCAAGATCATTATTTTATCACATGACTTTCTTCCACAGAAAAAAGAATAGCTCCACATCTACAGTGCCAATTTTGTATTGATTTAGGGCTATTCCCCACCCATATCTAACAAAAAAATCCCCACAACATGCTACATGTTTGTACTAATAAGTATGTTGAGCGTGACAGAAATCTTGCATCAATAAATCGCAGATACGTTTTCTCGTTATGACGTTTGAATCTATTTCTTTTTTAAATACATAAGAGCGACATATTATGGTCATTACAAAGACCGACGTCCAGCTAGTTTAGTAAAGGAAGACTCCAAACAAATGTCTGAGTAGATTTCCGTTTTAATTTGTCTCGAACCCACGCGGTTAAAGGCTATGTCGTCAGGAGTTAAAAGTAGACAACCAAGAAGCCACGGGTCTAAATCTTAAGTTTGATTCTTCACTTACCTGAGGTACAGGTGCCGCCTCAACACCACATGGGATGGTAATGTTGCCGCCAAGGGGTGCCAGGGTAACAGGCTGCATAGGGTATCGATGGAAGTTCGGTTTGAAGTCTGAAATATCCAATATTTGGACGTAAAAGTTATTGTATAACCAAAACAGCTTTTAGCCCTTCTGTATTATTTTACATTGCCTCGATACATATTTTCGATTTTTAGCTAATTACATATGTCTGGGTAGAACCACTGGCGCACTACAGGTCAGCTGGAAGAATTCCCCACATGTCTGGTAATCAAAGACCTATACACGCACACCTGTGTAGATCTTCGGTGCAAATATGGTTTAGATAAGGTAAGAAATGGTGTGTTATTGTTACATGTTTACAAACAAAATAGTTCGAAATTCAAAAAAATAATTCAACATCCTGCCTCTTAGGCCTATGTCACCCCAGTTAAACAGTATAACCGTGCGAATACAATAGTAATGTGGTAATATGACAGATCTATAATTAAGAAGTTAACTGACAATTATGTAAGGAGTAATCCTATGTCTCATAAAATCAGAAATATAGTCGAATGATTTTGTTGTATCTCCAAAGAATTAAAAAAAAAAATGTAAGCTGTTTCTCTTTAAAAGGATAAAATTGGTACACTTTTCATTTAATTTATCATGAAGTTGATATTTTTGTGATATTTTGAATTTTTTGCTTGTTATATTCTGTCTCGAACATCAGGTTTAAACTCCCATACCATTGAGAGGGCGTTCGAGGGAATGGAGTGTGCGCAGGGTTCGACATAATGTACATTTACAATTATGTCGTTGGAAACACGATGACATTAAGACGAGAGATGACGGAAAACGGCGAGAAGTTATGAAATAACTTACGTAATACTTTCAGTTGACTGGTTCTAAAGGCGGTTCCGTGTTGGTTTGTCGCGCCACACTGATACATCCCTTCGTCACGGATCTTTACGACCCTGAAGATTGTCAGCACGCTTTTGCGTACCTCTATCTGTCCCGGGATGGTTTTGAGCAGGACACCATCTTTGTACCAGAAATAGGTAGCAGTAGGCCGGGCAACAGCCTTACAGTAAAGCGAAATGCGCATGTCCGGATCAGCAAAAACGTCATGGACTGCTTCAGGAAAATATGGTGCCGCTATGACGTAAAAAGAAAAATGATTGAACTAAATTAACACAAATTAGGCTTAAATATTCTTAGTTTTTAAGGCTAAACAAAATAAAAAATATGTACGTACAAAACTAGGAAATTGTGCTCTGGCAATGTACTCTTTTATTCAGCGGAATGTTTTAACAAAAAGGCAACAAACTATTCGATTTTGCAGGCACTATTTCATAAACTGCCAGACCTTTCTAACTTAATATCGTGCAGAATCATATATACATACATACATATACATATATATATATATATAAATAATTTTTATTATTAAGTTAATATGGTTGTTATAGAAACTCACTCTCCATGGAAACAGAGATGACCTTTCTGGCTGTGGATCCAGTTGACCTACTGGTACATGAACAGACGTAGTTACCCTCGGCTTCTAGAGGGGCGTTCGGGATAGACAGAACTCTACTCCTCGCCGAAATTACAGTACCTTTCACAAAGGGTTTTCCGTCTTCTCGCTGCCATGAATAGGTCAAAGGATGGCTACAGATGGACAACAAGAAGAATCATTGAAGTATCAAGGCCGAAGCAAAAACTGGAACAGGTAAACAGGTAAAAGGTGGTACCCGACAGTTTGCCTACATTTTATATATGTAACATCATCTGTAAAGTAGAACGATTGGAATTCCTGCTAAAATAGACATCGACGCCATAGTGGTTGACGTGGATGAAATAAAACATTAGCCACATGATGGTTATCTTGGTTTAAAAATAGCTTACTGTTCGGCGTGGTTCAGAAAGAAAATACATGTTTGTTATGACAACTGTGGCGTTATGGTTCAGTTTTCCGACAGGTGTAGGACATCAATTTACAGCATTTTACGAGACCTGCTCAGATAACAATGGTTTACTAGATGTATAATGAAAATATTTTGGTCCAATCAGTCAGATACCACCTTAAAAGCAAAATGGAAGCAAAGAAGAAGACATATTTAAAAAGTAATGTTTTTTATTTGCTAGTTTGCAGTAACTATAAATCACAAATCGAACATCGAAGGACGCACCGAAAAACAGTCTAACAACTTTACGTAAGTATGAATATGTAAGGGCGTACTGAGAATCCATGTGCAATGACATTCAAGGTTTAAACATTTTAATTTTAAAAAGAAATAAACCAAAAGATCTCGCTTTCTGTCATGTTTGTCTGAAAGTTACAGGCACACGAAAATACAGAAGTACATAAAAATAGAAATAAAAAAAGAACGCCGTTTACCGAATTAGGATCCTATTTTATTAGGGACCGCATAACAGACTTTCCTTATGTGCAAATTTCAGTTAGCAATTTTCATGCGCGTCGCCAACAACAACACAATTTTAATCCCATATTGCATTCCGGTCACTTTTGAAGATGGACGAAGACTCATGGCCAGTTAACAATGAACTGCTTAAGAGAATAGATTTTCAACAATGAACTGCTTAAGAGAATAGATTTTCGAAGGGAACAATGGATTCTTTAGTCTACATTTTTCAAATTTGAATTCTGAAACCGTAATTTTATTCCTAATCTGTTGAGAACATTTCAGACAACTGACCTGCCATAAGCGATACACTCGAGGTAAATGGTCCGACCCACGAGGGCAGGAGTCGGGAAGGCGTGAGTGTTCAGGATGGGGCCATAGTCGTTATCCGTGGCTGAAAGTAGGTGAAAGGAAATGTAAGAACTGTTAGACCAAGGTCAAAGGTCATTATTTTATGTTTTGTTTAGTTTTAATAGCAACTTTGAGAGACATAATTGATAAAGTCATCTTCACAAAAAGGTTAAAAAATTAGAATTAAATATACAATGTACACATACTATAAACCGACTACACATGATATTCTGGCATATCAGCTATTGATATCCTTACAAATAAAAAACTACTTAATATTTTAACACTACTTACGTAATTATGTGTCCTGTTTTTGCCATCTTTTAAGATATTTTGCTTTATTAAAAAATTCGATGCCCGGTTTTTGATTAACATTAATGGCATTAAAAAAATAAAGGGTAAAAATGAACTTTCATTTGGGGAGATTTTCCTGCTAACCTGCGGTGCATCAGTAATTCAACATAGACATAAATCCGTGGTCTTCCTTTATTAGAAATTAACTGGACATCGCCAATACGACAATATTGAGTTGGTGCTATGTAACAACAGCAACGAAAAAACAACACAAAAAAACAAACAAACAAACAGAAAACAATCATCAACTACTTACAACTATCCGACGTAAGCAGCAGAAGCAGTCCAAGATTCGTACGACTGGGCATGAATGCCCGGGCTGTCTTCATCCCCTCTGTCGGAATGAGGGTCACTACGCAGTAATAACGCTTGTTGGCGTCAGTGGGCTGGACCTCGGTGACGTAGAGAAACCCGGCCCGGGATACAAACATGTTACCGTTATTGGGCCACACGAACACGTTAGTAGCCGCATTTTTGAACCATTCGTACGTCACGTCTGTATTTTTGGAATAGAATGTTATGTGCAATGTTTAAGTGTTATAATTAATAGTATATATTTTGTTATGTTTTAAATGAGAATTTTTCAGCTGGAGAGGTCGTCAAGCTGACCTGCGGTGCGCCGGTGGTTCTACTAAGATACTTGCCTGGGTTCTTCTTTTACCTGTAATAGCCGGACGTCACCAATATCACCATAGTAGGTCGTTGGAATATATCTAGAACTAATTAATGTGATGTTATTAAAAAATAGCTTAGGAAACCTGCCATGATGCCATGACGGGTCAAGGTGACACATCAAACTTTTCTGATGTACGTGAGGTTCTTGCCTCTTAGAGGGTAATTAGTGAGCCATCGAGTATTGCATGTTGTAGTACGTCAGATGGCGTATTAACTTTATTGTTACCTGGAGCGTGGGCTGGAGCATTACAATCCATTTTGGTCCCGCGGAAGACCGATGCATACACAGGTTCTGGATCGATGTTGGAGAAATAGCCCAGATCTGAAAGCAGAAATAGCATCATTGTCTTCAGCAATCTTGTTTTTGTTTATATGTTATGACTGGTATATATTTGATTTTAATATTTTTGAAAAAAAAACAAAAAAAAAAAAACAAGTAGAGAAATAATGTAAAGGTTTTTATAAAAATCTAAATGTTTTGGCACCATTTTGAGTTTTATTGCCGTCCGACTTATTTAGCAGCGATTATTTCATTTTGATAGCAGAATGGCAGTAACATATTTTAAGGATTGCTTGACATTGCAAGGATTCTGTATATAGAATATTGTATTAAAAATTCGCAAGTTGTTATGACAATGTGAAAACACATACATCCATAGACCAGTTGAGCGTCACTGCTGAGGACGGCTCCTACGTCGTTCTCTGCCTTACAGTGGTAGGACCCTATGTCATTCTCACCAGGGTCATCGATCTGAAATGTCAAGGTCAATGACATGCCATCCATGCGTTGCCATAGCAACACTATATGCATAGACACAGCTATTATTTCAAGATCAAATCAATTACTGCAGCAGCACGATAAATATTTAGCATGTTAAACTATACTTTCTTTTAGCTAATATGTCAACGTTTTTGTTCAAATTGTCAATGTCACGTCATCACCATGTTTCCATAGCAACCATTGAATAACATGTTAACTACAAAGTTGTCATTTTTTTATCTAAACATGGTGTTTAAGCCCCCCCCCCCTCCGACTCCCGGCCGGCAAAATAATCTATTCTGAGACTGTTCTTTTAAGCCAGGAAGATTGCTACCAGCACTGGAATTGTAATTCAAAAGTCTAGTATACAACCTTTCTATCATTGGACATTTAGTATTCAAATAAAAAGTAAGTTTAAACGGTACGCAGGTAAAAAGAACTAACCGTAAGTTGTCCGCCGCTGATCGTATAACGGGTATCAATTTTTGACGTCAATTCCGTGACGTTATTGTAGTCTTTACCAAGCCACCACGTGAACTCTGGGTAGCTATTACCAGTTGCCGAACATTCTATCTCGGCAGGAAGGGAACCTTCCACAACCTTGTGGAGATTATAAGAAACTAATTAAATATCGATGAGTTTAGCTAATCTGGAAATTATTCATTAAATCTTGAAATATTTCCTTAGATTTAAGAAAATATCTTCAGGTTCATTCATAAACTCATTGAACGTAATGTTTTTCTTAGTAATTTTCAAAATTTTAGGAAATATTTACTTTAATCAAGAACATAACAGTTATTGCGTCAGTAAAATGTATAAAGTAAAATTTCAACAATCACTCGAAGCACTTCGGTCAAAGTTCCAACGTGTCCGTAAAGTAACGAATGTATCAACATAACGCTCTTACAAGAACTGTTTCCGGTTGTTGGATAAAAATGGGCCCTCTCTTGACATTGGTCGGATCAGTCATATCAGCACCAAACTCTGAAATATTCAACAGAACATGAATTTTACATTGAGATAGAAGTAACTTATAATAAAATATATATAATTAAACAATTTAATTTTCTATATTTCAAGTTATTGTGCTTTTCTTTAAAATGGTAGGTCATTAATATCTTCATTGTTTTTCTGAGAGGAAAAAATAAAACACTTAAGGAAATAAAATTGACGTGTTGAATTTTACTGAGTCGGCGCTGTACACGGATAACTTGCGGCGCCTGTTCTTGATTAAGGGAGGCGTTTTATCGCCACTTGCGTGACTCTGTGATCTAATTAGTTTGGACCCGGGTTCAGCATCGTAGTGGGATCTTTTGCCGAAGGATCTATTTAATATTGATCATGTCCTTTAATTATATCATCCATTTCAATTTAATAACTTATAATTTAACCTCCTGACAGTAACTGTAATATTGGATAAAATCTTTTTTTACACCATTTCTTTAGCATTCATGTTCAGCCTGATAAACCACCGACTTTAAGACAATGCGTTATTGCTAAATTTTACATTTCTTTCAAAGTTTTACAACAATATTTTATATGATCTTTAAATTAAACTAACAACCCATACTTTTGACACTTACTAAAATCTCTTTGTTGTATTTGAAGGTTCAAGGCCTCTGATTTGGGCACCTCACAGATATAGTTGGATGGTGCATTGGGAGATATAAGGATCCATCCGTAAGTAGGGAACTTCGAGTCTGGAAAAAAGATATCCATTAAACATTAGTGTTTAATACAAATTAATACATTTTCAGTTTTAACTTAAGGTCAAACGTTGCTTCAGGAGACTATGTGAATTTTAGAAGAAAACTAAAATGTTTAAATAAAAAAAAATCGTTACCTTGAGTAATTAAATGATGCCAACTAAAAGATACAATATACATGTAAAATGTGTAATTATTTAGCAGCAGTTTCAAGATCAACTTTAAGTTTTCTAACATTTCTTAATTTGTCTTGTTTAAGTCAATTGTTATAAAATTATTTTGTTTTCAAGATAAAAGCGAGTTACAATATAAACTTTAAATTGCTTCTTGGAATGTTATATATATATCACAAGGCGAGCATTCAATTCCGGCACTCCGAAAAAACTCATTAATGAAAAGCGGGGGAGATTGCCGATGCGGTCGAAATGCAATCGCAATTCCTTGGGTAATTCCGTCCTCGGGACAATCATCCCTCGGAACTGGTGCAATGATACTTGCTGATATCACGATCGTTTTGTTCGCCGGAAGTCGGAGGGAGAATATGCCAAAGTAGTTCGCACAAAACATAAAACTGCCATAGTTTGACAGCTGCGTTTCTGCTGCGCTTGGTAAACTGAAATGGGATGATTTAAAATTAAAGCCGCCACAAACTGAAGATCTACAGGAATACTGTACTGTAGTGAGCTATCACCCGAGCTGCCATCTTTGTTTTGAAGTCTGTCTCAGAAGTAGTCCCATTTAGGGAAAAGGCGGAGGTGATCCGACTACCTACATACATCCGAGAGATGATTCGTGAATTATCTGAGGTGTTCCGATTGGTTCGAAATGCTCTTGTGGCATTCAATGGACTGACAAATATGCATGTACATGTCCTACCTCCGTACCCATACGCAAGCCGTATATGTACGTTGTTGTGGTCTGGGGGCAGGATCCAGTAGGTGGTGTCATGGTTTATTCGGTCCTCGCCCTCCCAATATAGAACTCCGTTCACGTACACTCCTGATGTAAACCACTTCGTGCGACTGGAACAGAAAGCAGACTGACTAGAACATTTGATGAATACTTTCATTTATGTTGGTGTTTTTTTTTTTCTTTTACCTTAAACTAAATTGGACTTAATAAATGTGTCTTATTTATTACATTTCCCATCCTTTTTTTCTTCCGATATCTTCTCAAATCCATACCTTTTATGAGGTCCGGAAGAAGGAAGGTTATCGGAGAATTCACTGTGCATTTGTACAACTTACCTAATCAGATTATTTGCTTTTAACCAATCGGTGACGAAATTGTGTTCCATCGCATCGCTAACAGCTAACAAATGGGAACCAAACGCCTGAAAAATATATTCAAAAAGTTTTGAAATTTTGAAATTTATTTAAACGGCAGTAACAGCAACTCTCACAACAGAAGCAACAACAAAATTGAGTTAAAGTTTCCCCTTTATACTACTAGTTTAGAAAGACGGGGTGCCGAATTCGACTATGAGATAAGGTAGCATCTTGTAGATCGGACAAACGACAGAAACTGCACGATAAACATCACGTAGGTTGTTACCAACGGTTTGGATTTTCTCCCTCTCTCCCAAACAGCTGTATAAGCTCTTGTTGACTGAGAGGTCCCATGAAATGCTGTCTATTAATGTTCTAAATTTATGTTTCAAGTGTAGCACAACACTCTATTCGTCACAACAAACATGTATTTCTTATGTGAGCCACGCTGCACAGCTAGTTATCTTTAAAATCACGCGTAAACTTGATAACGTTATATTATCATCGGGGTAATCCACTCTGATGTCGGTATCTATATTTAGTAAATACCTTTCGTTCTAATTTACAATTTTGAAAAGAATGCAGTTATATCTCATGATTTGCAGGGTCTTAGAATTGAAGTGAATTCAAAATCGCTTTTTTCTTGGACATTGAGTTGAGTTTTTGCACAAATTATGCCCCTCTCCGTCAAATAAGGATAAGGGATAGTAATGGGGTTATTTCATTTATATGATATGCATTTATTCGAAAATTGCAGGATAACACCTTTAAATAAAGTTACATCTACTTACCCCACACGCTGCATCGGCCTCTTCGAAGACGAGGAACTGGTCCGCGACAAATTTATAACAGTTCGAAGAATGTGCAATCCAACCGCTTGGGCATTCTGGAAGTAAAAGAGACGAGTAATAAATAGAACCAGTTATTTGATGTATATATTATACCAGTTATTTATTAAAACCTTGAGTTCTAGACTATTTGAGCAAGTGTTTGCAAAGTTCCAATCATGATATGTGCGCTCCTGTCGTTTGTTCATTCATTCATCCAGTATCTGCTGCATCTCGTTACTTGAACTTTTTTTCTTTTTACTTCTGAGAAACCCCTGTGGAAGTGCCAGGTTTGAGATCTTTAAAACCGGCTTAAGCACCCCAGTCGACCGTTTGTCTATTGACCGTTTCAGTGAGGTAACTGTTGGGTTTCCTCTATTTTAAATATAATGTCTATATATAATGTTTTGTTGTACAGGTAACTTTTACATTTGACTGACCTGTACATTTCTAAATTTTAATATATGATGCAATACTCATGGGACCTTTTAATATTTTTTGATCTAGCAATGTGACTTGTTTTCTGTTATTATATACGTACCTAAGCATACAACTAAGAGCATGCATAGGATATTGACATGTATAGAAGGTTAAGGAGGTTCATATTCAAGGTACGTTTTCTCTGTTGTCATGGGTAGCTTGATGTGACTCGGCCTTGTTTCTGACCTGTAAAACCGGTTACTAGATTAACCGAAATCGGCGACCCGTACCCAATTGTATTCATTGAAGTAACCATGAAGTCTAGTTTCTGTATCGAATTCCGCTAGTTTGCATTATAATAACTGTTGACTGTGTTCTGTTACATCGCACAAACACGACTATGTTTATATTGGCAACGTCCATCTAATCATTGGTAGAGGAAGATCCCAGACTTATTTCTGGGTAAAACCACCGCAGACCGCAGGTTAGCTTGAACACATACCCCATGAAAGTTTTCGCGACGACCAGGACTCGAACCCAAGCGGTGAATGGCTGAGGTGTTACAAGCCAGCGACTCTAGCCGCTCAGCCATGGGCGCCCTCTTGACCGTTTTAAAACGGAAATCGTAGCTTATTCGTTAAATATGGAATATATTTATTGTCTTTGCTCAATCAAATATAATGCGATAATTATTTTAATTTCAATTATTATGTATGCATAAGGAGCAGGTTAATGGACCTCATCAAATGATTAGTGTATTTTTTGCCCGTCCATGCCATTTTTTATACATCAAAGACATGAAGTTGTCGCCAGAGTCATATATGTATAAATGTTCTATTCATTATCTTGTACAATTTGCAACAAGAGGGACCCGGGGCATGCTTCCCTTGGGAATCTTTTGATTTCCAGAATGCCCGAGATTTATTGTGACGAGTAGTCGATAGACATATCATCAAGCCTATAAAACATCGTCCGTGGTCGCCCTTTTAATCAAAGCTAACCATCATGCCATATCATTAAAATAATCTTGACATTCTAAACAATGGTGGCAGGTCAAGTCAAGGCCAGCCTGGCTGTCCTATTTGAACCTACGAAAGGTAATGTTTCATCCGAACTTACCTTCAATGAGTGGAATACAGATATAATTTATACAGCAAGAAGAGAGATAAAGCTTTCTTGCGCTTAGCAAATGGAAATACGAAAGTACGAAATGTGATATACCATATATTAAATTTATTTTATACTTGACTCACACATTCTTGGTCACATATTATTAACTTTAACAATATTTTCTATACATACATTTATTATTAAACAACCCATATCGTCAGCAATTTTAGTACCCAAAATCCAGAAGGATGTACTGATGAAAAACAACATCAAATCCAATCACAAATTTACACAAATTAGATATAAGCAAAGTGATTGATACCACCATCAAATTAAGTGGATCAGTCGGGACTTTATAGCTGTATGACCGCAAAGAACCATTCTATCTTTGTTTATTTTTGTCTTGATATTGGTTCTGTTTCGTATTTGTTCTAAAACGGACTATTCTACGCTTATACAATTGTATCCATTCTGCTTTAATTTCGCCGCCATGGCCAAGCTAGTTTTATATCAAGGGCATGACACCAGAGATGCACCAGCAAACAATAACTGGGTGGACCATGTATGGAAAGTGGGTCAGGTACGTTATACAACCCGATATTTTGACCCCGATATTTTGACATAACAACTCTTAACAATATAGAACTTTTCCACAACGGCGAACCTTACAAAGGGATCAAGATCGGAAAGTAAGTTTAATTCCCTAAAAAGTTTGCTTTCGTGGTCATTCTTATCAATGATTTCAGCACTGCATTTTGATAGGAATTGTTGCATGAAGTTTTCCATTTAAAACATTCTTATTGACACCGGATCAATCAAACGTGAATTGCTACAAAGTTTATCAGTCGCGTACTAATCAGTGTTACAAATTGTTTCATATAATGTACTAATACTGTTTATAGACCATCATTTTAATAGATAAGTATCAAACATTACTTGCTTATTGTTGTTGTGATGTAGATATCAATCTCCGAAATGTTTTGCCTACGGGAAAATTCATGGCAGTTAAAACAACAACAATAAACACAACAAACAAAAGCGGCACCTCTGACTCGATGCCGTTACCCACAGCATTTTCAAGAAGCAGGTAGTCTCAGCCAGTTTAGAAGTATGCTGAGTGTATGGGATTGGGAGAGCTGTACTCACACCAGTTGATATATTTGTTGCCATAACCGTTCAGGTTCCTTTACTTCAACCCCGATTTGTCTTATTTTGTCTTAATAAGGTTAAAACATATATGAAATATCGTAAATATCTTTTCTAAGCTAATGTAATTTGTTACAAATATAAGATGCATCAAAGCGACAAACAAACAATAAATAAATTTGTACTGTGCTGTATTGCATTTTTAATGAATTGTATTGTTACGTATTTATTGTATTGTTTCGAAGTAAGTAAAGTCATCGGTAACGTGTCTGCGAGATCACGGTCTCCTCTGCCACCAAAAGAAAACAATATATATACAGCCTGACAAACAAGATTTGAACGAGATTATAATATGTTGATAACGTTTTTTTTTTTTTTTAAATATTATTCCATTTAATTTGTATTTGTCGATTACGGTTAATTAGTTTTTGTTTACATCGCAGCGACTCAGTTATGGTCATACTGGCAACGTCCAGCTAATTATTGGCAAAGGAAGACATCAGTCTAGGTAGAAGCACGGGTACGCCGCCGGAAAAACCTTCCCATGTGAAATCTCTCGATACGACCTGGACTCGACGCCCACAAGCCGGCGACTCTCACCGCTCGGTCTAATGTTTTGATTTTGTTAAATCGTACATAAAGTTTACAAACAATTGACATACAAGTGTACATTATTTGTCTTATGCAAATTCCTGTACGTATGTCCCAGCTACTTTTGTATTTTCTTTAGAGAACTGAAGACACGTGGATAACATTCACATGTGAAGTTCAGTTGCAAAACACGAGTAACCTTGACATTAAAATCGCTACATTACTGGCTATTGGTCCAGCACAAAGTCGTCTACAGGTCAATGTCAGGGTCGCTATACCTGTACATTGTGAACATATCCATATCCATGGACAATAATAGGTGGTGTTCGAATGTAGACCCATGGCGATTGTGCGACTAAGCTGGATTTCACCCCCTCGGGCAATCACAAATTCCATTAATCCTTGACACGACAAATGTTAAGCGGCATATTAATGCTTTGGTGAAGGCTTAAGTTGATAGAATTAATATGAGCTTAGATGTTTCTTTGAAGTTATTAAAAATGAAAATTACGTTGAAATATAAGGACGATAATATATTACATCTATATTTCATAAAAAGCTTTTAAAAATAATAGTGCATACATAAATAAAATTGCTGAAATTATTTTCTTATGCTTTAATGGGATTGTCTGTTGACATGGCTTGTGCAAAACACCCCAGTTGTAAAGAAGGCCTCACGCGAAATCAAGATCTGTAAATATCGGATGTAGAAAGGAAGTTTTGATTTACGTGGATTCCCTAAGACACCAGTGACCGTGACCTTTTAAACCGATATCTATTTCTTGTTGGCTATTCCCGGCCAAATACTGCAACAACAAAAATATTTTAAATTTTCAAGTTGACAATGAATATCGGTCGCTCGTAAAGTGAAGCACCGGTCACATGGTCATTAATTTGAATAACAATTGGTGGCCCAGTTTGTGAACCGAAGTCCTGGTATTTCGCCCCACACCCACATCTCCTCGGGCTGTTAATTATACACATGACTATAACCTTAACCAGGGTATGTTTTTAATGGCACTTATGCAATGATTTCCTCTGTATCCATTTTAGCCCTATTTGGGGTTAGACCCAGGTCACAGGTATTATCTAAGTGGAAATACCATATAAAACCGGTTATGATTTTTAAAGCTACTATAAAGTTGACTCAAAATACGGAAATAACAGCCATTTTATCTTTAGAGGGACACCACTAGACAAAGCACGTTTTGTCCAAATTTGTGGTAGAACCAGTACAGAGATGTTTTCTACGCGGAAATGTGTAGAAGAGTCTTGCTCAAGATTAAGGCCTCGAAATTCACCGCCAGACAGTGTTTGACATATCACGATGCTATAACTGTACACAATTAACAGAATATCTGTGACATATCACGATGCTATAACTGTACACAATTAACAGAATATCTGTGACATATCACGATGCTATAACTGTACACAATTAACAGAATATCTGTGACATATCACGATGCTATAACTGTACACAATTAACAGAAAATCTGTGACATATCACGATGCTACAACTGTACTCAATTAAAGAAAATCTGTGACATATCACGATGCTATAACTAACACAATTAACAGAATATCTGTGACATATCACGATGCTACAACTGTACACAATTAACAGAAAATCTGTGACATATCACGATGCTATAACTTTACACAATTAACAGAATATCTGTGACATATCACGATGCTATAACTAACACAATTAACAGAAAATCTTCGACATATCACGATGCTATAACTAACACAATTAACAGAAAATCTGTGACAAATCACGACGCTTCGACTTTACACAATTAACAGAATTGGGTGATACACATCACGATGCTATAACTTACACAATTAAACAACATTCATTTTTGAAGAAAATCTGTGGCACATTACCATAGTGATCCTTATTATCACATCCATTATAGCACATCTAATGACATCATCTAAGAGTGACTTTCATAAATGTTTGTAATGTTGTCGTCAACGCAATAACATGCAGTGTTGCTATATTCTATCGGAATCAGAAAAGTCATTAGTAATATTAGTAATAGTAATTAGTATTACGATGGCGAAAAGTAAAAAATAATAGACATTTGAATAATTTGAAATTTATTCTTTTACGGTATGCATACTTTCTAAAATAGCAATTAATTGTAGGTAATATGAGTAATATGTAATATATACCTTAATCGTATTGCTGACTATTACCTGTGTTACTGGGAATATATACCCGTAATTAACAACAACATACAAAAACATATAATATCTCTTGGTAGTTTTAACTCGACATACCTGAGAACAACGTCTGGCCATTGCCTGTTCTTAATAATCCAAGCAAGAGAACCACAATCATGTTGCAGATGCCCATTTCTTTTACATTTGAATAACCCTCCAATTCTTTTTGCGTTCGATTATTATACCCCCGACAGCGAGTCGCGAACCAATCACCGCGCATGCGCAAACCAGTCCCATTGTTGTTAGCTATTTACGGTTTGGTAGGGTAAAGGTGTGAAATGTAAACTGCTAAAAAGCGATACTGTGACAAATTGAATGTAAGCTGGTTGCTAAAAAATATGGTGAAAATTAATTGAATCAAGAAAGGTACTAAACGAATAAATTTTATTCCAGTGTCTCGCGCCTTTCAAATGAAATTTGCACACAACAGATTATTGTTTCCATACCTCGTTATCTAAATACGTTAACTATTGATGGTTCGCGCTATATACGTCTAATTACACAATATCGGTAAACAGCTGCTCTAAGCTAATGTAAATTTTTATTTAAATGATGTTTCTGGCATGAAAAATCAGCACTAGAGTATATCGGACATGTACTAAAGGTATATAACCGATGGTCAAAGGGGAAACAATTCAAAGTTATTCCATTTTATGATATAGCATTTTCCAGCTATTCAGGTGGTGGAAGACCCCGGGCAAATGCCTGGGAAGAAACAGCGGCGCACGGCAGGTAAGCAGGCAGGACTCGAACTCACGCGGTGAGAGGCTAAGCAGTCAGTGGAATAACAAGTCGGCGACTCTACCACTTGGATCCCACTGTTTGCATAATTATTAGTGGAAAAACAACAACAAAACAAACCCAAACAAAACAAACAAACCAATAACACACCACAACAACAAACTGTAGCATGGTCGTATTTTTAAGATACTTTCTCCTCATTGGAGTGAGGATGGGGGATACATTCTTCTCAAAAACGAAACTATTTTAGTCAATCACGAAAGAGAAAACCTTTTCCAACGAACTGGTAATGGCATTTAGCGCCAAATATTGGCCGTTCATGTATTAAAGTTCCTTGCAAAATGACAAGACTGAATAAAAACGTGACCGACATAAAAATTGTCCAGACAACAATTTATAAATAATAAAATCCGCAAAGAATCGCTTTGTTACGTAATTGTCGGAAACCTACGTAGCGATGGAAGTTTCAGTGGAAAAATACCTTGTTTCCGAAAAGATTCAACTGGTAGAAGAACAGATTTCTGTTCTGTACTCTTATTTTGATATGTTTTCAACAATTTTTTAAGTAATAAAGTTATCATGGTGTATATTTGAAGACAATATAACACCCGGCAAACAGATTAATCTTAAAATATGTTCGTAAAATGTGTAAGGTATTATCAAAAGAAAATGTGTTAACGGTAAGCAATCAAAATGTTTTGACATTTACAAAAGATTTTTAGATCTGTAGTCAGCGTGACCAAGACACGTCAATAAAAAATTATGACTCATCTTATTACTAAATCTTAATTAATCAGCCAATTACAAAATCGATGTGGCAAAAGCTGACATTATTCCTTTACTCTGTCTATGAGCACTTTTGAGCGCCGTCACCTCGTCAACATTGTTTTTCTCACCTTGAGCTCGCAAAATACCACAAGATAAATGTGTGAATTTATGACGCTAATGTGTTGGTTTGTCGCTTGTACGGTTCAGCTGTAATCACTCAACTTTTCACACCGTCTTTATTTATCAATCACTCATATCAGTGTGTTATGTCCTGAGTCGAATTTTCAAGAACGCATTTTTTAAATTATTTCGTGTGTATCTAAGAGAGTGTGTGAATTTGCGCGCGCATGGGAGTGGATAATTGTGAGTCCTTCGTGTGCGTGCGTGTATGCGTCTCGGTAGCACCAACCAAACACTGCATGAAAACTTGTTTTTGTTGCTCTACACGTGCTCGAGCCCATGCGGTTAGGACCGTGGAGTCGGCGGGGTTAAAAAGCCACCGACTCTGCCCATTCGGCCAGGGACGCCACCTACATGACATTTTATTGATAATTATTGTATGGTGCACATTATATGAAATATTTCTGAATTTCGACATTCGATTCAGCTATGACATAGCATGATTTCAAGGTTATCATTTATTTTTGGTTATCGACTTCTAATTCAGCTTAAGAATGCGATGTTTTGACAGTTTTAAAAAAGATTAAACTGTTAAACGACAAAATTCCAGACTCTGTGCATATCCTTAGTCAATGATGAGTTACCTGGTTTAGTTTAATTAAACCTATTTATTTATAGTTGATTGGGAAACAATTTCTTTCAACTTATATAAATTGACATTCTGATATATGGTGATGATACCTTGTCACTGGCTGCGAATACAAATATCGTTGATGCAGTTCATAGCTTCATCAAATCTACTAAACGTTTTAGCTTGGATTGAGCGGATGTACTGAGGATAACTTATACCCATGCCCCATGAAACCTATTTCCCATAATAAGCCACCGTATATTCTCTTTTTAACTTAAAACTGATAAATGTACGGAACAGTATTGTTAGCTAATAGCCATATCGTTGTATACTTATTTCTTACAGGGTAAAGAACACGATAAGAACATTATTCTTTCGTTCTTATCCACATATATTGTATAACATGATTTGTAAATAATTGCTTTTCCAAATAAAAATATGTTTAAGGTAACTTATATAAATCCTTGTCGATTGCCCCAAAACTGGGTAGAACCGGTACTTTTACGGAGTACCTTGAGTAAAATGCAGTAAATAGTCTAGCTTAAGGACAAACATCACGTGGTCAGTTTCGGAGTTCGAACCCGGGACCCTCCGATCCCGTCTTAACCATTAGAACAAGGACGTTCACCTTGTCTGTAATTATCTTACTATTTGTATTATAACTATAATATGGCGGTGCAATGTAAATATGCAAGTATCCTGTTTACAGAAAGAAAACAACACCAGCAAGAACAAAGCGGACAAATATCACACGCAATGCTGCAATATGTGTAAGCCAGATACGCAGCAATGTGACATATCAGTTTAACACGATGTACTAAATTAACTGTAATGTACTGAATTAACTGCGTATGTAAATATCATTCGGTTGACAAATATCACCTAACAAATGACAGGACACATGGTTATTTTTAATAAGATATTCATCTCAGAAATGTTCCGCCTTCGGGCAGATACAGAACAGAACCCTTCGAACGCTAACACAACAGCAGCAGCAGCAGCAGCAGCAGCAGCAGCAATTCGCGTCTGAATTTATAATTATTTAAGATAATTGGCGAGTGTTTCCACGTTAAGAATTATTATTACTAAAACAGTATTTGTGCATGAAGATTATGCTTTAAAATGGAATCAGGCGATCCTAATTCCTGCCAAAGTAATTAGGTCGCATCCGACAACTTGCCTTCAAATACATTATCTTGCCACTACTTTGGGAAATTTTGGCATCAGTTCTGCGTAAAATTATACGTTAGTCTAAAGAAAGGTGATTTTGACCAATACTTATATTGGAAGAAAGTAAAAATCGCGAAAAAATAAATGTTCATTCCTTTCAAAATTTGAAATAAGCAGGATAGCAATCTCTGCTAAAAATAGATGTCGAAATAAGAGCGGATTACCCAGTGGACGATATACTGTGACTTCACTGTAAGTTGTCACGTGTTCTTTCTTAGTTTAAAATTGCTATCTCTGCAGCGTGGCTCGGATAGGAAATACCTGTTTGCAATGACGAGTGGGGATTTGTGCTTCACTGTTCACACAGATCTAGGACATCAATAAACAGCATTTTACAGGACCTTTTCAGGTTACAATGACTTATGTGGTTATTTCAGAAAGAAAAAAAAATGGCCCAAACTGTTGGATACGACCTTTAACACAAAACTATCTGCAAAGTTGGCACCGATCAATGCTGTTTGCGTGATATATAAAACCGGATATACTGAACACGGGGCCGACGGGTCCTTTCCATTCAAGGTTTATTCAAGACGAAAACAAGTTATAAAACAAAAAAAAAAAAAAAAAAAACAATGAAAAAAATAATAAGATAAGATTAAATAAAATAAGATAACATGTAAAAACAACAAGAATTAAGTTCAGTTTTAAATAGAAAATATATTTTTACATTTTGCCAATGCCTGTAACTTTTTTTCTCGAAATAACCTTTAGAAACCTTTCAATGTTTAACCTTCTTTCGATTATCTCCGTGTGTATAAAACATACAATGAACGTTTACTCCTTAGAAAATCTGCAAAATGATATTTTTGACAAAGTAAATATGTATGTAAAAAGAAAGAAAAATACACCGACAACAACAAAGGGCACAAATCACTCACGCTGCTGCAATAATTGTAAGTCATATACGTTTCAATGATAAATCAATGATTGATATGATGTACTAATTTTACAATTATGTACTAATTCAACTTCGTATGCAAACGTCATTCGTTTGATAAATACCTCCAAGCAGTTGACAGGACGCATGATCAGATATTAACCTCTGGCATGTCCTGCCCTGCTGTCGGCAAATTTAAAACAGTTAAAGACGTGTACTGAAATCACAACGTCAGTGTAACAGGTGCGGCAAATGTGAGCCTCCACTGGAATTCGAACCATAGACCTCCCCAATACTAGCGAAGGACTTCTTTATTTTTGCGTCTTTTGGGATTCTATTGCAGTAATGGTGGTAGAAGAACATATGTATTTGGCTGACATTATTTTTGCTTTGAAATATTTGATTTTAAACAATGTAATTCTTTATAGTACAATTGGGGACACCTATATTCACTTAAAGCGTGGGCACACGTGCGATATTTTTTACAAACAGTATTAACATATATAACTGTGTGCCCCCAATTGTACAGCTAGCAGCCTAAACTTACCGATTGATGTAAGAAATTTCGAAACGGTCCGAAATGCAATTATGATCACTTTTTAAGGACACTAGAAGCTCATTTGCTATGAAATCAGCCTTATTTCCAACCGATTTTTTCTCTTATGAAATATGAAGAAATTCTGAAACGGTCTGAAATGCATTATAATCACTTTCTTACGACAATACAAGCTTTTAAGAAACCAAACGAACCTTAAAAATCCACATAATCTTTGCTGCTGGAATGTGAAGCTAGCAGCCTAGCAGCCTAAACTTACCGATTGATGTAAGAAATTTCGAAACGGCCCGAAATGCGTTATATTCACTTCTTAAGGACACTAGAACCTCATTTGCTATGAAATCAGCCTTATTTGCATCCGATTTTTTCTTCGCTTGTGAAATTTGAAGAAATTTTTAAATGATCTGAAATGCATTATAATCACTTTCTTACGACAATACAAGAAGATATCAAACGAACATTAAAACCTTAAAAAATCACATAATCTCTAGGCTGCTGGAATGTGATGCTAGCAGCCTGGCAGCCTAAACTTACCAATTGATGTAAGAATTTTTTAAATGAAACAATAATTCTCGCATAGCATTCGGGGACTTTGATCGCCTACAAATAAGAACTTCCCAATAACTTACTCTCTTTGGGATACAATGACTATGTTTAATGAACATGCATTGTATAGTATAAGATATGACTGACACCTTCGTGACGTGGCCGAAGAACTAACCTAATAAACTGTTGTTTTACAAATGTCGAAAACAATCTTCAAACTCAAAAGATGATTTTAAATGTCGTGATGGATGTCGTGCCGAATGCTGTGCCGCCACGATTTAAAACTTAGTTATTTTTAATGTCGTGCCAGAAGTCTTGCCCATTATTGTGCCAGTACCAAGTCATTTAAAATAAAGTGCTAGATGTCGTGCCGAAATTCATGCATCTTTGCAAGGCACTCACCGAAAGTTTCTTTTCCTTATATGTACTATGTGCATACAACAAAACCCTGGCATTGGCAACTGTTTGATCCAAAATGAGAGACATACACATGCATAATGTTATATTCCGACCCAGGAACAGAACAAATAAAACAGAAGGAACACTATAATAAACACTAAAAACAGTCCGGTCACTAGAGTGTGTAAGAGTGTGTCAGATGATGGCTATTCCATCTGAAGAGGTCTGTTTAGCCGTATGTAACATATCGACTATGTAATACGAACGATTGAAAAGTTCAACCGAAAATATCATATGCTAAGCTATTTTTTTTTAAATTTAAGTTTTAAAAAATCCAGGGCTGTACAGTTGAAAAAAGTTGAAAAGACAACATGAAAAGACATTGAGATTGTTGCGCATTATATTCTAGTCATGGCATTGCCGTCAAATATTAGTCAAAACATTAAACGATATTAATAACTGTATTACTTATTAACTGTTAAATATTTGCGCATTGAATTAAAATTGTTGAAGTTAGAAAGAATATGCATTCATATTTTTGGTTCACGAAGCAATATAATTATCGTGATACGTATCGCGATTAGGTGTTAGCGTATTCGCAATATATCGCAGTACACTTCTCGCGTATCGTGACAACCCCAGACGCCGTTCCGTCGGACCTGTATGACGTAACGTTCGCACTGGGTCGTGCTCCGCGTTGAGGCATCATCTTGTTCACGTAAATTTGGTGATGGATATATTGTTGTCGATATATTTGCATTTTTGAATAAATTTCCATTGCACTGAGGCTGTTTTCGACGTACAAACACTATACGGAACCCATTACACTGTCCAATTGTCGATAACAATATAAGAACAAACGCAAATATAAATTATAGGGTCGCCCTTTTCGGCAGCCCAGTAATCCTTACGTTTATTTTGGCCGCAACTGTCATGTCGCATATTTTACAATAAATCTCCATTTGGAGTTTATTTCAACTCTTGGAAATTTCGGCCTTTTCTACATTCTGAACTTTATGGAAAAATGCTCACAGTACTAAAGATTTCAAATTGGTAACACCACCAATGGCTATGTGACCTATTCAATAGTAAATTTAAAGAAAATGAAAACAGCTCGGTAATGTCCTTTGTGTGTGCTCTTTCCTTCAATGATTGATATATCCCGAGTGTCAACAATGTTTAGAATTTTCTTCAATATGATAGTGTTTGTTTTTTTAATGAATCGCATTGACGAATTGTGATCATTATTGCGAAGCAAGATCCCAGACAAACGTCTGGGTAGAATCACCGGCGCACCGCAGGTCAGCTGGAAGACCTTCCCACATCAGGTCTATTGAACCGAATGGGACTCGAACACTCAGGGAGTGGCTAAGCAGACAGAGGAGTTACAAATTCGTGGCTCTAAATGTGTATGTGTAAACCACGAATAATAAAAAACAACATCTCTACAAATATACAAAAGGAAAGGTATGTTATATATACATGTTATATATTGAATGGTTGTGTCATTTGAACTTTGTTTAAATTAACGGTCGTCTTCTTAAAAATAGTTTAATTACAATTTTTATGTTTGGTTATCTATCATATGTAAGCAGATGATGATACTGTTAAAATCCCGGTTTCCTTCATTTTGACTTCATAAACACATTGATATAAAGAAGGGCGCTTATAAATATGTTTTAAACTTGAATACAGCGTATTTCTTTCAATAAAATATTCACCATTAGAGCATGTCAATTTTCATAATTTCATAATAATGTCGGTATCTTCAAAGTGTTGCTTCATTGGTCCATAGCTCGTTATCCTAATTCAGCATACGCAGTTTGTATCATTATCCCCCAAATTTAAAAAGTTTTAGTAACCCAGAAACCCTACGAACTACTTGCTCTAAACGTCGATATGCAATATTTATTACGAAAGATGTACTTAATAACTAATATGATATTTAGATCGGTCGAAGATTGGAAAATGTATTTGTGCAATGTATGCGACATAAAACTCACGTGACTACGTACCTAGAACAATTTTTTTATTGCGCTTATCGTCTGCCCTTTTTACATAACTATGATGTACTAATTTGTATGGAAGGGGATATTCGCCAATATTCAATTTCGAATTTGCCAATTGCAACACTGCATATGCTTAAATTTGCTATTTGTGTGCACAAATCGTTCGTTTTTACATGCATCTAATTAATATTTCTCGTATACAATTTGGAAATTACAAATCTCAAGTCACAATTATTAAGTCACAAATTTTATGTTCGCTTACAATTTGTAAGTTACAAATCTCAAAGTCACAAATTACTTATGTACAAGTTAAGAATTGACAACATTCAGACGCTTGGTAGCGGTACCACATAAATATAGAAGTCACTAAGCTTACAATAGGACGAAATATCATAAATTAAAAATAGAACGGAATCATAAATGATTCTTCAAAGGAGATACAATAGAAAGCAGCCAACGTTATTTTGAAATTGAAAGCCTTATGTTTTGCAAAAAGTAGTTATTAATGTATATATTAAAATTCTGCAAGTAATTTTACCATATAAGTCTTTGTTTTCTTAAAACTACATTCATCCAATTTAACATACATATCGGACGTTTCCAGAAGAACATACTATCTCATTCGCATTCGGATTTGTTTACAATGCATTGGAATTGAACTACATCAACAGGAGTACGTGATGTAGCGAGAATGCTTTCCCCAGAGTCAAGTGACTTTGTAGCTCAGTTGCTAGAGCACCTACCGCAAGAGCAGAAAGTCTTGGGTTCGACCCCCAGCCTCGGTAATGGGATTTTTCCAGCCTTTTTTGTAGTGGTGTCAGAAGGGGTTCTCCAGAGAACCCTGTGGAATAGAAACAGGCTAGGTACTGGTGGTTCTGTCCAGTTGATGCCTGGCTAAAAATAAGGATGGTTAAAAGCTCTCTGCCAAGATAGACCAGGTGGTAGAGAACCTGATTACGAATATATACTATGTACCAGTAACGGAATTTTGCCAGCTCGGATCACTATGATTAAATCAGTTTAATAAAAGCGGGTGGGAAGACAGGGGTTGAAGTGTGTGTGTGTGTGTGTGGGGGGTGATTTTGGGGCTGTCAGACCTGGGAGATAACAATATACGAACAACATTTGAACCGCATACAGTTTGAGGAAAAAGTAGAGACGTGTCAATATGGACCGACTTTTATTTGTGCGTGTCTACAGTACATGTTATTATTATAAATACATGTATCACGCATTTTTCTTAATGTGCCACAAACACTAACTTATCACTTGATCTTATATATATATATGTCTGATTCTGTCGGTAAGAAACTCACAACTTGAAAGTACAGACTAACGCGGACAAGTTCAAGCAGTACATCATTCTATTTATAGATGGACATTCCCGTGTTAGAAGCGCCTCCTTGCGTCCTAATGTTGAACTGGTGTTATGCAGTGTACATTTTACATTAGAGATTTGGGCATCCAGATAAGTAACTTGTAAATAAGATTATAGAAATGTAAAATTTATTCGTGATTTTCGCTACGCCATTTGTAACTTGAAAATTGTATATGCGGGAAATGTGAAATTGTTTCAAATGTAATGTTGAAATGTGAACATTTTCATGCGATATATAAAAATTAGGATGTAATTAGATAGCGGTATTTAGCATGCGCGGTGTTGCAGTTTACAAATTGACATTTTAATTTGCAAATCCGTGTACTGAAAGTTAGAAATAGTAATTAGAATATTGGCGGATATCCCCTTCCATAAATTTGACTATGTATGCTAACCGCACTCGTATTAATATATATCACCTATCAAATGCCAGGGCCTGTGATTATTTTAATGTAGATTTTAATCTCAGAAATGTTCTGCCTTCGGGCAGCTTCATAACAATTCTAAACGTTTACTAAAAAAAATCCCGAAGCAGCAGCTTCATCAGCAACTCGCGTCTGAATTATAAAAACTTGAAGTAATTGGTGAGTTTTTCCAGGTTAAGAGTTATCATTCTTTAAACATTATTTGTTTTGGGTTAACGGCATATAGTGAAGGTCAAACGAATGTTTTTGTTTGTTTTTGAAATGCATCGCAGCGACCTATTACGGTCACCACGCGGTGAGTGGCTAAGCAGTCAGAGGAGCTACAAGTCGGCGACTACATGTATATCACTAAGCTAATGGCGCCCCCTACGAATGTAAAATATCAAGTAAATAAACAAGAAAAGTTAAAGTAAATGTCCAGTTTAAGCAACTTAAAGAATAAGTAAATAAATGTTTAAACAAACCCATTATGTCCATTTGTCCGACCTAATGAGACCGATTTGGGTGCTCCCAGGTACTAACAGGTTATAGACGTTGCAAAAGCATTTGATTATGTGAGGCGACTTAGTTTTTTGGTATATGCTCGGAGACTGTGTTGGAAATTGTTAACTATAAGACCTTATTAAATTCTAAAAAATGTCGATGACATTTAATAGTAAATGGAATGCTTAATTATTGTGACTAATATTTTGTGACTAAATTGGGTAGGACAGGGATACGTTATTTCGCCAACTGAAAACGCAAACACTTATAGACTTTTTCTCAATTAAAGTTTGAAATTTAGTAAGGCCCTTCAAAGGCGGAATAAGAACTAGTGTTATATTCTCTGTTTTGCTATTGATTCCTTGTTAAAACAAATAATAGAAAATAAACCAAATAAATTTAATCATCCGAATGTATGTAGGTATGTATGTGTTTGTGTGTGTAATGTGTGTAATGTATGTAGGTATGTATGTGTTTGTGTGTGTAATGTGTGTGTATGTGTGTGTGTGTAATGTGTGTCTGTGTGTGTGTGTGTGTGTCTGTCTGTATGTATGTTATGTATGTAATGTAATGTAATGAAATGAAATGTAATGTAATGTAATGTAATGTAATGTAATGTAATGTAATGTAATGTAATGTAATGTAATGTATGTATGTATGTATGTATGTATGTAAGTTGTCCCACCCATATATAGTATAATACAGAGATTGACGAGAAATTCTGCTTTTGATACCTGATAAAAAGGAAACTGCTGAACTGCACATAATTTCAAGCCATACGTAAAACTTAAAGGAAAATTGTTAATGAAGAATATTGGTTAATCTTGCTAAATATCAAAGACCATGAGCATACAAGGCAAGGAACCTTATTTTTTATGCCTATAAACTATGAAGTAGTTTTCAAGCTTTTATCCGGACAAGCAAGACGAACAGATGGACGGACGCATGGGCGTTGGAAAAAAACGGGCATAACCCGGACGGACATATCGCCGAGTATATAATCGCCCTATTTAGAGGAGAGAAAAGCTTGGCTCAAGCGTTCTCCGTTTCAGAGCAGTTGACTGTAATTGTAGCTTGCATATTGTTATCAAGACTCCAATACGAGATATGTTTATTTGGAGGGGTTTATCGTCCTACCAAAAGTAACGTAAACGGCCCTTAATTCGCCAGTGTCCATAAGTCGGCATTTTGCTTTTTGGAATTATTTGCCCCTACCAACGTGAACATAAAGTGGAACGGCGCGCTTTATTTGAAAGGTAAACATTTTATTTGTTCACCCATTTTATTTAATAAATGTTTTTGTAATCGATGTTTTATTTTACGGAGCTTTTGAATATGTGATATAAAATCGTATACGTAAGAGAAACTGGGCGACGATGGTTGACTTATTTCATATGGTGTGGGCGAAACGAAATTCTCGATAGATTCGGAGCTTCGAAAAAATATGCAACCACGTGGTTTTCTTGTAGTGATATTAGACTTAGCACAGTTAATCCATAAACGAAATACAATGTACATATGTTTAAAGAAAGTGATACGTCAGGGTTACTGGTGACGAATAAAGGTCATACACTTTCATATGGCCATGTTCTGAAATTTATCCGCTTGCCGGGCATTATAACGTTAGTAACTTATCTATTTACTAATCAGCACAATGACGTTACTTAAATAAATTATACCTCTAAGTTGATTTATCATATTAAAGCGTATATACATAATACGATACATACCGTCACCATGTGATTCTGGTAAATATGTTCAACAGAGATATGAATTAAACTATAACTTTTTTTCAGATGAAAAACGTTATTATCCGCCATTTATACGCCGCGGGGATGCATAATTACAGTGCACGGGAACTTGCTATCGCACCTGTGTATTTCTGTAAATGAGAAAGCTATGGTTTACCGATGACCCTTTCTGATTGAGTCAAATTAAATGCCATGTAAAACTGAATTCTAGATGAGGAAATCAAACGGCATATTGCCAATGGTTTGAGAAAACATTCATTAGATTTGCGCCAACTAAGCGGCCCTTATTTCTTATTCAATCATTTGGAAACCGTTTCCTCTCGAAGGAAATACTTTGTTGCCTTCGCCGCGTATAGAGTGCCGAGAACACCTGGCGACATACCACACACAGTTACATTATCCTGACACCCGGCCGATCCAACATGGAATTACCCGTATACAAGCTTGACCTATACCACTACAATTTTTAACGACTTTGGTCAATATGAGGTGCTAAATGTATTAGAGTATCGTTATTAATTTACAACTCATACATTTTCCAGTATACGAGGTTCATTAACCTGCGTCCGTGACCCGAAGCTTCCTTCGGTTAGCGAACGGTAACTCTTGATTTTATATGGCCACTGGCTGGTCTGAAATTTGAAAATGAAGACGGACAGCTAAGGCGAGGTTGTTCATCGGTGATTAATAAGATTCTTGGTTGAATTGATTAATGGCTGTAAATAAATTCCGTTTAGTGTGTTAAAAAGTTTTTCGTATTTCATTTTTAAGGCGACACTAATGACTTTCTAAGGTATGCGCGTGCTCCTATAGGCAAACATCTGCTGTTGCATCGAGTTTTGGCAATGGAGAGGTAAAAAACAACAACAAGAGAGCCACAATGGTCCTATATCGCTCACCCGAGTACCGCTGACATTAGGTATCAGTTACAAATGTTTAAACAGACCAGAAAATATTAATAATATATTATATTAATATTATATTAATAATATATATAAATAAGTATTTACAAGAAACATTCTTATGATCATTTTTGTTACTTAATTACGTAATAGCTATATTTTGAAAATGGCCATGCTTTTGACGGATTAAATTTCTAAAACAGTCTTAATCGATGACCGCCCAAGAAACATGCAAACAAAATACAAAGACTCTAGCTCATATAACTTTTGACAAGAATATATTAAAAGTTTTCCAAGTGATCCAATTTTTAAAACAATTTTAATAGGGGGCCACCAAAAGAACATGCATACCAAATATCCAGGCTAGAGCTCATGTAGTTTTTGCCAAAAAGACCTCCCCACCCCCGCCCGCATATAGCCAAATTCCCTAAAACAGAAGTAATATATTGTTAGTTTGTGACAATAATTTGATATAGGTAATCTGATAACACCATTACGGCAGAGCAGTTATGTGTTTATTTCCAACTTTTTACTATGTGTCCTAATTTCTAAGCCTGCTATTTTTTTAGGATAAAAATAAACAAACCATTTTATATTAACAATCATATAACTTTTAACAAGAATATTTTAAAAGTTTTCGCATGTAGCCATATATGATCCAATTTTTTCAAACAATTTTGATAGAGGGCCACCAAAAGGACATGCATACTAAATATCTAGGCCAGAGCTCATGTAGTGTTTGCAAAAATGATTTTCTTTCCCTCTATATAGCCCTAAAGTCCCTAAAACAGGAGTAATATATTGTTAGTTTTTGACATGAATTTGATATAGGTAATCTGATAACACCATTACGGCAGAGCAGTTATGTGTTTCTTTCCAACTTTTTACTATATGTCATAATTTTTAAACCTGCAATTTTATTTGACCATAAAAATAAACAGACCATTTTATATTAACATATACATCAATTTAAAAATTGTATTTTAGGAAATATTCTAATGATATTTGTCTCACCAAATATAAATGTAATAAATACATAAAGAATGACACGATTTAAACCCATTTATAACAACGCAGATCATACCAAAAAATAACTTTCCAACAGAAAAAGAAGATTTGAAAGTTGTATTTAACTATTTTATTTTAAAAATATTTATCTTGCACACCAAAGTAACCATATTTTTGTTTTAGGTTATCTATATGATTACCCACACCAAGGCAAATGATTTAAGTTTGTTTTGTCAGCGCTTGGACATTTTTTATTCAAATGGATCGATATTCTTTTCATTGCTTGCATTTGAGAAGTCCGTCAGGAAGAGTGAGGTTAGAGCTCTGTAAAACCGGTTTAAGCACCCCAGTCGGTCCATATTGCCGATTGACCGTTCCAAGGCGGTAACTGTCGGGTTCACTCTATTTGTTAAATGACTCATCACAGATTTGTTCTTTTACATTTGGCTTGCATGTGAATACCTTTGTCCTGTGCTTTTTCAAATTTTGGTATAATGTTGCAAAGCTCATAGGACTTTGTAACATATTCTTATTAAATATTTCAATAATAACACGCATAAATCAAATATGGACTATAACTGCCTTGCTAGATGTTTTTGTGAAGATATTGTTTCACACACTTCTAGTGCGAGTTAGTTTCTATTTGCTAAATCCAGCTTATCAATAGTAAATAACTATACATAGTCAAATATTGACATGGAAAATTCATCTTTACAAAAATCATTGTTTCATTTATTGAATTAAGTGTACGTATGATGTTCATTTGTCGTGTTTTTTTGTTTTTTGCTTGTTTTTTGTTTTGCAATGATTACAAATTGAAGAAACGTCTTGGATATTACTCACTTTTACTTAACAACCTATTAATTGCATCGCGTGCGATGTATAATACATTTAAATTTACATGTATTGACAAATGACAGGACACATCAATGTCAAGTACTTACTGTATGTCATTGATGGACTTTAAACAGTGAAAATCCACTTAATTTGAAACACAAACCCAATTTATAAAACGTATGTTAAATAATAAAGGCGTATTAAATAGGGAATTTCTTGTAAATTTGCCAAGCGGGCGTTTTAAGTTTTTTTTCCGCTTCCGCGTGCACTGTCTTCAATGTTTGTTTTTTTCTTCTTGAAAGTCAATGGTTCAAGGGAGATAACTCATTATAACTTTCAGTATGTATTTTAACACGTTTTGACTTCTCTGACAATGAAGAAATAACAATAAAACATTGGAAAAATCACAATAAAAAGCTACATGCAAAGCAGAACAACAACAAAAAATATTATATATCGAGATATTTAAAGTAAAACATATAATTAGTACAAATAATAAAACATTACTTATTGTCATATACCAGCTACTAACATCAATAATACAAACACTTTTCATCAAACCAATGGCTTGTAAAGATGTCCCTTATTTTATAAGCTAGTCTTTATCCTATCAAACTTTCCAAATTATTTATTTTCGTATACACGTGTAATTATTTCTCTGCTTGACAGGCACGTATCTGGACCGTGTTTGATGTTACGCACAATAACAAGGGACATAACCTTTGCAGTAATACTTTTGAATATATCCAGTTCTTTTCAAATGAATAACAGGTAAAATGCGGACATGCGGGGAACATAAGCAAAATATGAACCACTTAAGTTCTGACGTGTATAAATTTAATCATTTTAAACCTTTTCAACTTGATTGGTGTGGTAAAAAGATTTTATAACATAGAAACTACGCAAATAAAATATATTATTCCTAACCCGGGTTAGGCATAGACTTTCGGAGTGTTTTTGGTACTTTTAGATTTACGATTTTTCGAACGGAGGTTACGCACGTGCGTAAAGTGCGTAATGGCAGAAACGCGCCTGCTGCTTGATATTTTTACCGCTGTATGAACATATTATAACTGCTACCAGGCCGCTTTAACATATAAAATGCGCACATTTTCTCGCATCATATCAGCCATTATCTCAAATACTGTTTGAAACCATGGCTTTATCCACGAAAATCTATCTTTAATAAATACAACATTGTACACAAGTCTTTAAGCAGGGATGGATACAGGGATGGGGTGGAGTGGGGTGGGGGATGCACCCCACCCGAAACCCCCGACCTACCAAGTAAGAATAGAGTTGTGAAAACACATACATGTAGACTTGAAAGTACTACGCTTTTAAAATAAATTTTGTCTGTTGACTGCTTACGTCGAAGTTAGGGTACCTTACTGTTTATATATATCTAGTATATACTGCCATAAAGTTGAATGGATCTTCATATTCCCCCAACCAAAATTTTCTGGATCCGCGCGTGTCTCTGAGTATTTGGGAACGATAAGTGACCTTGCTTTCGCGCATAATTGTTAAACATAGACATTCGCTGAAAATATTATTGACAGAAGTTTGCGACATGGGTATTATTATTCAAAACAATTTATTTATAGAAACATAACGATGATAGTGTTACTAAATCCATGTGTTTGCAGCCAGCCAGTCAGTTCATGCTTGCTGATTCTAAAAATAGCTAACTTTGCTGCGTCGGCAGCAATAGGATTCACTCTCAAAGAAATTAGTTTGCGTTATTAAAAGGCAACTCGCATACAAATCTAGAACACCAACAAGCGGCTGTTAGCACGCTGCAAGTTAACCATACGTCGTTTGCCTTTCGAGATCATTTCTCGCTCAAAGTCATAGATACAAATTGTCACATTTATCATGAAAGTCACGTTAATTATTAGTTGTGTCAAAGGTCATCGAAATGACATGTCTTCGTCACCTTCTTTCTCACTGTACACATAGTTTACGTAATTTCAACAGGTGAATATAATTTTTGCCATCTTCGGCATTTTCCCCATTGTTACATGCACCGACACAATTCTGGACGTATTTGCGACATCCGGCTAATTATTAGTGAATTGTGTCTGGACAGAACCAAAGGGCGCACCTAGCTGGGAAAACCTCTTCAGATAAAAGTTCTTGGACCAGGATTTGAACCCACGAGGGGAGGGCTGAGGAGTTACAAGTTGGAGACCCTAACTGCTTGACCAAACTTGTGTTGTGACGCAAGAGTCGTTTGGACGCAATCCGTAAATGTCGGAGTGTCCTGCTCTCTTCACATGTAATGGATTAGTTTGCCGTTACAAGCGCAAAACATGATTTAAATACAAGATTTCATTTTTATTGCTCGACTATCTAGTTCATGTGTGCAAATTACGATTACTTTCAACCCCGGGTTTCTTCAGTTTTCGTTCCATAAACACATTGATGTGTGAACAGGCGTCTTTTAAAATATTTAATGAAACATTGCTAAAATATTTATATCATTAAAATTATTTTTTCAGTTTGTAAAAAGTTCTTCATAATTTCAGCTTCTCAAACGGTCCGCCTAATTGGTTCGTATGAGGAGCATTGAAACTAGTTCTCAAAGACCCTTTTTATTAAACCTCCTAACTATTCTTTAAAGCTTCAGCAGTTTTCATAATGACTAACAACATTTATTAAAACGTGACATTTTAAATAATAATAATAATATAATAAAATGAAACTCTAAACAAACGGATCTATCAATCAATCAACAAATAAAATAATAATTAACAAATTTAACAAACAAAACAACCAAACACTCAACCAGCAAATAAATAAACAAAAATAGATAAATAAATAAACTAAATAAAAGACCTGTCATGGCGTAAACGTCGTTTGTCGACATTTGCCCTCTCATTAGTGAAAGTATTAGTTACCTGTCGAATAAGGTTTTATGTCGATATCGTTGTCATCATCGCCGTTTGTGAACAAGTGGACAACTCATTTCCGAATAGCGCCCTGGGCTATTGTCGCGTCGAACATGAAAATCCACTAAATGCTCGTTCGCGGGCCTTTGTTGTGCGTTCGTGTTGGCTCATGCAGGGAAGGTGGCCATTTCAGACACTGCCTCTTTTACACAGATCTGAAATAACTGGACAAAGAAATAACAGGGTACTTTTGATATGGTCAGTTAGAAATATTTGTTCCGATATAATTTTCCGGAAATTCCAGGACATTAGCGTGCTTAAACTAACAGGATTCTGTAGCGGTTGCTACAACAACAGGAATTTGTTTGGATGTTATGCAAGAAATATCGAAATCAAAGCACTTAAGGGCCACAGTGTCATTTTTCGCAGACTGTTAAGCAATCGTTAGTTCCTGTGCGTCGATAACCATGCATCATTTGCTGGTGCGTTGCAAGTAGCAGAAGACAGAAGTTTCGGTTGCTGTGAGTTGCCGTATGGGATTTATCTTGGGAAAATAACACTTAAAGATAAGTTCGCATCGTAATTTACTGCAGCAATCGCTTTGAGTTGTTGATTTATGTGTTCCTAAATTTACAATGAAAATGGTTAAAACTGTGAAAATATTGTGACGTATGTGAAATATCAAAAATCGCACTCTTGATTTAAAATTGGACGTTATCCCAATATATAAGAAAATCAAATCTTTAAACATAATCAATTAAAGATATAATTAGGAACACGATTCTTCTGCCATGATGGAGTTTTACAGTTGCGTCTATGTGTTGTTGTCGTATTTCGTCATAAGTGTGACGTCACAGGCCAATCCCTTCAACATGGCACAGAGTAAGTTTTAAATTTATACAACTTTGGTTTCAGTACGTTCAATCGCTTGTTTATTTTTGTATTTAAGTTACGTCTTAATTAACATATTTGTTTGTGTTTATATAAATATGAACGTTGACTATCTCGTAGCAACTCGTTTGTTCTATGATCATTTGATTTGTTAGTTGCAACTTTATTTTATATTAATTATTTGTATACGTTTGATTTTGATAGCTTTTGCTATTTCAGTAGTTTGCAAACATACATACATTGCATGGTCGGATTAATAATTAGCTATTGAATATATGTTTACACGTATATCTTTTTTTGTAAATGTATATTATCGTTATATATTATATTTATCGTTTTTTTGAACCGACTTATGCTATGTTACATTTTGTTAAAACCACAGTTTGTCCACACAGATGCACATATTTGCAAATGCTTATTCTGTGTGTTCTGTTTGCTTTAAAGCGACTTGGTCCAAATGGCCAAATTTAAATTATTCAATTTTGTTATTTAAAAAAGGCAAAATCTTGTTAAACCACAGAAGCAGAATAGTATATTGCCTCTAATAAGTAGAAACAGTATGAACATGCTGTTCTTCAAACGTTATTATTGTATCTATGCCTATGGAATCAACACCATTGTGGTAATATACTTCATGTGTATACTTAGTCATAAACATTACGCTAAATGGCACGACAGTGACGCAATAATTCATTAAATGCATACGAAATGAAGATAGTGAATTCTCATATTGTCACGTATATACGCAACCATGTTCATTTAAGCGGTCTGAATACCTTGCCTAACTTCGTGGATTAATGTTTGCCAAGATTTTGGGTCACAAGACACATTACCGACAGCAGTACGACATTATTTCACCATAGCCGTATATGACCAACTATATACGTAATAAATACTATAATTTTAGATACATAACATCGACGCTACTTTTTTCTACCACCAAGTTCCAAGTTCCGTGCATTAAGCACTGAAAATATACTGTTATCTTTGCATGCTGTTGTTGGCAAATGAGTATTTAATTCATTCTTACTCCGGCAGGCACGTTGATTTACCTTCTATATATATAACAGTTTTAACCGGTCTGCAGTTTGAAAATACTACGAGAAAAGAGCTACGCATATTCTAGTCAGTGAAATGGGAAATACAAGGACCAAATGAACGAAAGCAAACATAAAAATCCCTTTTTTTTGACACGAATTCGGGACCTGCCGTATGGCAGATAACTACGCCAACTTTATGAATGTGTATTACTTCTATTAACAGCGCAAATGATTCTTTGTGCAGCATATCTGAAGGTGTGTCTTATTGGCACCAGTAGTAATATTGTAACATATGTGTCCAGTGCTACAGATAAGACGAGTAAGCGCGTATTTACATCTAAAATTAATAAAATAAAATAATTAAAATAATTAAAATATGTGTGAAAAAATACGCTTTCTATGAAGGTCTGCCAAGCATTTTAAATGCATGAAATGACACTATTTGACTTCAACATGTCAATAGTGTTCCTGTGATATCATGCTCCCCTAGACCCCCTAATCCTAATCGTACATAAGGTTCGCGCTCGATTTGACCTCTCCCCACATTCCATGAAAGAATATGGTATAGATTATCTTCGTCGCAGAGAATACAAACATTTTGGGCTCATTGAATAAGTTTCAAGCACGTTCTGAAATGCAGGAAATGACAATATTTGATTTTTAAATTGAAACAGCAACACGGCCTGGATCCGCTCCTGTAGGTTTCATAAACACCTTGTTTTGAATTTTTTATATACCGATTACTTATTACACGGGAGTGGTAATGATTTAGGGCTTCAAGTACAAGTAAATGCAGTTTCTGTCATAAGCAAATGTAGCGGCATACGATTAAATCCACAACCCTTCGATGGAAATAATAAATTTTCGTATTTATAAATCACGACCGAACTGTTACTTATTTGTGTAAATAGATAACTCATTCTTACGTTCTTTGATTGACATGCGGTTTGACCGACGTTTACGGTCATGACCTGTCAATTATAAAATGATCAATGGTGCAGGTTAATCATTACCCTTTAGTTGACACCGTAGCAGCCGGTGATATGTACAATAATGGCCCTATAGATGCCTCATATACTGATGGATAGTGTGGTGTAATTAATAGCTTCCAATCAGCCCCCTCACCCCTCAAACATCCCCTGCACGAGGCGGCCTTAAGAAAGGGTTCGATAGATAAGAAGTTGTAAGGCATTTTGGATATTTCGAGTCAAACAAGTTCAAAGTTTAAAATCTACACATTTATTTCTTTTAATGTTTTATTTCTTTCTAATTTGATTGTTAATAATGACAACTGACCTAATGTTAATAAGCTTGAAAAAGACCAAATACTAGATATAAAAATAAAGAGTTCTTGCAAAAACAAGCAAGGTGACCCATTATTCTATTTTAAATAGTGTATTTGTTTCACATACCCTATAGAAAAATTGTACCAAATATGCTGAAAAACTCTCAGTTCTAACTTACTCTAAACTAACTCTTTAAAGATGGTATCCGAAAGCTTTGACTCAGATCTTTCTGGAAAGTAAATCACGTGACAACTTACTTTTCATGCTATATCGTCATCTGGCTAATCTGTTCTGACGTCACTATCTATATTAAGCAGAGGCTTGGGGGCTGATGTATGGATTTTTAAAAGAATGAACAGTTAGAGTGCTTTTTTCAACGGGCTGTTCGGTCTTAAAGTTTGCCTATATCAAATAAATGTAACACCTACAGTTTGCCTATATCAAATATATGTAACATCTACAGTTTGCCTATATCAAATATATATAGCACCTACAGTAAGCCTACATCAAATCTATGTAACATCTACAGTTAGCCTATATCAAATATATGTAACACCTACAGCTAGCCTATAACAAATATATGTAACACCTACAGTTAGCCTATATCAAATATATGTAACACCTACAGTTAGCCTTTATCAAATATATGTAACACCTACAGTTTGCCTTTATCAAATATATGTAACACCTACAGTTTGCCTATATCAAATATATGTAACACCTACAGTTAGCCTATATCAAATATATGTAACACCTACAGTTAGCCTATATCAAATGTATGTAACACCTACAGTTAGCCTATATCAAATAAATGTATATGTAACACCTACAGTTAGCCTCTATCAAATATATGTAGCACCTACAGTTAGCCTATATCAAATGTATGTAACACCTACAGTTTGCTTATATCACATATATGTAGCATCTACAGTTAGCCTATATCAAATATATATCACACCTACAGTTAGCTTATATCAAATATATGTAACACCTACAGTTTGCCTTATCAAATATATGTAACACCTACAGTTAGCCTATATCAAATATATGTAACACCTACAGTTAGCCTATATCAAATATATGTAACATCTACAGTAAGCCTATATCAAATATATGTAACACCTACAGTTAGCCCATATCAAATATATGTGAAACCTACAGTTAGCCTATATCAAATATATGTAACACCTACAGTTTGCCTATATCAAATATATGTTACACCTACAGTTTGCCTATATCAAATATATGTAACACGTACAGTTAGCCTATATCAAATATATGTAACACCTACAGTTTGCCTATATCAAATATATGTATCACCTACAGTTTGCCTTATCAAATATATGTAACACCTACAGTTAGCCTATATCAAATATATGTAACACCTACAGTTAGCCTATATCAAATATATGTAACATCTACAGTAAGCCTATATCAAATATATGTAACACCTACAGTTTGCCTTATCAAATATATGTAACACCTACAGTTAGCCTATATCAAATATATGTAACACCTACAATTAGCCTATATCAAATACATATAACACCTACAGTTTGCCTATATTAAATATATGTAACACCTACAGTTTGCCTTTATCAAATATATGTAACACCTACAGTTAGTCTATATCAAATATATGTAACACCTACAGTTAGCCTATATCAAATATATGTAACATCTACAGTTTGCCTATATCAAATATATGTAACACCTACAGTTAGCCTGTATCAAATATATGTAACATCTACAGTTTGCCTATATCAAATATATGTAACACCTACAGTTAGCCTATATCAAATATATGTATCACCTACAGTTTGCCTTATCAAATATATGTAACACCTACAGTTAGCCTATATCAAATATATGTAACACCTACAGTTAGCCTATATCAAATATATGTAACATCTACAGTAAGCCTATATCAAATATATGTAACACCTACAGTTTGCCTTATCAAATATATGTAACACCTACAGTTAGCCTATATCAAATATATGTAACACCTACAATTAGCCTATATCAAATATATGTAACACCTACAGTTAGCCTATATCAAATATATGTAACACCTACAGTTTGCCTATATCAAATATATGTAACATCTACAGTTTGCCTATATTAAATATATGTAACACCTACAGTTTGCCTTTATCAAATATATGTAACACCTACAGTTCGCCTATATCAAATATATGTAACACCTACAATTAGCCTATATCAAATATATGTAACACCTACAGTTAGCCTATATCAAATATATGTAACACCTACAGTTTGCCTATATCAAATATATGTAACATCTACAGTTTGCCTATATTAAATATATGTAACACCTACAGTTTGCCTTTATCAAATATATGTAACACCTACAGTTAGCCTATATCAAATATATGTAACACCTACAGTTAGCCTATATCAAATATATGTAACACCTACAGTTAGCCTATATCAAATATATGTAACACCTACAGACAGCCTATATCAAATATATGTAACACCTACAGTTAGCCTATATCAAATATACGTAACACCTACAGTTAGCCTATATCAAATATATGTAACACCTACAGACAGCCTATATCAAATATATGTAACACCTACAGTTAGCCTATATCAAATATATGTAACACCTACAGACAGCCTATATCAAATATATGTAACAACAACATGCCACTACTTTGGTGAATTTAGTCATAATTTTCGCATATACCTATACTTTTGTATAAGTAAAGACGGTTTTTAAAACATTGCCTACATTGTTAGACAGAAAAAATTGCGATAAAAACAAACTAAAAGTTCAATCATTCCAACTATAAGAATAAGAACGATAATGATCACTGCTAAAAATATACATCGAGGTCAGAGCGAATTACCCGGATGACGATATACCGTAATCTTAAAAGGGAGTTGCCACGTGCTTTTCCTAGTTAAAATAGCTATCTCTGCAGCGTGGCTCAGATAGGAACACGTGCAATGAGGAATGAGGATTTATGTCTTACTGTTCACATTGATCTAGGGAATCAATGACCAGCATTTTACAAGAATTTTTCAGGTAACAATGACTTTAGGTTATTTGAGAAAAAATATTTTGGTCCAAACTTTCGGACTCCACCTTTAAAACTGAGGTAACATTCACAATCGTCTTTGCTTAGACTAAATGAAGTGTTTCAGCAGCAATTATGCACACAATACCCAAACAGTGGTCGGATAATATCACATGCATTTCATATAGTCAAAAACTTCGAATAACACCTTTAATGTACAAGTTTTAGATAAGAGAAATGTTATTAAGTTTAAACCTGTATGGTGAGTTTGGTAAAGACCTATATACAAATGTCATCAAGGCAGCTGACCTATACACTTTAATGGACGGTTTTCGGATAAGAATATATCAATAAATCCATGTGCGGGTGGTGAATGTGTTGAGAACTTATATACAAGTGTCATTTAGGCACAAATTTCGATACTGGTGTTCATTTCCCAGGGCGGATCCAGAAAATTTTGGTGGTGTAGGTGGTGGTGGTGGTTTGTGTGTGTGTGTGTGTGTGTGTGTGGGGGGGGGGGGGGTATGAATCAACATTATCGCTGTATTCGCGAATCATGTATCATAATCTACTAATGCTGTAGAAGGATAAACGTCTACAGTACTCTTATGTCACTTACACTTACTTTCTTATTTTGTTATGATAAAATAATACAACAATCCACACTTTTATTACAAGATTTGATGGCTTACAAGTTGAAGTTACATACATACAATAGGTTACATACAAAGATGTAACATAATTACAAGGAAGTTACCTACAAAGGCTGCATGACTTCCAAGTTGAAATTACTTGCATACAATTTGAAAAAAAAATATGAAGAAAAAAATGAAATACTGGATATACATACACAGTTAAGGACCCTAGCTTTGACCTAAGCAGTTAACAGACAAAATTATTTTAAAAGCTTAGTAATACATAGAATAGAATATAGGATACATCCCCCACCCCTCATTCCCGCACCCACCATCCCTGTCATTTCTCAAACTTGATTCTTGTCTATAAAGGTCGGCTCACCTGTAGTCGGTAGTTCATTGAACTACCTATGTAACAACCTGTTTGGCGGCAATGAATGCGTAACAATCATAAACGAAATAAAACATATTCAAAGCGAACATGATTACTTCCGGTGGAAGGTAATTTTTGATGGCTTGGTTAAAATACATGTTCAACGCAAAGACTCTTTGTCCTGTTATTGCCATACTGTGGCAGTAAATTGTATATTTTTAACACAAGAGCAGATATGGTAAATAAATAGTCATTCTTATTTCTTTTTAACTGTCTTTTAATTAATGTTTTTGATCGTTTAAATTGGATTGTGTCACTTACATCGTTCGGAAATATTATTATATTGTAGTTAGAATGAACCGACACAAGATCGTCATTACAGTTAAAAGGTTGTATCTACCAAGAGTTTGGACCAAAGCTTTGTTCCTCAAACAACCAAATAAATTGTTGTTAGCCGAAAAGGTCGCTCGAAATCTTGTTCTTTGATTCCATACATCTATGTGAAAAGTAAAGCATAATACTTCCCTCCTATCTAAGCCACGTGGCAAAGATAACTATTTTTTAAACTAAGAAAAAACACGTGACCACTACCTTTTTGAGATATATAATATCATCATCGCTCAGACGTCGATATCTATTTTTAGGTGAAATTTCAATCATGCTAAAATTGTTGATTTGGAAAGAATGACTGTGTAAAGAATATGTCGTAAGGCATTGTTACATGTTTTAGATATAGGTATACTCTCAGACAATACCTTTAATAACAGATTGCATTGACGGAAGATTTAATATTAATAAGTTCTCTGTTCATTTGTTTGTTGTTTTTATTATAAAATACGGACACTTCTATTATTGCGCTTAATATAAGTACTAAATTCACAAAACTGTTTATACAACTAGAACTAGAAAACCACATGACAACCTACTTTTGCGATCACGTGATATCGTCATCCCGAGTAGTCCGCACTGACGTCGATATCTTTTTTAAGAACAGGTGATTATTTATAGATTTGAAAAGAATGAACACTTAGAGTGATATTTTGCGCAGTTTATATTGTAAAACAAAGTAGGAAGTATTCTGAATCGCACATACTTTGTTTTAACTATGAGTTTATGCAGAAATTATGCCTTTATTCTCCCAACAGTGGAAAAAAATGCCGTTTTATGTCTTTGATATCGGCAAACTGTCGGATACCACCTTTTAAAGGTAAAATAAGTTAATGTACAATTTTGTTCATATCAGCATAACACTTAGTTTTCTCTTACAGGTTATTTTGAGTGAGGTGATCGTGTCGACACATTAAAGGTGGTGTCATATAAAGATAACTCATACTTCAGTCTGAGTCAAGTAAATTTTGAATACTTCCTATATTGTTAGACAATAGAAAAATATCATTATCTTTCAAAATCTATACATAATGCACAATACTCCGCTGAAAACAGATACCGTCGTCAGCGCGGACTACTTTAGTGACGATATAATGTGATCTTAACAATGAACTGTCACGTGGTTTTCTTTAGCATGAAAATATCATAGCCATCTCAGCAGCGTGGCTAAGATAGGAAACACCTGTTTGCGATGGCGAATGGGGATTTATGCTTCACTGATCACACAGACCTGGGGCATCTATGAACAGCATTTTGTTTGACCTTTTCAGGTAACAATGTTTTATTTGGTTATTTTAGAAAAAAAAAATTTGTTCAAACTATCGGATACCACCTTTAAATAAACGCTAAAGCCATCTTATCTCTCCAAAATACCTTAACGATGATAAGACAGAAGAGGCGTAACAAACCATTTCTTGACTAAGGTAACGTACCTTTGCACCAAATACAGCAAGCACCTTATACAATTGCACAACCTTTAGCAAATATCATTTGTTAAACTTGCGAAAGGCGACATAACATTTGTCTCCAGTGCTGAAGTAAGAAGAATTAATAACGTTACGTCAGGACGTTGTGCAGGAAGTTTTAATTAACGTTACCGAACGTGATGACGGGTGAATGGGTCAGACAGCAGTTTCATATCACCTGGGAGATGTTTCACGGATGTTTTCTTATTGATGTCTTTGTTTTGTATGAACATATTTTATTCTTGTTATTTTGTGTGCTGTTGTTAATTTGTATTTTAGGTTTTACGGTACACCGACACTTTAATAGGTCATACGGTGCCGATTACAGTGAAGTTTAACGTGAATTGAGTATAATCAGGTTAAATTTAATATACGTAAGTAAAAATCTATGAGGTTTAATTAAAGTAAAATATAATAGAAAACAGGTTAGCGTAATAAACAGTTTCAAAATTCATAATGTTAGCATAAAAACATAATAATAAATATAGTTAACAGTTTAAAAATTATAACTTATCAATTTGTTTTCATACATTGTTCAAATAATAAGTCACATTTCCTTCCGGCCTATGTGACTGCCGAAATTGTTTAGAAAGGGGAAAATACTTGCAATTACCATAATAGCTTTCAGATATCATAAGACTGATTTGTGTTGATTTTTGTGTTACATCGTATCAACACAATTGTGGTCATAGTGGTGGCGTCCAGCTAATCTTTGGTGGAGGAGGATCCAAAGATTGTCTTGGTAAAACCACCGGCGCTGCGCATGTTAGCTAGACAACCTCCCCACACGAATGTTCTCGCGCCGAAAGGGACTCGAACCCACGCTCTAAGGGGTTAAAGAGTTGCAAGTCGGCGACTCTAAACGCTCGGCCACGGGCGCCCCGATAGTAAGTCACGCACAGCACAGACAAATATCTGAGTAGAATCACCGATATGTCGGCTGGAACACCTTCCCACACGTTTTCACCCAACAGGGATAAACGGAGCACAGGACGGTGTGATGAACAAGGTATTTTATACGTTCTCACATTTATTGCTTGGCCAAGAGCGCCCCGTCTTAAAGGGGATATCCGACAGTTTGTCTTTATCAAATACTACAAGTAACAATATCTTACCCTTGGTTTGGAGAATCTGTTTTCACTTTTTTTTCATAATTTCGACCTTCGGGCTATATAAAGACGACTTTAAAGACTACTCAATTGTTAAACAGCACAAATCGTGAAATAAACCGCTTTTGAATTCTTTAAATTGGCATAATGGAGGTGCATTTCGCTACAATAGATATCGATTGATTAACAGTGATTAAAAAGTAAAACAACAACAACAAAATAAACTTTCTTTCTTTGCTATTTCTTCTATTTCTCGTATCTATTTCTGATAATCACAACGAATGAGATATCTATAGTTGGCCCGAATTTGTGACTAATTGCCAGATGGTCGTGGTTGATGACCTTTCTTCAAGTTAATTAAGAATCCACTAAATTTTATTACGAAATAGTTGATTACGAATAATAATAAGGAATCGTCCAGTTTCAGAATAACCTTATTATTGACTTCATCAGTAGTAAGAAACTAAGAACATGAAAGGTCCGTATCTTAATTAGTTGTTACTTCCGTTTATGCTTTAAACGTACTTGTACAAGTCGAAATCTAATAGGATCATTGGTGCAAGAAGACCATTGACTTATCCATGGGTAAAACCACCGGCGCACCGCAGTTTAGATGGAAGACATCTCGACAAGGACTCGAACCCACGCGGCGAGGGACTGATTTACAAGTCGGCGACTCTAACGAGCGCACCCCCACCCCACCTGAACTGATTCGCCCAGGCTTAAATATAAACAAAGCATTAACCAGTTCAGCTTGGTGTTTTTTCTTTGAAGCGCCAACGCGCTGTGTTTGAAAGCTATATCCTTTGTGTCTTGTCATTTTTGTCATATTTACGTGTTATGCATGTATCACAACGAGAATGGGATGGGGTGGGGGGTCCTGTTTGTCTTGCGATGACAGATAATAAAACAAATCGTAACAATTACTTATGCCATTTCAATATCTTGTCCATATACTAAATGTCAAGAGACCGCTAATAGGATGACAGGAGGTCTTTACTGTATTATTTCACAGATATATCAGTAATATACTATATAGATCTAGTACTACAGTTGTCATTCAGTATTGTAAAAAATTTGGTATTTTGACGTACAAAACATTTTATTCAGCGAAGCACCGTGACAGTTTTCCTATATCTAACATATGTAACAACATCTTACCCCTGTTCTGTAAAATTTGTCAACTGCTGTATAAACTTATACTTAGGTTTAATTGAAAGCTGTTTAAACCTCCCATTGCACGACAGTACAAATTGTGAAATATATCGCTTTAAATGTTCATTATTTTCGATTCATATATCCCCACCATTGAGATTTCAGCTTAAAATAGATATCGCCTCAGAGCTGATTACCCGGATGATCATGTAACGTGATATCAAACGTAAGTGGTCACGTGGTTTTCTTAGCATAAAAAAGCTAACTCTACAGCGCGGCTTAGATAGGAAATACATAGCTGTAATGAAGATTGCAGTGTTATGCTTCAAATTTCACATAAATGGAGGACATTCATGATATCAGTTCAGGTAACAATAATTTATTTGATTGAGTATTGGTCCATACTGTCGGATATCACTTACTTCTGTATGTTTGTTTACTGGGCTTATCATCCCACCAACATTATTTTAGTTATCCGGAGATAGTTTTCCCTTGAAGTAAATATTGTGCTGCCTTCACTGTGTATAGCATGCCGTGAAAACCTGGCATGATACCACACCCAGTCGCATTATCCTGACACCGGGCCAACCAGTCGTGGAAATACCCTTATATTTGCTGAAACTTTAGCAAGATAGACATTTATACCATTGTAACGAGTTTGGTATGTCGCGTCCTGGGAAACCGGGACCTCTAGTACCTGGAGCCGACGCTCTACCGATTGCGCTACCAGGTTCGGTCTGATAATATCTTCTTTGGACAACATTCGGGATAAGTGTAGAACGAAGGAGAGAAAGGCTTTCCTGTCGTATCCTTTCCGTATCGTATGATTTAGTGTCTGCGTGCCTCTTTATATTAAACATTACATTCTAGCTATCCAATACTAAGTACCGGTAGCTTTACATTTAAAAGATGACTGTTTCATGAAACAAATAATAACCACAATAAATCCTCACTACAAGTTTTTGTCATACCCAACATTGGTAGTTAATAAATGGTTAATTAAAACATAGATGTGTTTTTTTTTATATCTGCAGTTAGAATATATTGTGCTGCTTTTCAAGAAATGTTGTTGTGTATGCATATGATGTTCATGTATTTTACTCAATCTGGAAACAGAATTTTGTCATTTGAACAGTAGTTGTGTTGTTGTTTTTACAATAAAACACAAGCATTTTTGCTTTTAATTGACCCATGACTGGCTACATGATTTCCCTTTAATCTGGGAATAATTCAGATTTAGGGTCCGGATATACCCCTGTGATCAGATATCATATAATATACCACTTTTTCATTGTAGTTTAACAAGGCCTTTTTGTACAATTTTTAAATAAAATAATGCACAATTGACCAATTGTCACCAAGTCGCTTTAATAAAAAAACCCACAGGGATGACAATCCGCCACATAACCAATTCATGGTTACACGCGTGCCCAATTCATAAAACACAGACGCACGCACACACACTCACTCACACACGCACAAAACAAACAAATTCACACAAAAATATACACATCACCATTGTTTATTTTGTACTCAACTTTCATTTGTCTATTGGATGTTTTGCAAATATTAAGTGTCTATTGTGGTTAAAGCTGGGCAATAAATTATTTTAAGCATTTAAAATCGTATTACGAAGATTATAATAACAACAAAGCTTTAATCAATTAAAAAGATACAGATAAAACTCCGCTTAGTTGAATTAATATCCAGAGAACGAGTCCCGCACTTAGACATTTTACTTTATCTGCCCGGAAAAGTATATTTCCATATTTTCCACAATTTCCATATTTTGTTTTTCATCAGTGTTGCAGAGACAAACAAGCGACCTGATGCAGCAGACGATGAGGCAGAACATGAGGAACCAGGCAAACATTATATCCTCATTACGACGTGGCTTTGGTTCCTCCGCAACCAACCTCTTGGATCAAATTCCCTCCCATGTTGCTACGGCATTCAACTCCGGAGCCAACCAACCTAACACTGCCATCGGAGCTTCTCCGAATATCGTATCGAGCTTGCAGCAATCCAACACACAACCTTTGACGCCAATGGACGCTTTGCTGCGCCAACAACAAAACATGAACATGCAAATGATGCAAGGGATGTTAAATGGACAAAGGGGTTTTTCGAACGGTCAACTGCCATCTGGCGGTGTTAATTCAGCAATGTCGACTGTTCCTGACAGTGCAACAAACCGGTTACAAACGGCTGTCCAGCAACCTGGAGTCCAAGGACAATTGCCTGGAACCGTGGTTGTTCAATTGTTAAACCAAGACAATCAGAGGTCAGCGTTTCCACAAAGTTCGCGAGGAAACAATGCCGGGCTTCCGGTGTCAGCAGATTTTACCACTTCCGGTTCGAATAATTTTGTAGGTGGTGTTCCTGGACAAACCGGAAGTTCTTCTGACAACGCAGGTGGTATTGTGGTAAACAATAGCGGCATGCCCAGAGGAGGTTTTTCCATGCAAGGAAATAATATCCAGTCATTTTTGAATCCCACGAATGCAACTTTTACAGATCTTGCTGGGAACACGACTTTCGATGGTATTGTAACTGGCATGACTTTTCCAACGGCTTCTATTTCTTTCTGGAGAGGAAGCAGTTCGTCAGACAGGGATCTAACAAGTCAGCAAAGACAACAACAGCAGCAGCAACAACAGCAGCAACTTTTGCAACAACAGCAAGAGCGAATGCGTCTGCAGCAACAGCAGCAGGAACAACTTCGTCGCCAACAACAACAACAGCAGGAGCAACAACAACAGCCAATAACCGGAAGAGAAAATCAAGCGATCAACCGGCGTCCGGTTGTTATTGCAAATGCCGGACAGGGAGGATTGTCTCGTCGACAATTTGCGGAAGCCTCCGGATTTCCATTACCGACCCAAACAACGACAACAGCATCGCCAGAATCATTCCTTCCAATCATTGTATCAAATGAGGTAATGGCTTCTTTGTATTATTATTTAGACAAAATATGTCTAAAAACTTAAATCCATTCCTGATGTTGAAACTTTGGGTAAAGAAAATCTGGACACATCTAATTTATTTGTCAAAAAAGTTATACATACCCTTGTGTACATTTAGCTATACTTACCTATTTTCGAAATGAAATAAATGTTTTAGTTATCTCCCTTGTGGGAAGGTATTTTTATATACTTTATATAAGAAATGTAATACATTTTATCTTTAATTTGCTTATTTTTAAATAAAAGCGCCCAGTCTTTTTAATTAATTCTTATCTCAATCAATAAGATTCCATTTTATGCGCATGCTTCAATCTTAAATGTTTTTCAAAAGTTTAAAACGTGGAAAATCATAAGTTTTATGCAGTAACTATATACCAAATACCTACCCACAAGGGCGGTAAGAATGAAGTTTTTAATAGAAAGAGTAAAGTCCCTTTACTTAAGAAAAGAGGGAATTGGAAATACATGCCATACTTTACAAACAAATATTAATATTTGTAATATATTCATTTATATTTAGTTATAGTTTATATAGAGTAAAATTCTTTTCCCGTTGTGAATAAAATAAATGTGCTACTATTTATATGAATTTACTAACAATGAACACGGTACAGATATTTCCTACAGGTTTGTATACAACTGCAAGAAGCCGTCAGTAAAAAACAACAACAAAAACTCCCACACATATTCATCTTTTAAACATACTAGATCTACTAAACAAACAAACATTCGCTGTCGCATAGACGACGTTTATTGTTTACAATTATTGTTAAGAAAACTTAAATAATTATCGACTTGTACTATTCTGTTTCTTTTCACAGCTGACATGCACGGGCGACTACTCGGCAATTTCCGGGCACACGATGTGCCTCACGGACAATAACGATGTTACCCGAAGTGGTGTTGGACAGCCAGATGTGCAGGCCATTACACAACAGCATAATGACTTGAGGTCAAAGGTTCAGCCCCCAGCCACGGATCTTGTTAAACTTGTAAGTTTAAAATACATACAATGGTAAAAAGAAACACGCTACTGTTTGGGTCTTTTATATTTTTATCAACTGATTATTTTCCACACACAAAAAAACAACATCGTTGCTCGTTGCTCAATATTGCAACAAAATAGACATATATGCATACCACAGTTTTGCTATTGTGTAATGTTCCAACACAAACGCACGCGCGCGCACGCACACACACTTGATAAGATTGTGATCTAAATCTATGCCTGTCATGATTTTTTTTCCTCAAATGAGTCACTTGTTAATTTATTAATGTTTAAATAGTTCAAACAATTACTAAGATTTTATTATAATAAAGCTTTAACCAAACAAATCGCTTAAAGACTGAAGTGGAAGAATTGCGGTGATTATATTATTAACCACATACGACTATCTATCAACGCATATGACACATGTGGCGAAGCACAAATAATCCCATGAAGGAAATGAGTCAGGTGACATACATGAGTTCCCACTATGTCTGACGTCATGCACTATTCGATAGTAGGTGTGAAATTTTAAATAACAATTGTGACTCTTAAACAGAAAGACTTACTTGAAACTTTCAGCACCAGGAGATATGTCCCCTAACTCTCAAAACATCGCGATTTCTTCTAGGAATCTCTGGTATAAACTTTGTATATAGTGCTGTGGTAACCTTGTCCAAATCGCCATCACAACTCTGTTCAAATCATTGTTAGTATGAATTTCGTTAACACGCCGTTGTACTTTACATTTTATAACTCTCCACACATTTTCTATAATATTAATGTCAGGTCTTTATGCAAGGCCATGGAAACGTTGTTATATCATTTTCTCTTTTCCAAGCATTGGATATGTTTGACACATGGCAAAATCCAAAATGACGAGTTACAACGGGCAATAAATTGTCATCTAATATTGAAAAAAAAATTCCGTACTAATGTTGCCTTATTACAGGCGTCAATGTACCCACTTCATCACAACAGATACAATCCCGATACATGGTAGACGCACGAACATGCTGCTGTCATTCCGCATAACAGGGCATTCTGGTCGTAATCGTTCAAAATCCTTCTCCAAACATAGTTTCCTGTCTGTACCAACAACTATATTTGTCTTATCACTGAAAATGATAGATGGCCAATTATTTTCAACGGACCAATGTTATTTCTTACGATAAAAGTTAGTCCTTCTAACACAAATTGTAATGCTGTTGGATACAGTCTTACATTTATATCAATGAGTTAAAAGTTCTTGTAGATAAAGATGATCCCGAACTTTCATTAAATGTTGCCATTGACTCGCTCAATGTATGCCGCCTATTCATTTTACCATCCGAAAAAGCATATTATCCGAACGAGCGGTCGTTTTGATTCTTCCTCCGCTTCGAGGAAGATTTTCAATGTTACCAAGGAGAGCTACGTTTCAGAAAATTCGAGATGATTCCAGATTTATTCATGTGATTTATTCGATCTTTCAGCTGGATAAACCTTTCTCTGACAGTGACACAATAACCTTTTTTCACCTCTGGTGTCATACGTTTACCATGTCGCGCCTTATTTACTTCCAGCAGACAATAATTAAAAAGGGAAATAACTTTGGTAAAAATTATTTGTGATTGATTATATACACAATAAAGGTTTACTCCCTTGCATTATATTTCATTTATTGGATTATGGAAACGGAAAACGAGAACGATTTACACATCGTTGTTCGTCAACAAAAATTACGACGACCAAAGTGGGAACTCATTTATGTCACTTGACTGTACTTGTGTGCTGTTTAGTCTGTCAAAATTGCCAATACAGGCAAAACAAAAACAACAACCCCACCCACGATGAAACACAAATATTAAATATTTTAAAGAAAAATAAAGAATATACATTAACTGATGGTACAGTGTAACAAAGACCTACATGTTTGGAGGTCTTGGTGTATACATTGTCAACATTAAAGTGATATATGAAATTATTACGAATAGGAATCAAATTCGTAATGATCAGTTCCTTATTTATTTTAATGATATATTAAATGTCAGTTAACGTCGAAACCAAAAGTGCAAATTATGTTATCAGTAAACTATGGAGTCCGTTTTTCAAAGTGCCCCCCACCCCCACCCCCAAAAAAAAGTGCGCTACGAAGCGATAGGACCCCAATTTTGTGACGCACTAGTGAGCCTGGCCCTATTGTGCGTTGGACCTAAAAGAACGTTTCCGTAATATCGCCATATAGATACGAAAAACAAGTTCCAATAATTTATACAATAGTATAAAAACACAACTATAACTTGCAGCAATGGGACGACCGACTCGCCGCTGTAGCAGAGAAATGGGCCAAACAGTGTATTCTTGGGCACGACAGCGAACGAACGATTCCAGGTAGGGATTCCTTTTTACTTGACTTCAACTACACTTTTACTTTTTCCACCATGTTTATTGAAGGCGCAGTGACTATTTAGTTCTGCCTAAAGAAGTCCATAGCTTAAAATAAATATTTTCTTGTCTTTTTTTTAAGTACGGTGATTGATTAGTAGTTTGCAACCAAATAAACACACAGGTCAAGCTCTCCTAAATAGTAAATAGACTTTCAAGCATGCTAATCTCTTAGCATCTGCGTCGTTTTCTTGAAAATAAATGCTTACAGTAAAATCCACATTTATAGCATAAATATATTATACTATAAATCAGTGTGAAAATTTGGGCGCGCTTTCATGTGAAACTTCTTGTTTATCTCCCTTACTTTTAAAAAACATGGAAATAATTTGTTTTTTATTCACCAGTTGTATTATTATCAAATATTAAATATATATTAAACATCTTTTCTCTTCATTGGCCAGGCCTAGGTATGACGGTGGGCCAGAACGTTGCTGTTGGGTACGACAGTTGGGAGCAGGCCATACAGCAGTGGTACGATGAGTTCCGGTTATACAGGTACGGGCTCGATCCCGACACCTACCTGGGACCCGGCGGCTGGAGAGAGGTGGCTCACTTCACACAGGTCAGTGTGCTCAATTACTCATATTGTATGATTACTGTTTTGTAACAAACTAGAGCCACGCCCAGTTATTACCAGTAAAGAAAGGAGGCTTTAGAAGAACACATGGGTAGAACCACATTGGCTTTGCATAGTAGCGGGAAGACCTCATATGATTTTTAGAGAGATTCTTAATCATTCATTTATCTAACTTAGTGGTATCTGGCGAGCCATTACTAAGTTGTTGCCCCGATAAGGAATTAAACCCAAGGCGGAAAGGGGCTGAGGGGTTCTATAAGTCGGCGACTCTTATAGCTTGGTCCCGGGCCACACGTGTCCCTTATGATCTTTCTAAGCACACTTGTTCAAATTCAAAGTCGTGGTCTTATTTGAATACCTTTTAAGGATCAAAGACGGCGTCGGTTGACGAATGTAGGTAAAACTTGTACTGTTGAGTTCACTTAACATATCCTAGGTACAATTTATCCCTATTCGTTCTGTCTATGATAGAATTTTGTTATTATATATAATGGTGAGTACGTGCTTAAATGCAATTCCTAATCCAACTTTAAAAATATTTATTGCTGCAGATTGTTCAGAACGGAACATATCTTATCGGTTGTGGATATGCAGAATGTCCGAATACTGAATATATCCGATTTTATGTATGCAACTACGCCGCAGGGTAAGATAACTTTGATTTTGTTTCTCTTCAGTTTTATAAACAGTGTTTGTTAAAAAGGTATCACTTAAATAAATTTAATTAAACTGCAACCTTACAAGTTAAACTCGTAAACAACCTTTTAATATGCCCATACTTGAACTTGAACACCTTTTTGTGGAAGATACACGTTAATGACGGAAGTATTTTTTTACGAATAACTTCCATTAACATCCGTATATGTTGAAGTTTTTATAAATATATCAGATTGGGATTGACGATTACTAATTAAATAAAATATTTACTTAGAACTTATCATCCCGCCCAAACACATCCTGTCCGTGTAATAAGAATTCTTCAGACAGGTGCTGTGTTACGACCTTATTTGCACTGGCTTTACTTTCGATGTTCGCATGTTTTCAGACAAACTGATCTCGCCTACCCGTATACGACCGGCACACGATGCGGTAGTTGTCCTAACAACTGCAATAACGGTCTCTGTGGTAAGTCACTTGTCATAAACACGTAAATCCAGGGTCGGGTCCAGGATTTTTGTCAGGTGTAGGGGCCAAGTTTGCAAATTGGGTGACATGTCACAATCAACGGCAGAGGAAAGGGAACGATAGTACAGAGAAACAATTCAAATTTGCAAAAAAAATATGCAGGCTTGTGATTTCAGTTCACCGAGTAACCCATTCTACATGGCCACACACACTTAACAATCAAACATAAAGCCTGGGGAAATGTGGTTTAGAAAACAAGCTATTGAAATAAACAAACTTACCTCCATCTTGAAACGAATGGCTCAAGGTGCTGGGCTCTCAACTGAAAGATGCCTGACTAACAGTGCCCGTAAACACGTGATCCTGAGATAGTCCGAAAACAACAACCCCGCAAATCAAATAACTTGCAGATAACTCGACACCGTACGTATTATTCAATCTTTCAATAACTACTCGCACATAAGCGATGCTCAACACAAATTAATATACAAAATCCTTATAATGTCTAACAGTCATTACCAGCAGGCTTCTAAAGTTAATCATGACGCAAATATTCAAAGCACAATGTTGACATCAATGGGTTCCGCCATTATACAACTAGAACAACAACAGACCATTCCTGGTTGGTTACAACAACATGTTTGCTGGAACATATTTGTATTGGTGGAAGATTACACATTAACATCCAGCCTCTTATTCAACAAACAAGCGTGAAATCCACTGCAAAATGTGCAAGTCCACTACACACACACAAAAGCGCAAGGAAAGATATCCATAATCGACACAGACGGCGATGAAATCTAGAATTTAAATGGCGACCTTTACCCTAACCGCCCTAAAACTTTATTTTTCTGTGTTTTGTGTTTACAGTTGTTGGTTTAGAAACGAGTTAATTTTGCACATGCCATTGATTGTAATATTTTCAGTGCTGATAACTGTAAAATAAATGTTTAAACTAAGTGCAATATTTGCTTTACAGTCAGTTTTCATAAAATGGAACTATTTTTCACAGCGCAGCAATGCACTAAAATTGTTATGATGCGGTGTTAGGCTGAATGACGCCATCAGCCTTGTACCACTTTTTGAACCGGCAATAATGTTTACAATAAAAGCGGACGAAATCTGCGTTAAAAATCATGCGATAAAAAGAATCTGACACTCGTTGTAGTGTTTTTTTTTAAACTCAATGGAACAGCTCAAATCTAGAATTCACCTCTGGTCGGACAATCACCGACGCCGCCGTGTACTTTCAGTGTGTTTTACGAAAATGCCCTATGATGAAGTATTCAGCTTGATCGACTATGGCGACGAAAGAGAAAGTGAGAAGAATCAACCTCATATTTTACTCGTTTTGAGCACTGAAATATTCGCACATCAAGATCATATAGGCTAACACACAGTATTTGGCGACAGAAAAATGTCTATTCTGAAGCCAAAGATGACTTTTAGAAACCAGTAGATCTTATCTGTTTTAATGTCACATCTTTTCGAAAAATATCTTGCTACTTGCTATTTTAAAAGTATTATTTGGAAACAAATGATGGCATCAGACAACCAAATTTGTAACTGGATTGGTTTGACGCAAAATATCCCAAATATTTAATAAAATATTGTAAAATTTTCCATAGGAACTTGTAAAATATATATTTTTTTAAATATAAAAAGACATACCCAAAACCCACTCACTCAATTTCCGGTAAATTGCTTTTTGTCAAGAAAACCAAAAAACAGTATTTCGCCCAATTTGACAAAGAAATTCCAAACCATAGATAACTTGAAGGAGTGTTATATGACGTTTTTTATATCTTTATGAAGTTTTTATATCTTTAATTTAACACAAAGTGTTTTCTAATATGGCAGCGCCAATGAACATTTGCAAATATGTTTTAAAGAGCAATTGTTTGTGTTTAACTCTTGAAACACAAGGCTATATGTTGAGTGAGAGCGTTTTAAGAAAAAAAAAAGATATTATGCAATAAAATGTTTACACATCCAAAAGCATTTAATAACTGATTTCACTGTTGTTTTAGACTGCGGTAACGTGGTTTGTCAGAACAAAGGTACCTTGGATCCTTCGACATGCACGTGCACTTGTCGACCACCATACAAAGGAGTCAATTGTGAAATATGTAAGTCAGTAGACACACGAACATTTCATATTTAAATGTCGTCTGTTTCTGTCAATTCTACACGCTAGATTATCTTTTTATCTCAATATTATGACGTTATTCATTATAAAGTCGCCTTCAAAATTCTAACCACCTTCTATTATTATTATTATTATTATTATTATTATTATTATTATTATTATTATTATTATCATCATCATCATCATCATCATCATCATCATCATCATCATCATCATCATCATCATCATCATCATCAACATCATCACCATCATCATCATCATCATCATCATCATTATTATTATTTTTATTATTATCATCATAATTATTATTATTATTGTTATTATTATTATTATTATTATTATTATTATTATTATTTATCATTATCATTATTTATTATTATTATAATAATTAATGAATAGGAACATCTACACCTAAAAAATAAAAATATCAAATAAACATTTGTTAAATATCATATTAAGACACTTTCTAGAGCTATGATAAGTCTGGACAGTTAGTTATATGATACTTTTACATTCATGGATAGATATAGAAAATGCATCAATATATTTTTTTCACAACTTACAATTTCTAACCTACTATCAAGTCAATTACGAAATGAAGAGACATAGGTTACTAACGCCCTTTGTGATGTGTTTCTAGTGGACTGTCCGGCCCAGGATAATTGGATATGTGGAAGAGACTGGAAGAGCGACCTCTGTGATAAATACATCAATGTACCTGAGGAATGTCCCCACATGTGTGGCTTGTGCACAGGTAAGTTTTTGCTAATAAGCTTGTTAGAAAATATGTCATTTTTTTTCTATTAAAATTAAATCAATCACCTTTCTCCGTAGGTCTTTGGACGATTTAGTTTTTTTCTGCACATGAGACATGTCTATAGCAAGTATTGCACTCCAATATGTCCACAGAATATATCGGAGACAACTGTTCATGTATGTGGCTGGTGCGTCTGTGAATGGGTTACTAAAGCCGTCTTTCTCTGACTCCATGACCTCTTCCTGCATAGGTTCGAGTCCCAGTCGGAGCGGAAACTTTTTATATGAGGTGGTCTTCCTGCTGACCTGCTGCGCACCGGTGTTAAAACGAACTAATAAACTAAAGCCAACTGTAACATGATAAAATATGCATCCAACAATATGATTTCGATTAATAAGAATCCCTTATCAATTCATGTGACTAGGACGCTTTACAAACACCAGATATAGCTATTGTCATTTTTTATATGCGCGTTAAAACAATTACATAATTTTCTTATATTTTGTTATTTTCAATGCACAATTTCTTAACATTTCAGCCGCTAGTGGTACTAGATTGACCTCAGCGACCTTGACAACTGACCTTGTCTCCAAGGTGACCAACTTCACATCCGCATTCGGGTGTACATATACGGGTGTCAGGGACGATAAAGGTGAGCTTTCATCGTCCATCAGACATAAAATTATAGTACATGAGCTTTTGTTTTAAGGGGACAGTACCGTAACAACTCATATGACATTGTGTTATCTCCCTTGCGGGTAAAAAACCCACAACATTTTAGTACATGTATATTGCTTTTGTATAAATATTAGGATTTTAAAATCTATAAATTTAAAAGCTGTAGAGAACGTTTCAGACTGGTACATACACATGCAATTATCCCTCGTGGAACACGATAAGAATTAATAAAATAATAAGGTAATATAATGGGCACATTATAGTGAAATAAACTAATACATGTACACTTCTTTGATTTTTAAAAAAAAATGAAAGCCGAGCTGTTACAGTTGCCGAATCATTAATAAAACCACAGAGCTCCTCAACGCGGAGTTTAGAGACCCATTGGGGGACATCTTTCATGGAATGGAGTCTTCAAGTTGACTTTGCGGTGTCGATATCGACCCAAGTTATTTTGTCTCCATAAAGTAAAAGGTGGACGTCGCTAATATGTTACTAACTGTGAAGGTACGAAGTACACATCCATCCGGCACACGCACACACGAATCCAAAAACCCACGGACACAGCACTTGGGATCGTACAAGATTGTCGCATATTTGTTAAAAGAAGAAGTATCTTAACTGATTTATTTCTGGAAGTATTCGTCCAGTATTCATTCAACTAGTGACCTTACAGCCATATGCTGTCAGCAAGAATATAGTGTCACTTCACAATGTAAACTATTGCACAAAAATAAAGAAACGAATTATTAAACTTGAATTAACTTGATAATTGTCATTACAGCCACGTGTCGTCAGTATGGTGACAGCGGTGCAGACAAGTCTGTGTGCGCCTCAGAGGGAGGATCCGTAGGGTGCGACCAATGTAGTCGGTATTTTAATATTAAGCGAGACTACTGTCCCGTCATGTGTGGACTATGTGATCGTGAGTTACCTCCCTTTCAAATGATTCTTTTTTTCAAACATAGACATTTTTTAAAAACTTTTTATGCTCTGTTTTCTGTAATGCGTGTTTAATGTATATATAATAAAGCCAGATCAAGGGAGACTGCTGATCCTTTAAGTGTGGCCCAGGAGGTCGTGAGTTAACTCCCTTGAAAATGGTCTTTTAATGAATAAAACAAAAGTTATATTTCTGAAACATATGTGCATATTTTTCACATGATAATATCATCAACAGCCAACTTCAGTTTGATCATCAATGATGATCTATAACGACATGTGCAGACTATCTGACCGTTCTCTGAGTATGTTTTAATTGAATAAACAAGCGTTGTTTTGCTTGTTATGATTATGGATCTTAATCTCAGAACTATCAATTTAAAATAAATAATTACAGAAAAATCAAGCAGGACTAGGTTTTGCGACTTTAAGTTATCTGCGGAGTGCCTTTTTCATCTTTCCATAAACACTTTTTTCCGCTATTTTTTAAATTAAGAGAGACTGCAGCTATAGGCCTACCACGGTGTATGTGAACACTAGAAGCCTCCCTTATTTTGATTTTTTTTTGAAGCGGAAACATTGTTGTGAACCACGTGCTAAAGTGAACACTACTTAATATTTGTTTATTTATGTTTAATGCGCAAATTGGATAGTAGGTCAAACATAGAGTTTCCGCATAACTAACAATTTAAACAATACTTTTGAACCCACCCGACTCCCACAGGAAAAACAACCATGGATCTGCTTATGAGCGGCTAAAACAAAATATTACTATTCCCTATGAGGAGGGAGTTGGGGAGGGGGTGGGGTCGTGTCGGGTTATGATTTGAAAAATTTGAAACGAAAAGTTTCCCGACGCTTCCTTCAATTGTCATTAATGCTCAAAAATTATAATTACATCTTTCACATTAAGACACATTTTTTTCTTTTGGTTTGTGTGTGTGTGCGTGCGTGCGCGCGCGTGTGTGTGTGTGTGTGCTAAAATAGCATTAGGTCCGTAAACGATGTCCAAAATACGCATGAATTTTGTTGACAGAATAGTTTCGACTTTGTTCAGTTATCTCTGCTGCACATTGATGAGTTTCTTTTATGCTATAGCCCCTTGTGATGGTACCCGGTGTTTTAACGGTGGTACTCTGGATTCGCAGACGTGCACATGCCGGTGCAGGAAACCATTCACTGGCAATAAATGTGAACTAGGTAAGTTCAAGACCTGTCAGTCAATCAATATGTCTGCAACGTCGAATCCATACGCAACATCTACGATAATTCATGAATCATTTCTCGGTTTATGTCGGTAGTCGGATCACTTGGATCATATTCTTAAGTGGAACTTCTTATCTAGTATATCATTCATAACAAATTGACTATTTCCTGTTTCTCCATCCCAAAGTGTTATTTGTGCTGACAGATCTAAACAAATATTACAATGTGGAATCTTTCAAATGATGATTGTTTTTGTTAACCTTGAGTGCGCAAGTAACCGAAATGTGCGATAAATACAAATGGGAAATAAGCAGGGAGGTGCTATTGACAGGTATATGCAATAAACGGAGTATGAAGTAAACGTAAAATACGTGCCAAACCAGATTAAACTCTAAACGAAATGCATTTGACAGGTGAGAATTAAAGATTTCTTAACAACATCAGTATGTATCGTACTTAAGGCATTTGGGCGTATTTTACTAAACGTTGCCAAAAACCCTGATGCCATGTTTCTTGCATGCCAACTTAAAACCAATTAAATTCATCGTTACAACTTTCTGTCAAGTTATTCACCAATCACAATTGTCGTTACAGCCCAGTGCCCTGTGGGCGGAGATCCGGGATTCTGCAGATTCTGGCCATCCAACTATTGCCAGTTGTACTACAACGTCCCCGAGGAGTGTCCTTATATGTGCGGCATCTGTAAACCGGACAACCCGGTTGTGGATAAAACGTCCGGACAATAACAGTGTTTTATTGTTTTTTTTTATAAATGATTGTTTAATAATATTTGTTGCTAAACGATAACAATGACATTGCACCATGAATGTATAGGTTACAAGATTTTTAACTGAGCACTCTTGTATATTTGTTGCTAAAGTAATTTTGGCCGTTAAGAAACGGAAATGAAGTGATTATTTGGTTTGTAGTTTTAAAAGATAGCAGTGAAATGTTAATCCCAGTCTTAATAATGATCATAAAATAATAAAAAAATGTCTCTTTTTATATAATATAATATAATATCAGAACTAAAGCTGATATTCTTTCTTATAACGCTCACACTCAAGTTTTCGGCAAATTGCTTTTTTTCAAGAGTTTAACACTTCAAAAAGGCAAATTTGGCGACAAAAATAAGTGTATGTTTTCCATTAGGTTACCATGAATCAATCTTTCAGAATATAAATATACTGCTTAAGTTTGCAAGTAATATTTATGCGCTTGTCTGTTATATAGTTAATTATTTTTTCAACAAACAAATTTTTTTTTGTGTTAGTTTTTATCCCTTTTATGATATGTCACACCTGACATGTTTTATCCAGGTGGCATGTTTTAAATATCTCTATACCGTTTTTGAACTGTGTTTTTTATTTCAATATTCAATGAATGTGTTTAATTTGCAGTATACATTTCGAACAATCACCTTATAACATATATATTGTACTATTAGATAGATTACCAGTTTATAATGTACATTAATTAGTGAACATATGCATGACTTACTCCATTTTTGCTTCTTGTGTGCACCACATGGCCAGTGTTGTTGTATTAAACGTCACCGACACTTTTGTATTCGCCTTATTGGCAAATTCAAGAACAGACTGTAGGTGTTGCCATGTACAATTTATAATATATACATATTTTTTGTAACTTTGTGGATGTAATACAACAGATTCCCTATTTTAAATTATGATCTTGTATACTAAAGCAACAAAAACCCGCAAAACAACAACAATAAAACCAATATTAGGTAGCATTAGAATGAACATATTCAGTGATCAAATCTGTGATCCCAGATTAATAATGTCAGATCCAGTTTCATATTAATGAATTTTTGTTAAAGCAATGAGCGCTGGGTCTGTTAGCTAGTCATGTATAATTTATAAAGTTTATTAGAAAAATGCTAGTGCTGGAAAATTCTAGATATAAAATCTTTTTACCCAATAAAAACTTAAAACTTGATATCATAGTTTCTGTACTCAAACAAATGTCCAGTACGTTCCTATTCTACCTGTCTCTTTGCAACCGTTTCCTTTAAAACATTTTCGCACAATTAATCTTTCAGATGCAGTATGCATGTTGTTGTTAGACAGCTGAGCTAATGACAAACCAGTTTAAGGCACGTTTATGATGATAATGGTACAAAAATCAATAACAAAGAATAATATAGTAAAAATATGAAAATATATTTTTATTTTTAGGTGGTTTCATGACAATGTATAAATTACCAACATGATATCATGCAGTATAACTGTCGGACAAAATACAAAAACATTTAATAACACATCTTGGTTTTCATAGAAAAAATACAATTATTATGCGAATTAACAAAAAAAAACAACTGTTGCTCTGAATTAACATAGTGTGTGAACACAAAAGGGGGTTGAATTAAAAAAATGCTGGCCGAAGTTATACAACATTTTTAGATAAAATAACAAGAGCAGAAAAATGGTATATGCAATATACCTTCATAAAAATCATTGATAAAAACATCATTATCAATTAACTTTTAAACATAACAATAAAAATACATGTAAACAAAGAAAGGTATTGTGAATGTTTTCTATCTAGTCAATTCAAAAAGTGTTGCATTCATTTCTGATGTAAGTCATAAACTTGTAAAAATACACAAAACCTACTTCAGTTTTAGATTTATGTTAGATTCCTTACAATCTTATATTATAATTCAACAGTGTATTTTATTAAAAACTATATATATTTTTCATATATACAGTGAAACCTCTCCACATCAACGTTAAGTGAGGCACAGAAAACCGTTGCTGCTGAGAGGTGATGCAGTGCAGAGGTCATTACTGATGCCAAATTGTTATACCCTATATAAAACATAATTTTATTTCAACATTTTTTATTTTTTAACAATATCAAAAGTCTAGTATTAAACATAGTCATAATATAGTTAACTTTTGTTTATCTAAATCAAACCGAAATGAAACAGCTGTCTGTGGCCATAAACCAATGTTATAGCATTTTGATCACGATTAAGCGTATATACTGAACGCATACCACAAGATCAATAATTCGTACTAATTTAAATGTTTGTTCACAATTGAACCAATCAAGAAACTATTAATGGCTGAACTGAATGGATTTCCTTTACACAATAATATAAATGTTGGACGCACCATCAAGAGATATTTAATGTATACAAAAGGTGATCATTACAATTAAAATGGTCCTCAGCGAAACAAGCTTTACAAATAAAAACACAATGAAGGAATTTTTCCAAACGTAAGCATGGACATGTAATGAATATTATTTCAAATGAATGTTTAGAAAACGTGTTTTGATTAAAAGGTCATGGGTTCGTATAAACAAAAATTGAAGAAAATCCGTAGAAATCTCTTAATTTCAATGGCCTTATACATGAAATTACATGGATTTTCTTATATTTAAGGAAATTTGTTAAGATTTAAAAAAAAATCTTAGTTCAAGTCTGAAAAAAAATTCTTTGTAAATACGATCCCTCTGGAATTTGGCTCTTCACAAAAGTTGCAGAAATGTGACCTTGACCCAAAGTTATAAATCTGAAGCTTTCGATAAGGAACGAAGCAATCTGATTGGTTGGAGCGGAAAATCTGTTCAATAGGAACCTTGAAAATAAATTGTTCATCAAACTCAGGGGCAGATCTAGGATTAACATTAGACGGGGTGGAGCGTTTTTTCCCCCAATTGTTTTTAATACAGAACGCGAGCCGTGAACGACCCGGGTATTTATTTCTGGAATGACATAGATGCTTCTGGTGTGTATTTAGAGAAAATAGCCATATTTTACTAGTTTATTAAATGATATCGTACATACTTATTTTACGTTTGATCCAGGAATTAAGGGGACGGGGTTGCCCCGGACTCACCCCTTCTAAATCCGCTCCTGAAACTCAATGCTTCAAAACGCTCAACCGTGCGCAGAAGCCTTCTACTTAGTCCTCATCCTAATTTTCAACGTTGCAAGTAATATTGCTGATTGCTTTTTAAAACATTTCACTGCACTATTACATGGAAGCAATATCTATTGATAACATTCATGGTTTAATTGTAGGAAATATCATTACTTTGTTCGCGTCTTACCATTTATAAATCAAGGCAAACATACTAAAATCTGCATACCAAAAAGGAATAATACCTGATGTCTGAATATTTACAAAATGTAACTGAGTTAAAATGTAAACAACTTTAGACACTCGTTGTTAGTCCGCTTACAGCTTGTTTAATGCAATGTTACACGTTTACATCTTTAAAATTCATGTATTTAATGATTTTGAGACATTTAAAGGAAAATATTTTAGTAAAGAATGTTTACTTATGTTAGTAAAGACATGAAAGTCTTGGAAGATTATTATATTCCTATACACATGTTGATGGCGATATTTTGATTGTTTGATCGTGAAGACTAGCTTTTGTTTAGTTTAAAAATGCAATTCATCACGTACAAAAAAACCCCAACAACATTGAGGTTACCAAGAAATGCTTAATTGTGGAGGATATAATTTGTATACAACAGAAAGTTAACACTCTCTCTCAAGTCTGTTATTTCATTAACAAAATTCTGTGTCTGGCACAATTTGATAACAGATTGGATACACACAAAACACCTAAGATAAACTATAAATCTAACTTAAAAAAAACTATTGCAAAACCTGTCAAACAATACGTGACGTAACTGAAACTGAAACGTAATTGAACTAAAAACTTCCTAAACCGGTTTCCTCTTGGACCTTGGAAAAAAATCCAGACGGTTTTCGGCTGCAGATTTTGACATTGTGTTGTGTGAAAGTACACATCTAAGTGGCGTATCATAGCATGAAAAAAACACACACTATATCATGAATGATTAAACACACCAGACTACTGCAAGTACATAATCTGATTACATACAGTTTCTAAAGATATCGCATTTGATCTTTATTCAACAGACATGCAATTCACCTTTATTATGGACAAGGCTTTTAGCGACAAGAATAAGGAATGTGTTGACATTTTTAGCTAGAGCCATATAACATCCTAAAGCATCTGATTGGTCAGATTTTATTTATAATGACTGAGTCGGCCAATCAAAATGCTTGAAAATGAAGGCAAGCCAGGGAAGCCAGAAGTTATAAGACGCCGACTCTACCAGTGCGCCACGGACACCCATTTATCATTTATGAACAAAAATGTTCTTCCACATGCCAGCTTGCCCTAAAAAGCTAAGCCACTGTATAACCATCCCAGCCCAATACAATAAAAATTCTAAACAACATATAATGCTAATGGCATTAAACTGAAGTATTATATGATAAATGTTGTAATAAATGACATAAACGCGTGTAAATGGGAAATGGATTTGCACGACTGGATAGTTTTTAGGTAAGCACATAGCATATCACAGCTTAATAATGATAGCATGTTATCTAGGACGCATGCGCAAATACACAAATATAAATTGTTTGCAAAAATATAAACGCACACCACAATATAACGTTTTACATTTAAACTGTACATAATTACATTTATTATGTGACAATTCATATTATACATTTCGCATCAAAATAAATACAAAACATATTTGGCATTTCAAGATCACGATGCGAAATAAGGTCGATGGCGATGGGCACATATTTGACAATGTGACAGTTTATATAAAAAAACTGTAAACTAACCCTTCCTATATTTGTTCCAATGACTGTCTCATGTAAGTTGCTAGATTTTAAAGGCGGTATACGACAGTTTTTTTTTCTCTCTCTCTCTCTCTCTTTCTGGCTCTGTCTGTCTCTGTCTCTTTCTGTCTCTCTGTGTCTCTCATACATTTCATATCCGAACCACCCTGCACATTTAGCTGTTTTTATCCCCAGGTAACCATGTGGCCACTTACGTCTTAGGGCCACGTTACATGCTCATCCGGGTTATCAGCTAGCGCTGACTTCGATATCTATTTTTACTAGAAATCCACATTGTGCCTTTTTCATAAATTCGGTAATAATGTAAGTGGAGATTTAAATCGAAAAAATTCACGACCAGGCGCGTTTCTGCCATTACGCACTTTACGCACGTGCGTAACTTCCGTTCGAAAAATCGAAAATCCGAAAGTACCAAAAACACTATGAAAGTCGATGCCTACACCGGGTTAGGAATGATATATCTTATTTCTGTTGTTTCTATGATATAAAATCTTATTACCACACCATTAAAGTTGAAAAGGTTTTAAAATGATTAAACTTACACACGTCAGGATTTTAGTCGTTCATATTTTTCCTCGCATGTCCGCATTTTACCTGTTATTCATTAGAAAAGAACCGAATATAATCAAAAGTATTACTACAAAGGTTATTTCTCTTGTAATTGTGCGTAACTTCAAAAACGGCACAGACACGCGCCTGTTCACGACTGCTACTGTCTAACTATTGTGGAAATGTTATAAACAGACTTTACTTAAACTAAAATATAATTGTATGCAGCAAGTATGCACATATTCATCAGACCAGAGGTAAGATTTTGTTACATGAAATAGATACAAGCAAACTGTCGGATACCACCTTTTGAAATAAACAAGAAAATTGACAATGCCTTTAAATCATGTCTTTGTGTCTTCTGTAACATTTTTATCATATCTTCTAATCCCACACACTTGTAAAAATATATTTTTTCTGCCTTGTCACTCTATTTTAAGTTAATAAGCAGTCATGTCAAGAATTTAAGAAGTGAATTAAAACAAAATATTTGCAAAATATTTTACAAATACTTCTATGAAATCTATGAGAGTCCCATGGCAAGATATTATCACAAACGCTTTGCTGATAACAGAAATCAGGCCCAAGAATCATGTTTACACATGCATGTGTTTCGTTGACTTAACAGCTACAATCGAAACTTCTCGAAAGGTTTTCTTGGGGTTGACAAGTAATGAAATTATCCGAGGATGCCCGAATGCCTAGTTCCTTCATGATGAGGCCACTCCGCCGGAAATCATGCAGCAAGTATCGTTGGGTTGACTTTAGAGGTACGGCTGTCTTAGAACACGGTCGGTTAACAGCGTGTGTCAGACAACGAAAAGAAATGTCAATAAACAGGTCATCAACATACTGATCGGTGAATAAATGATGACCGGTGATGATGAACACATGTTGTCGTAACCGAACCCGAGAAAGCAGATTTCAGAGCTTGTTGGATCGTAATTCAGCTGGCCCGCTGTTGGGAATACAATAGAAAAAAAGACGAATATGAAGAGAGGTTTAAACGGCTTAGCATATAAATCTTAATTTTGATTTATTCTAAAAAACACAACAGAATTAGATCTAGAAATATTACTGCAGGATTGTTCCGATAAGGAAAATGTTTATAAAGAGACTATATACGATGTCGAACCATATAAAGGGAATACAATCATATAAAATTTAAAGATCATGTAAGAAGGTTCAAGAAGTATGATAGTAAATACTTGCACTACATATATGACAAACAGTCTAAGATAATGTGCCTTACTTAATGTGTCAATTTAGTCAAGTTTCAGTGTTGTTTTAAAACGACTTGGTCACAGTTGGTCAAATTTGCAACATTAAACATTTAGTAAAATGTAGTGGATTTAAAAAATAACATTGTCGTTTGATTTCATATTAATGCTGTCCTTCAAACGTCTTTAACCGGCCACAATAGCTCAGGTGCTAGAGCGTAGGCTTGCGGATCGGGAGGTCGGGGGTTAAAACCCCGGTCGGGTCAAACCAAAGACTTTAAAGTTGGTAGAAGTGGTTTCCCTCCTAACGCTCGGGGCTAAGGGACAGCATTACGCCTGACTCGTCGGTGTCAGTATAATGGACCGACCGGGTTCAGTCCCTGGTCACCTCATAAGTGCCCCTGTGCTATAATGATAGAAATGTTGCTGCACAGTATTGGCAAAAATTACCAATCCCATCCCATTCCATCTCAAACGTCTTTAGGTTTGAAGAATCAAAAGAGATGCGACGCCTTTCAACTTGTTAAGCCATTTGAAACTCGTCACTGCGCATGCGTACTTTAGACCGACGCGTTATTGTTTGAGATGCTATCATTAAAATGAGTCTTAAATGTTATATTTTTTAATTTTTTTTACAAAAAAGGCTTCTCTGCCGTACCATTTATGGAAAAATAGACTACGGGACTAAGGGCCCCGTCTCCGGCTTTACTGTAGCCAAGCACCCGAAGAACATAGACTGTCTGCTGCTGCAGCTCATGGACCACCGCTGATTGCACCTTCCCGACCTTTGTGTCCACAGCCGTTCGGATATCTTCCTGTAACTTCCACACACGGATCTAAACATCAAGCATTATATGTGTTAGCTTCAGTTTTAACAGGAATTTTAAGTATGTGTAACATACATTGTAGAATTAAGTACATTAAAAACTTCCAGGTACGGGAGGCCCAGGGTTCGAACCCGGGCCGCGACATACCAAAGTCGTAAAAATGGTAGTGGTATAGCTCCTTTGCTAACGCTCAAGCAAATATAAGGGTAGTTAGGAGAATGTAACTGGGTGTGGTATCACACCAGGTGTTCACGGCATGCTATACACAGTGAAGGCAGCACTATATCTGCATCATGTGGACACCGTCTCAAGATAACTAAAATACTGTTAGTGGGACGATAAACCCAACACACAAACAAACATTAATAACTAAAATGTGAGGAGGTCATAAAGAATAAAAATGAGTTGCTCCTAAGAGATTGTTGCTGCATGTTGTGGTCTTCACTTAGTATAAAGTATGAGTCTGTGAAGAAAGTATGCCCAAATTCCCCCAAACAGGAGTAAGATATTGTTACATGTATGTGGCAAACTGCCGGATACCATCTTTAACACTTACCCGATAACCTTGTACCACTTCTTCGTCATAATGTATCCCTATCCCTCTCCATTGCACGGTTACACTTTCAATGGAATGTGGGAACACCTTTATATGTGTAGGAAAATCCCGGAGCACTACGAAAAACAGAAACAGCAAAAATCATGAACTCCCTAAAGACAAAACATATTGAAATTATTATAACGTCAGTCCAAAGGCTAAACCCTTAAATAATTACTCAATAAATAATCAATAATTAAATAAAAAAATATTTATTATAATTAGCTACATAAAATAAACGAATGCTATAAAATTAAGAATGTATAAAGTATGTTTTTCTTGTGTTTTTTTTCCTGATGTCATTTACTATACTTGTGATTGTAGTTTTGATTAAACACCCATTGAACTCCGTATTGCTTTAAAAGCCCCAGGCATCATTATTTAACTAGTATTCCCAGTCACCTACTACCGGGCTGTCGTTTTGAAAAATTATATAACACGCTTGCACGTCTGAGGATGAGCGCTTTGCTGCAACCCTTTACAACAAAAACACACAAATTAACATTTACCCATATTCGCCGTTTCTCCTCTTCGCCACTCCCCTTTTGGCCCCGCCCCTGCGGTATTAAACACCTGAACACGTGCAAAATACTCGTTATTGGGCATCAAACCAATAAGCTGCACGTGGTCTGTTTGGCCATACACGTCTTTAAACATGATCCGGTTCAGCACTGGATCAGGCTCCGTGCCGTCAAAAGGGGTGTCCCCATGTAGATTGACGTAATAATATGTCTAAAAATATAGAAATGACAAATTCAACAGTCTATAAATAGATACAGGAGCTGAAAATATTGTTAGAAACAAAACAATTATGATTTGGGTGTTTATAAGTTAATAAAACAGGTAAAAGTTGTAACGAGTGGCATTTTTAATTAAACATATCAAAAAATTTAATATTTAATTTTTCTTATTATTTGAAGTCATTAAAATGGAAGAAGTTTAGCTCCCTTGTTTATTGAATATGAGTGTAGTTCCACGACTGGTCGGCTTGGGTTCCGGATAATATGAGTTGGTGTAGTATCATGCCAGGTGCTACGGCATGCTATACACAGTGAAGGCAGCACTATATGCGCTTCAAGTACACCGTCACCAAATACTCGAAAAACTATGTAGTAGGATAAACTAAAACAACCAACCCCCCAACCATCTAACCAACCAACCAAACAAACAAACACTATGCCAGCGAACGCTAACACTAGTTGAATTGACTGACGTCAATGTCCAGCATCAATATACGAACCCTGTATCCAGCGACACGGCCTTTCATGGTTTCTCGATCGTTTTTGACGGGTTCCCAGTTCACTATAATGCTTGATCCGTTGATACCATCCATTGTTGATAGGACAGGAACACTATTTGGCACTGTAAAATAAAAGAAGTATGAGATTATTTTCATGGGAAGTAAAATCAACAATATTTTATTGAACTTGGCTACAAACGGAGCCATTTATAGTTTTTACAAAGAAAACAGATGCAAAAGAGTTGCAATTTATAAAAAATAGTTTTATGACCAAAACATAATCTAGTTTTGCCGACCTATATAGATGAATTGACACGAGACGAGGTCCGAGGGAACGTCTGCACCGTACCTGCGTCATGAGATTATGTCTCCGGATTTATTTCACTGGTCTACTTCATGAGACAAATTTTCGCGGACTTTTCTCTTCTGCGGACTACTTTATGAAGGCAACTTTATGCTAATTACTTTCAAGTGCATGTACTTACTTCCCTCCGCTGACATGACGATGTGTTCGGTAGAGTTCGGCCCATGTCCTTTGTCGTTGAATGCCCCGACCTTGACCAGATATTGCGTGTAGTAATTATCTTCACCAACAGTTACGGTGTACATCCCTTCTGTCAGCGATCTTTCGTCAGTGGCTCGTTCCTGACAAAAAAATAAACACTCTTACAGATCGTGTCCAAAATTTGGTCAAAACGTCAAAAGAACACCGAAAATACGACCTGTATTACTTTTATTAATGCATTTCGCGAAAGCCTATCAAGGATTTAATTTTTTAACACCAAATTCCAAAACACCGGTCTACACAAATCTGTTAATCATTTTCGACAATTAAACCTATGACGATGGTTAGATATCTAGTCAACTTAAGAAAACATTCATTTTGTAGTTATTCAAACAAAAATGTTTCAACACATTTGGATTGACAAAACTTAAACAGACAATACTTTAACCATTTTACAACTGCCGCAATGGTCGAGTGATTAGGCTGCTCTATATCATCTCTGAGGTAACTGGTTCGAATCCCATTTGGTTTTCTTGCAATGTTTTTGTGTGTTTTAATGAATTAACGTTATTATTAATAATATTGCTTGTATTTCATTTGTGACACAGAAAGAGTTAACAGTTTGTAAATATTTGCAATAGAACAGTAAGTGAAGATTATTAATACAGAGCCGTCATTGTCTTATTAATGATAGTATATATACATGACTGCACAACAAGTCGCATCATTCTGAAAGTGAAAACATTTGAAATGTGTCCGCCTGGGATCGAACCCATGACCTTCCGGGCCAGCGGTTAATGGTCAAACATATTTCGTAACGTACCCGCTTCCAGTCCCTCGTATCATTTGGTTTCTTCCAGTAAACATAGTAACCCAAGCCAGATCCGCAATATTCGGATACGTCCAAAGGCTATAAAAATAAAACAACGACAACATATTTAAATTAAGAAAACTTATTGCGCATTTTCGGCTTTTTTCAACGTCATATTCCTAAATAGTTTCTTTGGCGGCATTTTCAACACCCTATCCCTAAATAGTTGCAAATGCGTGTCGTTGACAGGATCAGCGAAGTAACATCAAACAGCAGTAGTCTAGAACCGAAGCAACTTCATACACGAGTCGTCTATGCCAGTGAAGCAACACCATACACCAGTCTTCTATGCCAGTGAAGCAACATCATACAAACGTCTTCTATGCCAGTGAAGCAACATCATACACCAGTCGTCTATGCCAGTGAAGCAACACCATACACCAGTCTTCTATGCCAGTGAAGCAACATCATACACCAGTCGTCTAAGCCAGTGAAGCAACACCATACACCAGTCTTCTATGCCAGTGAAGCAACATCATACAAACGTCTTCTATGCCAGTGAAGCAACATCATACAGCAGTCTTCTATGCCAGTAAAGCAACATCATACAGCAGTCGTCTATGCCAGTGAAGCAACATCATACAGCAGTCGTCTATGCCAGTGAAGCAACATCATACAGCAGTCTTCTATGCCAGTGAAGAAAAATCATACAGCAGTCTTCTATCTTCTATGCCAGTGAAGCAACAGCATACAATAGTCTTCTATGCCAGTGAAGAAACATCATACAGCAGCCTTCTATGGCAGTGAAGCAACATCATACAACATTCTTCTATTTTTTATGCCAGTGAAGCAACATCATACAGCAGTCTTCTATCTTCTATGCCAGTGAAGCAACAGCATACAATAGTCTTCTATGCCAGTGAAGCAACATCATACAGCAGCCTTCTGTCTTCTATACCAGTGAAGCAACATCATACAGCAATCTCCTCTGCCAGTGAAGCAACATCATACAGCAGCCTTTTGTCTTCTATACCAGTGAAGCAACATCATACAGCAGTCTTCTATGCCAGTGAAGCAACATCATACAGCAGTCTCCTCTGCCAGTGAAGCAACATCATACAGCAGCCTTCTATGCCAATGAAGCAACATCCTACAGCAGTCTTCTATGCCAATGAAGCAACATCATACAGCAGCTTTCTGTCTTCTATGCCAGTGAAGCAACATCATACAGCAGTCTTCTATCTTCTTTGCCAGTGAAGCAACAGCATACAATAGTCTTCTATGCCAGTGAAGAAACATCATACAGCAGTCTTCTATGCCAGTGAAGCAACATCATACAGCAGTCTTCTATGCCAGTGAAGCAACATCATACAGCAGTCTTCTATGCCAGTGAAGCAACATCATACAGCAGCCTTCTGTCATCTATGTCAGTGAAGCAACATCATACAGCAGTCTTCTATCTTCTATGCCAGTGAAGCAACATCATACAGCAGCCTTCTGTCTTCTATGTCAGTGAAGCAACATCATACAATAGTCTTCTATGCCAGTGAAGCAACATCATACAGCAGCCTTCTATCTTCTTTGCCAGTAGAGCAACATCATACAATGGTCTTTTATGCCAGTGAAGCAACATCATACAGCAGCCTTCTATCTTCTATGCCAGTAGAGCAACATCATACAGCAGTCTTCTATCTTCTTTGCCAGTGAAGCAACAGCATACAATAGTCTTCTATGCCAGTGAAGAAACATCATACAGCAGTCTTCTATGCCAGTGAAGCAACATCATACAGCAGTCTTCTATGCCAGTGAAGCAACATCATACAGCAGTCTTCTATGCCAGTGAAGCAACATCATACAGCAGCCTTCTGTCATCTATGTCAGTGAAGCAACATCATACAGCAGTCTTCTATCTTCTATGCCAGTGAAGCAACATCATACAGCAGCCTTCTGTCTTCTATGTCAGTGAAGCAACATCATACAATAGTCTTCTATGCCAGTGAAGCAACATCATACAGCAGCCTTCTATCTTCTTTGCCAGTAGAGCAACATCATACAATAGTCTTTTATGCCAGTGAAGCAACATCATACAGCAGCCTTCTATCTTCTATGCCAGTAGAGCAACATCATACAACAGTCTTCTATGCCAGTGAAGCAACATCATACAGCAGTCTTCTATCTTCTATGCCAGAAGAGCAACATCATACAGCAGCCTTCTGTCTTCTATGTTAGTGAAGCAACATCATACAATAGTCTTCTATGCCAGTAGAGCAACATCATACAGCAGCCTTCTATCTTCTTTGCCAGTAGAGCAACATCATACAACAGTCTTCTATGCCAGTGAAGCAACATCATACAGCAGTCTTCTATCTTCTTTGCCAGTGAAGCAACAGCATACAATAGTCTTCTATGCCAGTGAAGAAACATCATACAGCAGCCTTCTATGCCAGTGAAGCAACATCATACAGCAGTCTTCTATGCCAGTGAAGCAACATCATACAGCAGTCTTCTATGCCAGTGAAGCAACATCATACAGCAGCCTTCTGCCATCTATGTCAGTGAAGCAACATCATACAGCAGTCTTCTATCTTCTATGCCAGTGAAGCAACATCATACAGCAGCCTTCTGTCTTCTATGTCAGTGAAGCAACATCATACAATAGTCTTCTATGCCAATGAAGCAACATCATACAGCAGCCTTCTATCTTCTTTGCCAGTAGAGCAACATCATACAACAGTCTTCTATGCCAGTGAAGCAACATCATACAGCAGTCTTCTATCTTCTATGCCAGAAGAGCAACATCATACAGCAGCCTTCTGTCTTCTATGTCAGTGAAGCAACATCATACAATAGTCTTCTATGCCAGTAGAGCAACATCATACAGCAGCCTTCTATCTTCTTTGCCAGTAGAGCAACATCATACAACAGTCTTCTATGCCAGTGAAGCAACATCATACAACAGTCTTCTATCTTCTATGCCAGTGAAGCAACATCATACAGCAGCCTTCTGTCTTCTATGTCAGTGAAGCAACATCATACAATAGTCTTCTATGCCAGTAGAGGAACATCATACAGCAGCCTTCTATCTTCTTTGCCAGTAGAGCAACATCATACAATAGTCTTCTATGTCAGTGAAGCAACATCATACAATAGTCTTCTATGCCAGTGAAGCAACACTATACAGCAGCCTTCTATCTTCTTTGCCAGTAGAGCAACATCATACAATAGTCTTCTATGTCAGTGAAGCAACATCATACAATAGTCTTCTATGCCAGTGAAGCAACACCATACAGCAGTCTTCTCTTCTATCTTCTTTGCCAGTAGAGCAACATCATACAATAGTCTTCTATGCCAGTGAAGCAACATCATACAGCAGCCTTCTATCTTCTATGCCAGTAGAGCAACATCATACAACAGTCTTCTATGCCAGTGAAGCAACATCATACAGCAGTCTTCTATCTTCTATGCCAGAAGAGCAACATCATACAGCAGTCTTCTATGCCAGTGAAGCAACATCATACAACAGTCTTCTATGCCAGTGAAGCAACATCATACAGCAGCCTTCTATCTTCTTTGCCAGTGAAGCAACATCATACAGCAGTCTTCTATGCCAGTGAAGCAACATCATACAGCAGTCTTCTATCTTCTATGCCAGTGAAGCAACATCATACAGCAGTCTTCTGTCTTCTATGCCAGTGAAGCAACATCGTACAGCAGTCTTCTATCTTCTATGCCAGTGAAGCAACATCATACAGCAGTCTTCTATCTTCTATGCCAGTGAAGCAACATCATACAGCATCATACGATGCCAATCGTCAACCAGTCGAAGCGCCATATGAACGGATTTGTGATTGTATTGTGGTCCTTTTCACATATTTCCGTTTACTGGACACGCATTCACGCAGAAATATTTCTTGGATCGGCAAACAGTTGGGATGTGTTAATCATCGATTTAAAAAATGTACCACCGATACTGGCTGGGTTCATCACATGGATTGTTTTAAGAGTGTTTCATTCAGTATAAATAGTACAAGTCAATAATACAATATCAAACATGATTGTGTATTACTATGTTTGTTAGTGCAAAAATCTAAACAAAGAACTTGTCTTTAGTTTTTTGTATTTTCGTAGAAGTTAAGTTACATAGATTTAGTATGAAGTTTTAAATGTATACACGTGCTTTTGTGTTATTTGTTATTTTATCCCGATATATTAGAAAACAGCAAACAAGCACGTGCGCCCTTTGCTGATCGGGTAAAGTTGCCGATGTGAAACTTCTCCTAACACATCAGCTCCTCCCCGCGTGGATTCGAGTCGCGGACGAGGTGTCTGCTTTCATGTATGGAGGCTTTCAAGCTGTCATGAAGTGCGCCGGTGATTCTACCCATACACAAATCTGGAACCTTCCTCAATCAATTATAGCTGAACATTGCTATGGCTGCCATACTAGGTAATTAAGTTTGTTGAGGTTCATTTGAAAAAGAAATCCCACAACAACAGCAAAAGTAAAAGCAGATATATAAAAGTAGTTCTTTACCTCCCAAGCTATGTTAAGGGTGCCCACCTTCCCCTCACCACCCCCGACAGCGGCCGGGGCTTTTCTGGGCGGTGTCTGTATCGTCTTCACAATCACTGCAATACAACAGATACAGATTCAAGTCTTGGTCGCGATGTACCAACGTAAGCAAAACGGCGAGTTAATCTTGCAATGCATTCCAATAACTGCTTACCTCATTGTTGTTTCCTAAACATTTAGTAGATTATTTTTTGTAACATGTAACTGTTGGTAACGTGAAAATATAGCACCACTTCTTCTTTCTTGTAATTATATGATAATACTAGAAATATTCATTGGAAACGTTTCTGGAAAAGATCTTTGGATGACTCCATGTTGTTCTTTAAACAAATGAAGTGCGGCGCTTCAATGCATTGGTTGACTCATCCGAACGTTTCAAACACCGAGTGAGTGGAGATCACAACGTACAGCCTTTACCATCTGTCTCATTGTCTTATTCTTTATCTAGGTAGCCTATGTATGTGTCTTCTTCTAGTTATTTTGTTTTGTACAACCAAAATATTAATGCAATAGCTTAAATATCACTTGTTAAAATGCCATTAAACAAAATGGTAGCCGTACAGCTCCTTTGGTAATTCTTAAACATATATAACTGTAGTTTAAAGACTAGCCGTTCTAATGACAGGATAATGTGAATGTTAGTGGCAGCCTGTAAGTTTTCACGGCATGCTATACACGGTGAAGGCATTACTATCTGCTTCAAGTGACCACTGTCTCCAGATAACTTATAGACCATTGGTCAGATAAGAGACCCAACAAAAACCACTTATATTTTTTAGTTGATAATTTCCTTTGGTAGTTGTTTTCATACAAAAATAGCAACATTTGAATGTACTGTTCGGTGTAGAACATGTTAATACAAAGAGGTTTGTCTCGGAAAAACGTATACGTTCATATTTTTAAATATTTAACAACCATGTATTTAAATAGAAACACGACACTCCAGTATTTGTATAACTTAATAAGTATACTAATACATTATTGGACCTCATAACCACATATATGTGAAAATATCAGTTAATTTCAAATATTAAAAATATTGACAAGTAAAAACAAACGACCATTTTAATTATCAGGTACCCTCCCTCCGCCCCCATACCCTCCCTCAAAAAGCATCTCATGCGGATCTATACTATTTGCAGCGGAGAATCTAGCAAGATGACTTGTGTAATGTATGTTGTTGTATGCCAGCAACAAAGATTTTAATATGCGTTTATTATATTTCTACTCTACGATTTAAACTTACTAAAGGAGATTTATAGATATACAATGACGTGAAAACATCACACAGTAAATACAGCGGGCCCATCAGGCGTATAAATGACCTTAAACAGATTTAAATCCTACATAAATGAATACACAGAGGATGAGATTTCCAAATCCTGTCCCATCGTATTGGTTATTTACAATTTAGCATGCTAAAAGTTAAACCCTTTCGATATCTTAACACTTACACGACGGCTTGCTAGCCTCCTGGCCACGGCCATAGGCGTTGACTGCTCGAACCCTGAACCTATAGTTGGTGTTAGGGGTGAGGTCCTCTATCAACCAGACCCGCTGGTCGTCTCTTCTGCCCGTGCCCGTGGCCTCTTGCCGGGCTAAATAGTCTGGGATGTCTAGCAGGGTGGAAAGATTCGTATGATTAATCAGGTTCAGGAGCTAATAAGTCAATCAGACTTTTGCGAATGCATGGGATCGCTAAATTTACTTATCTGTTTTGATACGACTTACTCAAAATTACCATAACACAATTTAACTAAATAAACGATGAAAAAAGATGTTCATATGTAGAAACAACCCGTTTTCATCTGCAAAATATAAAATGACTGATTTTGTGAATCCATTAATAACAGAACGGTTGTTCGGACAATGCACGTGTATGTTAGCCAGGACAATGAGCATGCTAAAGTCATGCTTAGGTCATGCATGGTGTGCTTTCACGTTAAGTGAATATGCATGTTATCGCATTGATTGCAGCACATTACACCTTAAAAAGTTAGCAGTAACTATTTGCCTGAAGGATAACTGGAGGATGTTGTTTGCCTAAAATAACAGCCTAAAGCATGGAAAATAACAAGTATTTTAAAAGGAGAAGAAAAAGTAAGAACGCTATCGAGTAGTAACATGTAACAAAAGTTAAGGAATTGAAAAGAAAATTAACAAAAGTAAAGAAAGGAAACACAAGCACCGCAATAAAAAGTAATATACAATAACATTAAGTAACGAAAGTAAAGGAAGAGAAACAGAAGTTATAAAAGTAAATAAAAAGGAAAGTAACAAAACTAAATAAAGAACCAAAACAAAGGCACAAAAGTTACAAAAGTTAAAAAAATCATTTATATTTAAAAACAGTCAGAACGACAAAAGTGACAACAACAGCAGCAAGAACAGCGTAATACCACAACATTTCATCAAAATAGCAACAATTAAAAGACGGCATACCAGATCGGATAATATCCCATTTTCCGGGGTAGAAGTCAGTCTCGGCCTCTATGTCATAGTTCTCGACCGGTGCCCCGTGCGCCACTCCCTGGCCCAGGGTCCAGATGAGCAGGATGCTGAGAGCTGCTATGTCCCTGTCGTCCGAGTGCAGACCAGCAACCGGTCCCGGTGGTCCTGCGAGAGGGACAAGGGAGAATGTATTATACAACGTAGAGACGCTATTGTGGTCGGATTTGGACGTCAAGTAATAATAAGGGAGAAAGACCTGATATGACAACAATATTTCCAAAGCTTCCTCTAGCAATTAAACGAATCTTTTTGATTTGACCAAGAATCAACAGAACACAAGTACATAATGTGTCAAATAAAAGTTAAATAATAAATATATAATACATTTATTTCACAGTATTTATGATTTATTACTAATATGTTTACAAATATAACTAACATAAAAAGTTTAACAGAAAGTCAAACAATAAATTTAACATTTTTTTCAGAAAAGTAGGGGTAATACTCGTGTATAGTTATATACGTTAACAAGTTCTATTATATATTCAACTTAAACAGTAACGACTACAGTAAAACTTAACCTAATTTCGATTTACAATGTTTCAGGACAAACTTATGAGGTACACATAATTATGTTCCAAGCATTTGCGTGCGATAAAGGTTTGAGCGCTATAAACATTTGCGCGCTATAAACATATGCGCGATATACACATTTGCGCGCTATAAAGACCCAAACTTACCTCTTACTGACAAGATGGCGCTTCGTCGGTCAGAATGCAGCGTCGTTTTTGCCTCACATTCGTATATTCCGGCGTGTTTGTACTGCGCATGCGTGATATACAGGCCATTCAGGTTGCTTTGCAGACCCTGAAATGTATTTCTTTCCGAATAAACCTCATTATGTTTAATTATATTACATATAAAACCTATGTTTAGCAAACAGTTTCGAAAAAAAAAATTATGTGGATCTTAGAAAACAACACCTTACACTTGTTTCTTTACTCTGTTATTTTTAATCATTCAAACATAATTTCATGTTGAATGAACTATTGTCCCCTTTTGTTAAAGATGACATATTTAAATTTAGGGGAATACACTTATTCAGTTTCAGGTAAAACTATTTCTTATAAGTGGATCCAATGTTACATGTGTATAAATCTTTAAGTTAATGGTCAGACGAAAAAAACTTGATTGGCCAGATTTAATACTCCAATCCAACCAATAAAATGTTTGAATATGGACTCAAACTTAATACTAAGTTCGTAAAATATTAGACCCTGCTATTTGTGAAGATAAAAATTGAAGATGACCTCTGACCAAATGATTTATAGCTTGGTTCATATTGGCTATTGTGGGTCAAGTTTTTATTGTTTTAATATTTGCTAAAAAAGGAAAACTTCGTAAATCCACAATTTTTAATAGTTTCAAATATTACCTCCTATCACTATAGTATATGTAAACATTATACATGTGTTTCAAAAAAAGTGTGTAGGGGTGAAAGAATCAATAACTTTGCAACGGTTTTCATGAACTTTTTTGCCATTGGAAGCTTTACAACCAATTACAGTTTTTGACTACGCATGTGGACATTTACGCCTGGGATCAATCGGAACTCCTTGGGTAATTCCGTCCTCGGAACAATCATCCCTCGGATGTATCTGGTGCAATAATACTTAATGAAATCACGATCGTATTGTTCGCCGGAAGTCGGAAGAAGAATATGCCTAAATAGTTCGCATAAAACATAGACCCAACATTTATCGCCTAAGAACGGTTTAGCGTCAAGGGGACCGATGCAGTGCTTTAGATGCTATACTTGGTAATTATCTTGCAAAAAGTTAACTTACACTGACATATTCTGGGGCCAGTCTGGGATCGATCTCCCGACCATTGAATCTCCAGATATAAACCAGGTCCCTGTATAGGTAGTCACGTGATATGGAGCAGAACAAGAAAGCTGTCCGGTTAACTTGAACGGTCGTTGGCACAGGTGGTACGTCAATTGTTATTCCAGCTGTAAGATAAAAAATAACAAGAATCATATACATATATTAACTCAATTGTGTCACTGACTACATATTAAAGACGAGCATATAGTCCGTGCTTCGAAAACGTGCCGAAAGCATACGGCACCTTAGAGGCGGTGTATCGATTGATGTACTAGCCGGTACATATATTAGAACACAACAACAACAACAACACGACGTACTAGGGTAATAAAAAAATAAAGAAACGCGTTTAAAGCACATGGTGCTGGAATGGGTGGTTGATTGATTTGGTTGTTTGACTTAATCAAAAATTAAAACTGACATATATATTTTAAGGATCTTATGTTCTTCCTTTTGACACCGTGGTTTATAAATCGTAAAGATTTGCGCTTAAGAAACACGCCTAACGAGAACGGTTTCTGATTGGTCTATAGTAATACCAGATATATGGAAGACGTAAGAAGCGTACAGGCATAAACTATGAGGAATTTTTTTAGAGCGGTGTCTTATGATGCATTGTAGAGTGATAAAACTGACATTCGGAAGCACGTAGGGCAGACTTAAACATGACAATACGGCCGTAGACTCAGTCTTAAACCGGCCGTTGTGATAGACATTCATTTAAAAATAGGTGAACCATTTTATTACAAGAAGTTGTGATTGTAATATATAATAAATACATGAAGTAAAATGTCTGAATGAAGCATTCGCGCAAGAACACAGCAACTCATTATCCGAAATGTAGTTAGATGTGGCCTTATTAGTCAAGGAATACAAATCTATCGACCTACACTCGCGCAACGAACAGGGAATGGGGTCAGCCGTCAATGTTTCTTGATCCCTAAAATCTTAATTTTCGTCCGTTTAAAGAAGAGTCAAGCATATGTATATTTTAAATGGATTAATTTTGTCTTCCAAACCAACCTAAGTGGTAGGCGTTTGTAAATGTTTTTCTTTGTATTCTTTGAAAACTGTAAACAAGTCATTTTGAAAAAAAAAAAAACAACAAAAAACACAAAACACACATAAACACCAAAAAACAACAACAACAACAAAACACCGACCGTACAACACTGTTTTCGCTTTGAATATTAATGGCTGTAAACATAAAAACGTAAAGTGCACCGATCTCCAGTATTGCTATCTTTTGCTTGAATGGAAAGGCGGAAAAGTTTGGGTATTTGTAAAATTCCAGTCAAACTTTAAATACTTTCGTCCCAACTATGACCCTGATCATGATGAAGCAGATATAAAAGTTTACAAACAGCGCTTTTTACAATAACGACTGACAAATATTTACAAATAACGATTGCAAAATGCGTGCAAACCTTGACAATGTGAACTGCTGTTTCCTGACACGTTTTTATAACCCCGGTAATATTTCATTTGAACCAAAGAAGTAGTATGGACACCCCCTTTGACTTTCAGGTATATTTCCATAAGGTTTTACAGTTTTGCTTTTTCCACCCTAATGTTTATAAATGTTCAAGGTCAAATGTTGGTGCTAGTGATAAATGAGCTTTTGAATTACACGCATGTTTGAATAATTGAAGGTTCCGACCATAATTTTGAACTGAGCCACACGGTCGGTGGCATTTTCATTTTTAGGTACTTCATCGGTGTTTGCACACCCGTATTGCATGAACAATCGAAATTAACCATCTATAGGCCAATTGTTCCGCACTATGACAGGGTGCATTGTGCACTGTGCATGTCACCTTGCAAAGCATGCATACAATGTAAACGGGGATACATGTGCGTTCATGCATAACTAGATCGAATTCTCTTTGATCAACCAACTAATGGTATGGTCTGTAATTTTGGTATAGTTATATAAGGTTGCCTTTACATGGATTTATAGATTCATACACAAACCAGTTGTAGCTATAAATTTATTTGCTCTATCTACTAAAGAAGAACGCTGAACTTCATTGATATTCACAAATGAAAAACAAATTTATTGCGCGGGATTTAGTAGTATTTCAGTTATGTGACGGGACTGCAATACACATATAATACTATCGGACATATTACTCTTAAAAATTAGTCAAAGTTATAAAAAAAAATAACTTTAAAAATATATAGAATTGCACATAAGATTTGACTATCCACAACACTCCTTTTAAAGCCATTTTTTCCATGATACATACATCACACCGACAAAGTCATGTTAAAATTGGCGACGTTCATCTATAAGTTGTAGAGGAAGACCATCAACAAATGTCTTGGAAAAACCAGCGGCGCACCGCAGGTCGGCAGGAAGGCCACCGGCTTAGTCCCGACCGGGATCCGAACCGACACCTAAGAATTTTTTAGTCGGCGATTCAATCGTTCGACCAAGAGCACATTCAAGTTATAACGTAACAGTGGTATTCGACGGATTGCCAAAATCAAATAAAATTTAGAGGATCTTAACCTTTGGGCGTGATTTCTTCTTAAACGCACGTAATTGAAAGACTGTACAAACCGTGAAAATCTCTAAAAACAAACACGAAGCGGATGTCGACTAAAAAAAGATTCAGAGCGAAATTACCCGGAAGATGTTATAACGCGATGTCGGAAGTAAGCGGTTTTTCTGAGCTTAAAAAGCAAACTGTGTAACGTGCCTCATATAGGAAATACATGTTTGTAAATACAATAATTAGCTGGACGTTGCCAATATGACCATAATTGCGTCGGTGTGAGGTACTTTTAAAACCGTTTTTGCGGTGCCTACTTCATCACCCCAAAACACATCGACCCACCAAAGAGTGTGTGTGTCATAAGATATGCTCAAACACTCAAATATCAACTAAATGTCTTAGAAACTGACTTGTATTGCTGTCTTTTCTGAAACTTGAGAACAGAAGTATAGAATTTCAGTGAAATTCCACCCATGCTTTTAAAAGAAAAAAAACATATCCGAGAGCACGCGGTTAGCATTAAAGGTCAAACACGTGTTGTAAGATTGCAAATAACTAGATGCCCAATTATGAAAGGGAACATGTCGAGCCATTTGTTGTCATTTGACCTTGACTTTTTTAATCGAATTGTGGCTCTTAAACGCAAAATACTCTCTGGTAATGGAAGCACGTAATAACCACTGACCTTTGGTGAGTTTGAAGACAATGAGCATAAATTTTAAGAGATATTTACATATATTACATGTGATTTTCGTATAAGTACACTCCCAGCTAGTTCGAGCCAATACCTAAAAATGCCAAAATGTCGTTAATTGTTCGTTGACTACCGTTGATTGCTGCATTATCATAGTGTATGTCTTATTCTGTTATCACTGAAAGCAGCACATATTATCTAATTCTTTCATACATTCGAATTCCAAAAATAAATAACGAAATAAATAAAGTCAACACATTAAATTTATTGAACAGTTATAGTTTAATATATAGGCTTATCTTAATATTTCAAATATTGAACACATGTTGATATGATCAATTTAGCTTACAATTCCAATTAACTTTAAGAACTAAAGTAAGTTTTTTTTCTTCATTTTTTTATTCTACCATTTATAAAAGCTGAAATTAATGAGAAAATGATCCACACTTAAAGTATACAGATAAACTTACGTATGACGTCGACCACTGTGGCGTTACGTGCCTCTCCCAGGACGTTAGAAGCGTGGCACATATAATACCCTTCGTCTGAGTTAATGATGTCATTGATAATAAGCGTGAATTGTGACGTCATGCCTATCCTTCCGCCAGTATCACCTGGGTTCAAATTCAAATTGGCGCCATTTTTTGTCCACGTAACCTGTGCAAGAATAACACATACGTTTATAAATAATAATTGCAAAAAAAAAAAAAAGAAGTCATTAAGGTGTTACTCAAGACCTTAAATCACATAAACAGGGATATTTTAAACTGAGGCATGGAAAATATTTATCTTGCATATCGTTTATTAAATTGCATATCTATATTTAAAATGTAAGGTACACCAAATTTGGGATTTGTTTAATTTATTCTAAAATTTCCATAATTTCAGGGGAAAAAACGCACACACTGCACCAAGCATCATATCTGAAGATAGCAAATGAAGTTTCCATATATAAAACCAAATAAATGAACCATAATACTGAGAAATATAACCTAACCACAGTCGCTGTCGCCAAGAATCTCATACTAAACATATAGATTTAATTCCATTTTAAATGTGGTACCCCATAGTTTGCCTATATTCAATGCAGGTAGCGTATTTTTCGATGTTTTGGGTGAATTTACGCATAATTTCTGCATAAACTTATAATCTAGACTAAGTAAATTCGATTTTGAGTACTATCTCATTTGTTGGTCAGTACAAACAAATGAAAAGAATCGCTCTAAATGTTAATTCTTTCTAAATGTATAAATCAGCACGACGGATAGTTCTCCTAAAAACGATATTCACGGCAGAGCGGATCACCCGGATGATGATACAACATGATTTTAAAAGTACGCGGTCACGTGGTATTCATTGCGTGTTTTTGTTACTTTTTTACTTTTTTTGTGTGTGTTTTTTTATTTTGTTTTGTTGATTGTTTTGTTGTTATTTATTTTTTATTATATATTTCTAATGGCTCTGCAGTAAATATATATATATATATATATATATATATATATATATATATATATATATATATATATATATATATATATATATATATATATATATATATATATATATATATATATATATATTTATATATATCTATATATATATATATATATATATATATATATATATATATATATATATATATATATATATATTTATTTGTAATGACAAGTCGTGTGTTATTCTTTACTTTCAAATGAATGTATAGACACTAATAAACAGCATTTCACGGGATTCTTCCAGGCAACAATGTTTTATTTGGATGCGCGAGATAATAAAAAATGGTCCAAACTGTCTAATGCAATTTTCACGTCCATATAAAATTTTCCGGTTACAAATTTCGGCGTGTACCACACTTGACCGAATTTCCAGCAGACACGCTAGTTTTTAACTTCTTCTTGCATATATTCATGACATTAAACGTATTGCGTATAAGAAAATATAATCAGATATGCTCAAATTAAAATTAATTATAAAAAGATAATATGTATTATACCTCATCCAAGACCATCACGGGGACGCTAAAAGGGTTTCGTGGTTAATGTAAAGGGCAAGATGTAATTGATGCCGAGAAATTTGCATGATTATCATTACAATAAAAGAAGTTATAAAGCCAAAATGGCTTGTCAGCTGATCTTATTTAATTGCTTTTTTGACACTATCATGACATCTTGCACGAGTTTACACAGATAAAGCCGATGGCGATCTGCTTTAATTATTTGTAATTTTAAGATAATCATTTACCGGAAAAGTATAAATCATATGTTATTAGCATTATATTACAGCAACTGGTTGGATCCAATTTAAAACGAGCCCAATCTGGCTTACTCCGGTGAAAATGCAGATTTGGCTGTGTGATTAATTAAATGTCATTTTTCCTTTGAAAATGTCGATTCAATGTAAAAACTAACAGCTCTCAGCAGGGTTATAAGTTTTTGTTAAGCACAAAAAATTGGTTTGTCATTGAAATTTCAAGACAAATAAATGAAAAGTCTAGACAGGTATACTCTTCCCATGATATTCAAACCTATCCCAGAAAAAAAGAAAATATTTATACAGTCGAGAAACTTAACAAAATATAATTAACATTAAACGTGACGGCTAGTTCTATATAAAGTTGTTACTTCTGTTAAGAGAATGAACATGGTTTTACTAGATGATATAAGACAATAATTAACAAAGGACAACTTTTCTTTGCTTAATTTAAATCAATTACCATATCAAACCGTGTTTAAATTGTAACACTGTGGGATTGTTTTGTTTTAAGGTATAGTTCGTTGTATTACAAATTTTGAACTGTTTTGAAATAGCGCAAAGAAAGCATGTATTGACTGACTCCGCATAGTAAAATACAATACATGTATACCAAACAGATGGAGTGTTTTAGAATTGTTTTTTGGTCATAAAATATGTTTATTTTTTGAAAATAAAAATGCTGTGACTGTGTACTTTTTGTGCCTGGTTCGCGCAACCGAGGTAATCCAGATCGATCCGGTTACTGAAGTTACAAGAGCTTTTTAAGTATGGCAAGGAAAACATCACCCTACTCATCAGATACTAAAACAAACAGCCGTATGTTATTGTTATGTCCTCAAACGACAGAAAATATTATTTTCATATCCAATTGACATGTTTAAATCGTGTTATGAGTGCTGACTTCATATATACTTAAAATAAATTAATATGCATAAACATGTGCCACGGCTGGAATAAAAGATTTTATCATCAGCTTAATATCGGCTCGATTTTTTAACCCCTAGTCAGCTATTCGTGTATTTATATGGCTTAGGCAAATAGTATAGATCCAGATTACGTATCTCCCTTTTGAGATCTGTCTGATCAGGATCTACACTATTTGCTGCTCAGTCTATGTTCATAAGTATATCAACTTTGACATGAATCTTATATAATATTAAAGCAAAAGAAATCCTGATAATGTTTTTTTTTGTGTAAATGTAGTAAGCTAAGGAAAAAAGATATTTTTCTCTTGAAATGCCATGCATTAGTTTCGAATTTTAGATCATAAATAGTTCCATATAAAATAAGAACGTTTAGGTAACAGATAATATAATTTAACCATCATACCACTTAAAAATACAAATGTTGTTCAAGATCAGCGACATGTATAAGAAAAAAGAAAAGAAAATACACACAATATGTTTTGCTTGTTTTTAAGTTAAAGTCATTGCTTTTTGTACACATCTACTCACTTGTTTTTTCAAAGGATATATTTATGATGCAATATTTTTGGTTTCTATTTTTATATAATGAATACATTCATATGATTAGCGCGGTGAAAGTTGCAACACCAAACATCGACCTAGGAGTGATAATTTTAATCCACAAAGTAAGGTTCGGTTGATAGTTACTGCCTTATATCCCTAAAAAATCTATTTTTTTTTATTTCTTGGCTGAGATGTCTGATCAGAACAGAAATTTTATTTTACAAACGGACAAGAACAACGCAATCCGACACATCCTGGGCTCGATCCCGGTCATAACAGAAACCTGAGTGTGAGAAGGTCACCTAGCAGACCTAGAATAAACGATTACGGTCCTTCAACAGATGTTATATCGGGTTCGAGAAACATTTCTTAGTTGAGATTTGTCTCTAAAACTTAAGCGTCTAGTCACAGAAGACTGTTTCTCATAGAACATGAACACATTTATTTTCGTCATCTGTGCGCCCGCATTCCATTTTAACTGTTTTGCTTTTAGTTATATCGCAGGGACACAATTTTTATCATATTGACGACGTCCAGTTAATCAATGGCGGAAGAAGATCTCCGACGTATATCTGGGTAGAAGCGTCGGCGTGCCGCAAGTTAGCTGGATAACCCCCCACATGAGAGTTCTCTATCCTTCCGGGACTCATTTATTTATTTATTTGTTTATTTATTGGGTTTATCGTCCCACCAACAGTATTTTAATTATCTGAAGACGGTGTCCACTTGAAGCAGATATAGTGCTGCCTTCACTGTGTATAGCAAGCCGTGAACACCTGGCATGATACCACACGCAGCCACGTTATCCTGACCTTGGGCCAACCAGTCATGGAACTACCTTTATATTTGCTTGAGCATTAGCAAGGGAGCTATACCACTACCATTTTAACGACTTTGGTATGTCGCGGTCCGGGATCGAACCCGGGGCCCCCCGTACCTGGAGCCGACGCTCTACCGATTGCGCTACCAGGTCCGGTTTCCGGGACTCAAACTCAAGCGATTGAGGCAGTTACAAGACGGCTACTTTTACCGCTCGACCGCGTGTGCCACGACGCCACTCTTACCTGTGGAAGAGGTGCCGCCTCCACCCCACACGGGAGAACGAGTGTTCCACCGATTCCTGCCTGAATGGATGATGGCATAGGGTGGCGCTTGAAGTTCGGCGCGATCTCTGTGGGAAAATAAATGAAACATTTGTAATTATTTGGATATTAAGTCACTTCTCGATCATTCAACCCTGTTCTTATAGAAATATATGCTATATGCAAATATAATGTTTAATTCAGAATGACTGCAAGCAATGCTGGGTCTGTGCAATACAACACTTGCTCATACAACTTGCGATGTATTTGCATAAACATTTTTGCATCTCTTTAAAGCCAATCAGTGTATAATTTATAACAGATGTATAAACTTGACAGTTTGGAGATATTAAAACATCCTGGCGTTTTTAATTCTACCAACTTAAAGACAGCAAGGAAATTATGTACCATCAAATCTTAAGATCAGGTGGTGTTGTTAGTTCATTGTTTCATGTGGTTTAGTGAATTTATGGTTTTGTGCACACACAAAAACTAATTAAAACGGAAAATTTGACCAGCTTTAAAGGTCGTTTTAAAATTGAAGTCTCTCATTGCCACATTGGAATAAAGGAAAATTGGTCCGCTTAACAAATATTTATTTTTTTGTCTTGAGCGATTCTGGTTCTGTCTTTCATGATATTATATATCTATTGCTTACCTAACACAGACATCTGACCAGTGCTAAAAGTAGTTCCGTGTTGGTTTGTTGCCGCGCACTGATATGTTCCTTCATCACGTGACTTGGTGACCTTGACGAATGTGAGAATTCCACCAACAATCTCTATCTGCCCCGGTACAGTTACTAGCTGCTTCCCGTCTTTGTACCAGGTGTATGTGGCCTTCGGCCGGGCAACGGCTCTGCAGTACCAGCGCACCGTCATACCAACATCGGGATACAAGTTTCCGATAGGGTACGGGAAATAGGGTTTGGCTGAAGAAATAGTGTAAAGAAATAGGGTGAATGGAATTTGTTATCGACGAGGTTATTAAAAAGAGAAAAACAACAAGATAAAATAATATTTATAGACTAAGGTGATACAAGACATTAAAATATCCACTACAGAATCATAAAACTTTATAGTTAGGAAATAGTTTCGGAACAAAATAAAAATATTATCATCACAGATAGGCGACTTAAAATTATTAAATGCAACAATGACCATCCAAATAATATTTATGCAACACGGACAGGCCAAAGAAATTAAAACAACATAAAAATAAACAACATATTAAGTTGAAGCCTCTTTAATTATTGAACCGTTTTACAGTTATTTACTATTAAAGTATGATGTTAATATTCAAGGATACAAGTTCTGCTATATATAAGTTTACATACATTAGCATTCATATTGTTTTGAAAGCGTTCCTATGGAAATGCGTACCTTCCATTGAGACGATAACTATTTTCGAGGCTCTTCTTCCGGTATTTCTTACGCATGTGCAGACATAGTTTCCCTCGGCTGTCAGGGCAGCATCGTAGATAGTCAACACTCGACCAAGATGGGTGATCTCAGTACCTTTTTCAAATGGGCGGCCATCTTGTCGATGCCAAGAGTAGGTCAGGGGAAGTCTTAAATGAAGATACTACGTATTGTGTTGTATTGCTTTAATAAAATAAGAAAAACGTTTTTTTTCCACATGTTTGAATAAAAACATTCATAACAGGGGCTGGAGATGGGTCACATGCCGTCTCAATTCTTTGAGCATTATGAACACGTTATTTTATTATTGAAATTGTTATTATGCAAATTGTAACACTCTATAGACCGAGTATTGCTACTAATAACTCATACCCTTATTTTTACAGTTATTACATTTGTTTTCAATTGTATATTAACCAATGTCACATATCCTCACCAATTAGCGTGGTAAGTATTAAAAACAATGTGGCTTTTCCGATCGGATTGACCTGTCTATAAGAAAACCCTTTAAAAGGACCTTCTTTTTTGCGGTTGTGGGGGAAAGATGTGGTGGGCATCGTATGTTATTTTGAATAAATGGTGTTACATTTACGATCGGCCTCCAAATGATTTTAAATTTACGACAAGAGTGCGTTTGTAACTTACGATCCATAAGCTATACATTCTAGTCGTACAGTCAGGCCAACAAGCATGGGACTGGGAAAGGCGTGCGTGTTTATAATTGGGCCATAGTTGTTGTCGGTCTCTGAAAAAAAAAGAAAACAAATTTAAAGATGGTATCCGACAGTTTGCCTATATTAAGAACATGTAATAACTTACTCCGATGTAACATGTAACATGTATTCTTAGGAATTTGGATATCCTCTCTTCATTACCTCGTACTTTACTGGAAATAAACACGATTGAGAACACTGTCTCAGTTGGTAGACAGTACTGAAATAAATCGATCTTAATGCTCATTCTTGTCAGATCTATAAATAATCACGATGAGGATTTCTGCTTAAAACCGGCAGTGACTACAGGGCGAATTACCCGGATATGATTTAATTAGATCTTAAAAATAAGTGGTCATGTGGAGTTTATTTAATTTAAAAATAGCTAACTGTGCAGGATGACACAGATAGGAAATACATATCTGAAATGGCGAGTGTTGGGATAGAAGCGGATAGACAAAGTTGAAAATCGTCGCAACGCCTTTTTTAACTAAACCTAAAAACGACAAAATCCTATGGAAGACCTCAGCATCGGGTGTACTAGTTTAGCAGATAGAATAATTTGTGTCCTTTGTACATAGGGGTTCCACGACATTTATTTTTAATAGAAAAATTGCAAAATTGACTTTGATCAGTAAGCTTTAGAGATGAACAGTCGTCCTATCTCCTGTGAAATTGATATGTTTTAGAGACAGAATGAAAAAACAACACAAGCTTTCTTAGAGGTTTGTAACAATGTAGACGACGATATTGCATTCGTTCTTAAAGGGTGTTTAATATGAGTGATTTTCCAAACTAAATTTGGTTAAATAAACATCATTTAGGTATAAAATGAGACAGCAATATTCGAGTATTCAAAAGTTCTTTACTGTCTGATGTAAAAATATCATAGATCATATATCAAACGGTTTAGTCAATTTGCTTGCATGTTCACACACCAAATAATAACCACAAAACTGGACCACGGTTGTTTCTTTCAGTCAGATTGAATGCCCTACCATCAAAATGTACAATTTCTTACACTCATTCTTAAACTTATTAACAAAGGATGGCGATATTTATGAATGCTGCTACTCCGAAAATAAAGAACCGATTGTAACCGACTTCGAACGACTGACATTCGATTTTTTTGCCTGCATGTCATCACACCATGGCGAAGAAAACTATTTTTCCAATGGTGGGTCAGCAAAACAGGCAACCGGTTTAATTACAGTTCAATAATGACAAAATGGTCCGATATACTTACCGTTTGGGTACAGTGGGTCAAGGAACGAGCAAAGGTCGAAAAAAAGACAAATTCTTTTGCTGTAGCTTCCAGGGAGAAATAATTTAGTAATAATTTACTAGAACTTAGGAAAGCTAAATGTGCGTTTTATTCCAAAGGCCGCGGTCAAGGCTAGGTCAACCAGTTCTGAATGAATGTACGCTGATAAGCTTCATCAGACATTTTTAGTAACCTAATTTCATAAGCTATAAATAGTTTCCATATTTTGCCCCCAGGAATATTCACAGACCCTCTTGTAAACAGTTACTTTTTTCTGTTTGATTACGGGATACACTGACGTAAGAAACTAGATCTTACCAGATAGTAACCTCCTTACTAGTTATTCTTTCTACCCACAGTGACAATTTAAATGTTTATTATTGACTTTTTTAACACCAGTAATGTTGAGTTTCCTTTTCTCTGTCCAATTACGGCTACATTAGGTGCTCACAAATAGTATCATAAACACAAAGCACACATTCTTTTATGTATAATACACAAACTGCCTGTTCCAGCTGTGATCTCACACAAGGGTGATATCTAGTGTGGTCGGGGCTCTAATTTGCTTATCCAAATATTACATATAGTATCATAACCAAAAGCACACTTTCTTTTTGGCATAATGCACAAATTGATTGTACCAGCTGTGACCTAACACAAGGGTGATATCTAGTGGGGTGGGTTGGTGTTGGGGGTTGGGCGGGTGGGATGATGATGAGGTTGGGTCGGGACTTTATTTTCTTATCCAATTGTTACAAATAGTATCATTAACAAAAATCACATTCTTTTGTGTATAATACACAAACTGATTTCACCAGCTGTGATCTCACACATAGGCGATATCAAGTGGGGCCGCCGGTGCTCTAATTTGCTTATCTAAATATTTACACTAGTATTTTTTTTGTCTGCTATCGTTTTTGTCTATTCTTTGATGAGTATTGGTTTTGCTCATTATTGTTCATATCTTACTGCCTGTATTTCATGTACGGGATGTATTTATGAATAATTATCACAATTATTGTGAACTGTAAGCTATCATGAAAGACCATCCTACCAATAAGACGTTTTAAAAATCGCGATCGAATGTGACAGATACAGGTACAATGACTTACGTGTGGTTTCTGTTAGACCGAGGAAGATGCCCAGACTCTCCCGGCTTGGGGGTTGTGACGTGGACAAACGACTTGTGGCGGTATGTGTCAACGTCACCATACAGTAATACGTCTTATCAGCGTCTGTCGGTTGGACCTCCGACGTGTACATAAGTCCGGAATTGGACACAAACATATTGGGGTTGGCAGGCCAGATAAAGACATAAATAGGCGCCGCTTTGTGCCATTCGTATCGTACTTCTGCGGAGAAGAGACATTAAAAAGACACGTTGAAATATGACAGACTGCGAGTGTAACTCCAATCAAAATATATCTAAATATGTTAGATATAACAAGTCGTAAAGGAGACACGTGTATTTCCCTTCTGCTAAGAAAGCAGTGAAAAAGGTTACATACATGTAGGATCGAATGTCAGTCAAATTTGCTGTTTAAACTCCATAAAATATTGTTGATTAGAATATTTGTAAGAAACTCGTCTGGAAAGGTTTTGCGCTGAAAAATGCTTTGCAAGCGAAATCTTATTTAAGAAAACTAGTTAGCGTTACTTGAAAGTAAAAAAAGTATTCATTGAAAATATCTTAATGTCATTTTAGATTTGTTTAATTTTATTTAAAGAATGTAAAAACGTCAATACATTACCTGGAGAATATGAAGGCGCACTACAGTCAAATTTGGTTCCAGTAAAAGCGTCCACAATGACTGGTGCATTTTGGATATTTGGAAAATAGCCGAGATCTGCAAATGAAAAATAAATTCAGTTGTTTGTTTATTATACATAGAACGATGGGTAATTGAAATATATTTATAAAATTATATTAATATCTTTTTGGAAAAAGAAAGTCGATATTTTTATCCAAAATTCAAATTTAAATCACGGGTTCCCTACACGGAAAAAAATAGACACATGAATGTGTGCATTTTTATTGTCATAAACTAATGGCCTTTATAAGATATTAGACCTTACCTATGCAATCATTTTACGACACAATCTATCTTATTTCCTTATCATTCCCACAAACGAAACCAAATTACTTAATATATATTTACTTAAAATACATATACACGAACAAATGTTTAAATGTATTGGCACAGCGGCATTAATAATTGGACCAATTAAAACCTAGTTCTAGGATCATATCAATATTCAAAAAGTAATCTTTCACATTACCAATGGATAAGTTTGCTCAAAACAGTGCCACAAACAACTGAAACAAAACCCCGCGTTTACACAACAATTTATTTAAGAGAGAACGAAAATGTGCCATAGCATTTTAGGGTTTTCAAACTGGTTATTCAGAAACGAAAATTTACACTAAAATGACAAGAATAGCAACAAAAATGAAACAAACAAAAACATTACATCCAAAGAAAATTTCCGCCGTTTCACTATAAGCTGATCCTAGCTCATTGGAAGCCTTGCAATAGTAAATACCGGCGTCGTTATAGTCTGGATCTTGAATCGTTAGCCTACTTCCGGTGATGGTGTACCGAGTGTTTTTAGATGACGTCACTTCCGTGACGTTTGATTGCCCACGCACATACCAGGTGTACTGTGGCAAAGGGTTTCCAGTAGATATACAGTCAATATGGACCGATGACTCCCCTTTTATAACCTGGGAAAAACACACACAGAGGAAATGTCGTAAAGATCAACTGAACAATTACACACGTAACATTCGTTAGCTGTGGAATTTCAACGTTGAACTAACGTATTTATATGTAGTTATACAGTTTGTCATTGCCCATTATGTACGCGTGATTGTATAAAAGGATGATTAGCAATGTCTATGAGAAAAGGCTAAAGAAATAACAATAACACAAAAAGACTGAATGCTAAGATAAATATTTGGCAGTAACATATGAAAACAATTAAATGCATAGTATGTAAAAGATTTATTGACATATCGATGTTTACATTTCATCGATAAGTTTTATTATGAAATTATTTTTTTTTATAAATATAGCATTATCTCGTTATAAACCCATATAAAATCGGAGAATCGGTATCAGCGGTTGCTCTGTAATTGCTAAAAGCATATGTTACTCTGTTTAGAATAACAAGGAATGGAAATACTGATAAACAGTAATACTATGTAGCATTATGTGGACAGCAAAGTTGTTTGAAAATCTTTCTTTCATTATTGTATATATGTATAATAAAATTTCTTATATAATTGTAATTATATATATATTGTATTATGTATTGTAATTTTAATAAAAGAAATATACATACGACTGTATTTAAAGGATTCTCTATGAATGAAGGCCCTGCTCTATAATCCCTGATATCTCTGACGTCACTTCCGTATCCTAAAATGAAAAGAATATTTATTATTATTATGTTATAAATGAAACAGGCAAATAGATTACATAATTTGTTAAAGGGTTTCCATGGATATTTTGTTGTTTTATAGCTTAACAGGTGTTCGTTAAGGGAAAAAATAATTTCCAATTATTTTTATAACATTAATGATTTGGTATTATATAAGTGCAGTCACGTTTTATTTTCTCAAAATACTTACCAGTTCTATAATTACGGCTCTAATTAAAGTCATAGCATATCAAAGATTTTGAATTAATTTTGTTACTCTATGCTGCTGATGTCTTCTTAGCAGAATGGCTTGATTAACTAAAAATACCACTTAAGTCCTTGGTCAGCTATTGATATCTCTGGAAGCTGGGTGTAAAACAACCCCGCAAAAAGATGTCAAACCAAGATTGTTTTTATTTGGTTTGTCAGTATAATATTAACAGATGTTGCCACTGCACATATTTTAAAAAATATAAATGCAACAAATTGAAGTACATGATCTCGCATACTTACCTTGTTCTCTGTTAATTATTTCCATGTTATAGATTTGGCTAATGGGAACCTCGCATATAAAACTGCTAGCAATACCGCCGGTAACATTGGCCCAGCCGTAATTGCCTGTCGCGGCTGAAAAAACGAACCTTTAAAGTAATGATTTGTAACTACAAGTGGTCTCTGATATTTTTTTGTATATATAAATACAGGAAATAATTACAAATTAATTGCAAAATGGAAACTGTATTAAATAACTTATTAACAAATGAATTTCTTTTTTTAATGATACATGTAGTCTTATTCTTTGAAAGTTTTGTGAAAGATAACAACAAAAGAAATCATGAAATATAAATGATTTTGTAAGAAACTGTTCGCGTTGCAATATACATGTACAAAAAATAATCCATATTTTTTGCATGAATAAAAAGCGTGTAAATAAAACAAATCGATAAAATTGTAATGATGAAACAATATGTGTGTGAGCTACTGCTAGTTTTCATAACGATTTGAGAAAGTGACCATATCTTCAAGACATAGTTCCTTTCTTAACATTTAAAATAGAAAAAGGATTATTACTATCAAGTTTGTATGCGACCCAACTTGACCGGTCGTTATACACAGGAGGCCGAATCCAATAAGTTGGACCCATATGATGTGTACCAACACCCTCCCATATCAACACGCCTTTTCCATAGGATCCGGAAGTAAACCACGTGTTTTGCCTGAAAGAAACAATACACAAATAAACATAAAAATTAACTAAATTTGGCACGTATGTGTATTTTCTGGAACACATGTTTTTCTTTATAAATTGACATGTGTACATGTATATTTATTGACATAAAGTTTTAATGTTTATCATATGTTTATATATGCTTTGTTAAACAGTCAATATTCTTGCACGTTAATTAAACACTTGTCCAAACATGTATATACCTATTTTATCATGATTAATAATAACATACCATTTTATGCAGACAGCTTAAACAGAAGTGAATTACGGTGCTTGTACACGATTTATTTCAACATGGATTGTACGGATAACCATAATCTTGGTATAACGTTGGGTAAAACTACGTGTATCTACTTGACAATATCTAAAGCCAATAGATCTGGTGAAATTCACAACTGTGCAACATATGCATTTATATAAGACACTTTAGTCACAAAACTTCTAAATATTTATTTGCTTGTTAGACGCTATGAATATGTAAATTCAATATATCCGCGTATTTAAGCAACCATGTATTTTTTTTTCAAATTATTTCATTTTCCCAAAGGAATGAAACCAACAGCGAATCATATCGTTATGTTCGCAAATCCGGTTTTAGTTAATGTACTTGCACACATTTTAATAAGAAAAGGTGTTATCAAAATTTCCACAAATGTTTAAATCTCTACTTCCTCTAGAAAAAGGCAAACAGGTAAATGTAAATGTGACAAAAACACACAGACGAGACATAAAACCAGCAGTCAATCGGCAAAAAGACCGACAGGGGTGCTTAAACCAGGTTTGTGGAGCGTACTTGGTTTTTCTATAAACAACCAGTGTAAATAAAAACATCCCATTTGCAGACCATTTTTGAATTAAAATTTTGCAGATCTGTTATTATCTCTATTACACAGGGAGCCCATAACAGGTTGAGTCGCCCGCTTGTAACTACCTTGACTTAGCGCCCTTTACGTTATTGGTTCGAATCCCAGACGGAGCAAAACAAATCTTGTGAGAAATTTTCCAGCTTCCCTATGGTGATCCTACCCAGATAACTGGGATCTTCCTCCGCACAATAACTTGACGTCACTTAAATGACCATGATTGTGTTGCTGCGATGTTGTTTTTTCCAAATAATACAATAATTATTTGCTCTAATGAAGAAACTGTCGTCTCCATGCATTATCTACCACATGCTCAGCTAGGATGAAATTACCAGTATTAACTATTACGCTATGACTGCATTGCAAACAAGGCGACAAACTATGTTATAAACATAGACTTGTCAAGGACAAATGAGCCCGCTTTACAAGAACAAAATTTTCCTCTCATTTTATTTTCTAAAAATACAGAACGTTGCGGGTCGATCATGTTGTTTTAGCGTGCGCAGCAAATCATGGAATTATACCCAGGGTAGGGGTCATAAAACATGTGCAATATTGACATTGCCCTGCTGAAGTGCACTTCACAATTCATGAATATCTTCTAACTGGAAGCACGGTGTGCAACTTGTGTCGTTCTTTTAAAGCAAACATCAAACATATTTACTTGAGACGTTCTGACGAATAAAGTTTTGTTTGTCTTAAGAATCTATGATCAGATCTCCAGGTAGTTACAGCAAGTGTGCTAAAATGACCCTCTTAAAGTATGAATCATTGTCATTCGTGCATTTAAATGCGCGCTGCACGAGACTGCACTGTTCACATGTTTGTATACACGCATCTTACCGAGTTCTCTTCGGTAAAGGTAAAGAAAATAATTCGAACAAGGTTATAGCAAATGGACTTCTTAAACGATTTTTATGATAGGTGAAACATAATTAGAGCAGAATTTATGCAAGAAGCCCTATTTGTGAATGCCCCTGTTAATAATAATCTTTTTAATCGAAGATGACTTTACTACTGTGGTATCAGTACACACTATGGTTCACACGTATAAATTATCTTTGTGAAGATATTTCCTCTAAGAAAAAGCCGAAATTTATTCAAATGTATTCAATTAAAATTTATAAAACTATCTAGAGGTATATTCATAGATTCTGTAAGCTTCATGGATCAATGATTAATGACAAGTTAAGCGGATAACGTACTTAGAAAAATCTAGAACAGTTTCAACTGAAAATGAATCGATTCAAAATTTGAATCTGTTCTAAAAGCCAAATGCAAATTAACACCAGTCCAGTTACTTTACATTACATTTGTAATTATTTTTTATAAGAACTTAACATCCGGATTTTTCTTAAAATATTTTGGCAAGTCACTTTATTCTTAAAGGTAATCTCCGACAGTTTGGACCTTATTTGTTCTCTCGTGAAACCAAATAGACTATTGTTACTTGGAAACAACCCGACTTGCTGATTATTTGTGCCCTACATCCATTTGAACAATTGAACAAAAAAGCATAACACATCACTTTTCCTTACAACAATGTATTTCCTTTCCGAGCCACACTGCACAGTTACATATTTTTAACAGGCGCGTATCTGGGCCGTTTTTGAAGTTACGCACAATTACAAGGGAAATAACCTTTGTAGTAATACTTATGAATATATTCGGTTCTTTTCTAATGAATAACAGATTAAAATGCGGACATGCGAGGAACTTAACGCAAAATAGTAAGGACTAAAATCCTGACGTGTATAAGTTTAACCATTTTAAGCCTTTTAAACCTTGATTGGTGTGGTAATAAGATTTTATAACACATACACTACAGAAATAAAATATATCATTCCTAACCCGGGTTATGCATCGACTTTCTCAGTGTTTTTGGTACTTTTAGATTTTCGATTTTTCGAACGGAGGTTACGCACGTGCGTAAAGTGTGTAATGGCAGAAACGCGCCTGTTTAAACGAAGAAAACCACGCGACCTATTTTACTTGTGAAATCAATTTTAATACCACGAACATTCGGGTAATCTGCTTTGACGTCGATATCTATTTTTAGCCGAAATCCCCATCGTGCGTATTTATAGATATGGAAATAGCGGGCATTTTAACCGACATATTTCACATTTTGTACTGTCTAAAAATTAAGTTTGTGCTATAAACAGCCCTTTACTTTAAACTAAGGTATAAGAGCGATTATGCATTAAATCCCCAGAAAGAGGTACGATGGTGATATAAGCAAACTGTCGGCTACCACCTTTAACAAACCTTAGATTATCAGATGTACATACGACACCATCTTGACGGCATAGCCTAATCATTTATTTTACCAGTTAACGCACACAAGAATAAACAAACAACAAAAAAACATTTAATGTTTAAATCTTGAAGCAAAAAGGTGTGTTTTCATGTTAAGCAGACTCTTGAAATTCAAACCAGGCCCAAATTAGACTTGACTTATACCTTTACAGTGAATAGTCTACATCTGAATCCTGCGTCCTATACACATAAAATAATTGCCACAAACCCCTCGCTTTAGATAAGCGCCCTCTTAGACTATCATCACGAGAGTGTTCTGTCTAGGGTTCGAAATTTGTCAATCGACACTTATGTAACCTTATGTAACAATGTTTGTAAGTACATATCCGACCATGACAGGCATACAATGTGAACAGAAGTTCAGTTTTAATAAAACTAACTGAAAAAATGGGACCCAAGCATTTTGACATAAAATCAATTGTTTTCATAGCTATGCATCCCAGGGCCCAAGTTTTCAATTTCTAGGTTAGTGGCTGCCTTTATATTTCTTTTTTAAAAGCAATACGAATTAAAAAGTTAATTTATATTTCATGTACTACGAAATGCAGTATAAATAGCTCCAACGTTGCATCGGCTTTACAGAGTAAAGAGAAGTTGGCACATGCAACACTAAGAGCCGGGTTCGAACCCAGGCCGCGACATTTCAAAATTGTTAAACATGGATGGGGTATGGCGCTCGAGCAAATATATGGGTGGTTCCACAACTGGTTGGCCCGGAGTCAGGATAATGTGACTGTGTGTGGTATCATGCCAAGTGTTCAAGGCCTGCACAACACAGGCAGCAAACAAACAAACAAAGCTGCTGTATAAGCCAACTTTCAGGACGTGCACATTTTGGACCAATAAACCTGAAGCATGAAGAATTCCAGTCTGTGCTTTTTGAGACCTGACTGTAGCCAGACATACAATTTTCTGCTCTGGTGTTCAGATCAATAAAAGGACCACATTATGTCCATCATCATTTAGTAATTTAACAGTAAAAATTAGTATATAATATAATTAGGCGAAACTACCATTGACCTTACAGAGGTCAGTATCTGCTTTATTGACTCCAACATTCTTTGAAATGGCCACTCCCTTCAAAACAGGAAGTTCAAAAAACTATCTGCATTGCGTACTTATTAATTGTAACATGTTTGATATTGCGAGCCTTACACTAAAAATCTTGAAATTCTTGATTGTCTGGTTATACTTACATGACTATATCATTATTACGGAGCCATTTGTTTATAAAATCGTGCGTCTGGGGAGACGTAACACTGACTAGGGTGGAGCCGGATCTCTGGAAAAGAATGAAACCATCAAATAAGATCATACGAGATGCAAATATTTTTGCAATTGACGTGGTCATATGCGTGTCATTGTATAAAACAAACATAACGACATGAAATCACTTGCTTGTTGTCATAGACTTTCCAATTTATATTAACAGTATATATTGCAAACATGAAATACATTTTAATTATTTATCAAATTTATCAGATGTGGTATAGTAAACAACGACAACGTTAATGAGTTAAGGCTTTCCATGAGGCGAGAACTTGAATGTGCTCAGGTTTTCCATGGCGCGGACACTTGAACGTATTCATGTTTTCCATGAGGCGAGAACTTGAATGTGCTCAGGTTTTCCATGGCGCGGACACCTGAACGTATTCATGTATTCCATGAGGCGAGAACTTGAATTTTCTCAGGTTTTCCATGAGGGCAATAACCTGAATGTATTCATGTATTCCATGAGGCGGGAACTTGAATGCCTTGAGGTTTTACATGGGACAAGAACTTGAATGTGTTGCAGTTTTCCATGGGGCGATAACTTGAATGTGTTGCAGTTTTCCATGGGGCGATAATTTGAATGTGCTAATTCTTTTCATGGGGCGGGAACCTGAGTGTGCTAATGTTTTTCATGGCGCGATAACTTGAATGTGTTGATGTGTTCCATGGGGCGAGGACCTGACTGTACTCATGTTTTACATGGGCAATAATTTGAATGTGTTCATGTTTTCTATGGGGCGAGAACTTAAAAGTGCTCATGTTTTCCATGGAGAAATAACTTAAATGTGTTGATATTGACCATAAGGCGAGAACTTAAATGTGTTGATGTTTTCTATGGCGCGAAAACTTGAATGTTTTCCTTGGGGTTCGCCAGTGGTTCTTTTCAGTCATGTGATTGGGATCTGCCTTCATTAATTATAGGTGGACGAGGCCGCAATAACCATAACATTGCCAGGGCGATTTATCTCAGAAACAAAACAACAACAAAAAATCACAAATATTCACAACAGTATTGTCATTGATAAGAGGTCGTCAATATCTTATTTATCATGCAATCCTTCATAAACAAAATAATTTTGACTTTTAAAATTAAATCTGTGACAGATTACAAAATCTCAAGCATCAGTCATAAATTATTAAATAAAAAGAGAACTATTAAATTGATGTAAGGTAAAGGTAATGATGACAGTGTCAAATGAAAACCAGAGATATGACAAATAATAGGAGACGTGAGTGTGATGTGCACGTTTTCAATTAACTGCCACAAATGTAAATGAGAAATGATACAATCCGAGCAAGGCGCTTGTTGGTTTTATGATCAATCGTTATAAAAGCAATTTCAACCCAAAATAGCATCATTAAGATAATATTTTAAGGACAATTAAATAAATTAGATAGCTTTTCGCAAAATGTCACCTAAACCCAACGTAACCACTTAAAGATGGTATCCGATAGTTTGCCTATATCAAATACATGTAACAGTATCTTATCACTGCTTTGAGAAATTCGGGCATAATTTCTGCATAAACTGATACTTTAGTCTAAGTAAAGATGTTTTTGAACACTGTATTGTTCGCCGGTACTAATCGGGAAAAATCACTCTAAATGTTTGTTGTTTACCAAAGGAATTACCTGTTTGCAATGGCAAGGGGTGGTTATGCTTTACTGTTAAATCTGATCTAGTGCACCAATGAGCAGCATTTTGCATGACCTTTTCAGGTAAAAATGACTTATTTGAGAAAATATAAATTGGTTCAAACTGTCGAATAATACCTTTTAGACTTACAATGCAGTATTATTTTTACTCTCCAGGTGTGCGACATTTGTAAATTTATTTTTATGCAAAAATGTTGTTCGCGAATAATTCCAGCAAGAGACTCCTTGTTAACCCCTCTTAAAAGTGATATCCGACAGTTTGCCTACATCTTCTATAGGTAACACTATCTGTTAATTAGAACGATTGGAATACCTGCTAAAAATAGACATAGACGTCACAGCCGATGACGTGGATGAACTAAAACATAAGTGGTCACATGGTTTTCTTGGTTTAAAAATAGCTAACTGTGCAGCGTGGCTCAGATAGGAAATACATGTTTGTATTGACGATTGTGTGCGTTATGGTTCACTTTTTTCGACAGGTGAAGGACACCAATAAACAGCATTTTACAAGATCTGTTCAGATAACAATGGTTTACTACGATGTATAATGAAAATATTTTTGGTTCTTAGCAAAACTATTTCATTTAGTTATAAAATCTTGATTTCGAAAGATTAGGACCGGAGTGGTCAGCCAGCTCGTTATCAGAAATAATTGATAATCTGTGGTTTATGTCATGTTGGGTGTTTACCCCATACGGGTACAGTGACGGCAGTACATCAGCTGCTTCAAAACAGAGCACGTGAACAAGACATGAATGTAACTGAAACGCTGAATCGATACAATCAGCCGCACATATATTAATAACAAGAGGCCGTCAGAGACGGGTGATGCTCCCCGAATGGGTACTTTGTCACAAAAAAAGGTAAGTTGTATGAATATTGAGGTTTATTTTGAAAATGTTGTAGTACTATGAAATCAGACATAAACATAAACAAAGGGCAATGACTTAACAAGAGCCGGTCAAACCGGGTAGTTTGTCAAAAACAGTTGTAAAATCCGACTTCAAATAACGAAGTTATGGGCCGGACAAGGTCTTGCTGCAAGGTCATGTTGTGACCTTGACCTTCAAGGTAGCGACCCAAATGTTGCGCGCGACACGTCGTCTCAACATGGTGGTCATTTCTGTGAAATAGTTTCGAAATCCGACTTCAAATAACAAAGTTATGGGCCGGACACGATTTTGCTGCAAGGTCACGCTGTGACCTTGACCTTCAAGGTATGGACCCAAATGTTGCGCGCGACACGTCGTCTCAACATGGTGGTCATTTCTGTGAAATAGTTTCGAAATCCGACTTCTAATAACGAAGTTATGGGCCGGACACGATTTTGCTGCAAGGTCACGCTGTGACCTTGACCTTCAAGGTAGGGACCCAAATGTTGCGCGCGACACGTCGTCTCAACATGGTGGTCATTTCTGTGAAATAGTTTCGAAATTCGACTTCAAATAACGAAGTTATGGGCCGGACACGAATGGGACGTACGGACGGACTGACGGACGGACGGACAAGGCGGCGACTATATGCTCCCCCGAAAGTTTTCGGGGAGCATAAAAATCTACATTTGTTAATTAATAAAATGTTGTTAATTAATAAAATGAAATTATTTTTTTGTTGTTGCTGTTTTTGTTTTTGTTGTTCGATTTTGTTACATCGCACCGACACAATTATGGTCATACTGGCGACGTCCTGCTAACTGTTGGTGGTGAACGACTCCAGACATATGTCTGGGTAGAACCACCGGCGCACCGCAGGTTAGATGGAAAACCTCCGCACATGGATGTTCTCGCCTCGACAGGGACTCGAAACCACGCGGTGAGGGGCGGAGGAGTTACACAAGATGAAATTAAAAAATATAATATACTATAAACAACTAACACATACCCAGCAATATGCAGATGCTTCTTCTATAACTAATGGTTTGTCGTACACGAACCGGTAACAGGTCTTGTCATTCAGTACCCAGTTTGTCCGACATACTGAAAATATAAATTATTCATCATGAATATATAAAGAATCAATGCAACAAATTGTGGAACAATAAACATTCTTTTTGTGTGTGCGTGCGTGCTGGTGTGTGAGCGCGCTTTTGTGCGGGTGCGCGCAGGAGGGATTCCGGGTGCGTGTGAAAGCGCGCGAGTGTGTGTGTATGTATATATATGACGCACGACGCGACAAAACCGGGCTTATGGCATTATGACATAACACTGGGAAATCCACAATTTAAATGACGTCACTTTTACCGGGTATTTTTACTACGACCTTGACAGCATGGCTTGGACTATAGTATTTGAAACTGAATGTTGTTGTCTTATTAGAAGCGATAACAAACAAGAATGGAAGAGGAACTAGAGGTAAGATTTATTCATTATATTGTGATTACATCATCTTTATATTTTACGCATATATATTGAAACAGATTAAATAGAGGCTACACAGATCTAAACATGCGTGGATCAAACTTTAGCTGTTAAACAGTTTATAGGCCTACAGGTTTACAGAATTATTATGATACTTTTTGTAATTTCTAGCAAAATCATGTTAAAAGTGTATATGAAACGAAAAAGAATGTAAACCATTATTTTTTTTATATAATCTAGACTAGATTTTGATGTAACCGATGTTGCAGATTACATGTTTGTTCAATTTAACTCATCGACGTGGATGGGTAGATTTAACGAAAAAAATGATTTAGTATTACAAGCGACATTTAAATCTGTCAACTTTAAATCAACTAATTATATTTACTCACTAGAAAAAATGCTGAGGGATTTTTTAAAAACCTGATATACATTTTGCATATAAAACAGATCAATGTCACATGAACGTGTCTATTTTTAACTACGTAGGTTTGTTTATTGATTATTATAAAATTATGCAATGTGGGTATATACATAGCGCTTAGCGTTGTTGGTCAGCCGAACGCTATTCGTTTTACATATATCTATCGACGGGGTTCGCTACCAACCACGGCCCCGAATTTTATTTTCTTACTTTTCTTCCAACATAATTTTATGCATTTTATTTCATTTAATACACGTCTTGTTTTTAACGAATTAAATAAAACATATTTCTTTCTTGACAACTGTTTGTTGGGCTTACATTAAAGTGAAACAAAACAAACCCACAAAAAATAATAAACTTTGTTTGCACACATTTATTATTTAACAACTATTCGTAATAAGTCTAAATGAATGTAACATTATATTGTCGCTTTAAATTAAATAGAAGAAACTCGTTCGCCGTTTCATACAATTACAGTGCAGGGTCTGAGTTCTATTTAAGAGAGGAACTAACCATAGACATATCAAGCAAAATGTTTATTAAATATTTATAATGCCGCAAAATAGTTTGTCTCATTAAAAGTATATTTTATACACAGAAAAACGAAAGAAAACGGAATACATGAAATTTATAACAAAATTATTGATTAACGTTCAAATTACTTCGAGAAAATGACTGAAATTATAACCAAATATATGATTGTTTATAGTTATAGTGCAACTCCGTAAACCTGTGACGACTTAATTTTCAGTGTATTGTATGTTGTTGATACTTTCAGGACAAAACAAAAACCGGTATCTACTTGGGTACTTCATATGGCGGACAATGACAGGACAAAACAGCATGATCGAGTACCACATGCAAGTACATGGACTTGTTTTAATTGTTTCCTTCGACTGATTTAATAGTATGATAGTCACTTATAACATTCCGTTTAATGTATTCACAAGCAAATAAGGGGCGCTCGTTGCCGAGCTCATAGAGTCACAGACCGTTCCACCCGTAAGTTCGAGTCCCGGTCGAAGCGGCAAACATTCATGTCCGGAGGTATTCACGTTTACCTACAGTCCACCACTGGATATATATAATTTGCCCTACCAGTAAAAACTGGATATTGCAAATACGACATTATTGTATTGGTGGGAGGTATCTGCAACAAACAAACGAAACAACAACAAACAACAACAACAAAAAGAAAAAAAAGAAACATAGGGGACGCCCGTGGTTTTATGGTCTAAAGGTTAGAATTGATGACTTGCTATTTCTCTGACTCCGTAATCCGTCAGCTTGTGGGTTTGAGTCACGGTCGGGGTACAAACTTGCATGTGGTCAGGTTTTCCAGCTGATCTGCAATGCGCTACTGGTTCTACCCAGACATGGGCCATGATTTTTCTCCAGCAGTAATAGCTGGACGTCGCTATAATGACAATAATTTCCTCGATGCACTGTATTTAACAAAACAAACAAAACGGACAGGAATAGGCATACATGTAGAGTTAAAGCCAATAATCATGCATAAATATGCATGTAAATATGTTAAACGAGAGTTTATTTCTTATTTCAGGCCACGCACGTTGTTTTGTGCATCCCGGTTTTGTCCACCTCAAATTAAGTGCCAAGAAAATGACTGCGAGACTGTTAAGGAGCCAGCTGACATGGTGAAGGTGTGACTGGAGAGGTTGGAATGATTTCCTTGGGCAACACTTCAAGGCTTTGACAGGAATAAGGTATGACCATGTTATATGCCGTAAACAATATTTGAAACAATTGGGTTTATATTAAAGAGCTACTCTAAGCAGAAAGGTTAGATTCACGGACTCGTAATGCCCCAACCTTTCGCTGCATGGGTTATCGTTCCGGTAAGGGAGACAATTGTGATAATGCCTGCGATGCGCCAGTAGATTCACTTCACAATCATATATCTGCGATTTTCGTCCACCAAAATTGTTTGACGGCAAAACACGCAAACAAAATCATTGATATAATCTGATTTGTATTTGTGGCGAGACTTAGATATTAACATAATATTGATTAAAATGCATTTTCAGATTATCATCACTTCAATATCACGTCTGAAAAAGCTGGTAGAATCATCTTGCGGACCACTCCAGATGATGATCAGAGGGAGTTTATGCTACTCAAGGATCCCCAGCAAAAGTTCAGGAATACAAAAATGCCACCCGCGTTTCAACCTGGAGGGTTGAAGCGTTACCGCAAACAAGACCTCGAGTGCTTTGTCAGACAAAATTCAGTTGATATTTTTTAATGTTATCTAATTATAACCTGTTACTTTACCCACTTTAACAAAACACACCCCTGTTTTGCAGTTCAATATCAACGTTAATAAAACCATATAAGCTTAAATCTTAATTTAGTTGTGTGAGTAAGTTACTCATCCCGATATTATGACGTCAATAATTTGACGTCATATTTAAGAAAACTACCTTCAGTAGGGGTCATTAAAATTCTCATTATTTCATAAATACAAAGCCAATACTAAAAAATCTTTCGAATTTGTGATCAGAAATGATAGGAGAATCATGTTTCATTAAAAACAAAAAATTGAAAATTTTGACCATAAGCCCGGTTTTCTCGCGTCGTGCGTCATATATATATATATATATATATATATATATATATATATATATATATATATATATATATATATATATATATATATATATATATATATATATATATATATATATATATATATATACAGACCGATACTACGAAGTGATTCTTGATAACAGTAAGACGTCTATCAACATGTCATTTTAAGATTTACATACGTATACGTGTATTTTGCGTCTCGACAAATTTAAAATGGTTTGCTCGAAAACATTACTTACACTTTCATAAAGTGGTAAACAGATAAAAATAAAATTAATATGGACAATGAATCATTGGAAACATAAATTACATTTAATTAATGTTCACAATTATTGACAGGTGTATTATTTAAAGACGTCATATAAAACAATTTTTAACCTCTAGTCCATAAAGTATAGATGTATGCTAAATTGTTTTACAAAACATTTTTCACGCTTAAATACGTCATATAACTACAAGTGCTATTTTTTTTTATTACGACAAAAAGAAATATATATCAGGCGTGAAACACACTTGATGTTTTTTTTTCTTTCTACAGCAAGTCTATGGGATGGGATGGGATTTGCCGGCTAGATATAATAATAATAATAAGAAGAAGAAGAAGAAGAAGAAGAAGAAGAAGAAGAAGAAGAAGAAGAAGAAAAAGAAGAAGAAGAAGAAAAAAGAAGAAGAAGAAGAAGAAGAAGAAGAAGAAGAAGAAGAAGAAGAAGAAGAAGAAGAAGGAGAAGAAGAAGAAGAAGAAGAAGAAGAAGAAGAAGAAGAAAAGCTTCATTTCAAGACGGTAAACACAACGACATTATATAAATAATTAAAAGTCTTTTTTCAATGTGACCTTCTACAGTATAAACGTTAACGTAAACCGTCTTTAGGATAGAATATCATTTGATTGTTGTTTTTTACAATACATCACAGCGTCCAATTACGGTCATGAAAGTGACGTCCAGCTTTTATGTTGTAGAAAGGCCCCAGATACATGCCTTGGTAGAACCTCCGGCGCGCAGCCGGTCAGCTGGAAGACCTTCCAACAGTAAGTCTTTCTTCCCGAACGGAACTCGAATCCAAGGCTAGGGCTAAGCAGCCAGAAAAGTAAAAAGTCGATGACTTTACCAGTAGACCCTCTCCCAACCCTCCACTGACCAGATCTCTAGTCACTCCAGTATTGACAGCCAACAATGTCTTTGTAATGTTACAACAGATATCTTGTTCCATGTTCTCATCTAGAAGGTGTCCAGAATTGACACTTGGTCGCTTGTTAACAATGTTTTCAATGGGTGTGGTTGTTTGTACACGTGTTCTAAATGTACCAAATGTACCGGTATCTAGGGTAATGTAATTTCACCCAGAGTCTTGGAAAGAAAAGCATCAATAAATTTGCAAAGAGAAAAATGAGAACAGGTGAAAGAGAAGATATAGTCTCGACCCACACGACGCATTACAAGATGGTAAAGTCACAAGGGTAGTCAAAAAGTGAGAATGAGATCATGGGGTAAACTAATCTGGTAATTGGATAGTACCATAACTATTGTTGAATATATTTTAGTCAAAGCGACTCAGTAGGTATATGACACTTGGTATTTCACCGCACTTGAAATGTATTTAATGCGGCAAAGGCGTCACCGCCGAGCCCATGATCGTCTTGTTTGTAGCTGACGTATACACGTGACGTTTGTTACTGCATGCGTAGTTCGGACAATGACATGTGCTAGGTTAAAACAAGAAAGAAAGGTTTGGTCATATTGGCGACGTCCAGCTAATTATTGGCGGAGGAAGACATAGACGCATGCTTGGGTATGACCAACGGCGCAACGCCGGTAAACGAAAAAACCTCAGCCCCATGAAAGTTCTCGCCTAAACTTGGACTTGAACCCATGCGATGATGGACGAAGGAGTTACAAATCAGCGACTCTAACCGCTCGGCCATGGGCGCCTTCAACCAAAGACTTTAAACTTTACAGCGTCGATGCGCTTTTAATTCTCCAAATAGACAACACAACCTTTGGAAGGACGGCATGTTGACATTCTCATGTACATGTAGTACTCAGAATTCATATTTGAATCCATTTTAATGAGGTTGATCAGAGTTACACTTTTATAAGGGACACAAAACATGCAGATCCGACCAGTTGCGATGAAGTCGCTTTCGATTCTCAACACCGTCTTTTCGTCATTCTGTACCGACCCGTGATACGCAGGACAACTTGCATAACGAGACTTGAAGGATGTTTGTCAGGTAGTTTCTAAATTATTCAAAACAATCATTAAAGGCTTCAATGCGCAAATTGGGTATTTATGCATGTTTACTTAAAACAAGTGCGATCGTCGCATAAAATGCACATCTATAAGTGGTTTAGTATGCAATTTTGCTTATTTCACTTTCAACAAGCCTGCACATAAATGATTAAGTTTTTCTTTCATCTATTTTAAACTTTTAACAAGTTTAAGTTTAAATAAACCATTTAGATTTCATGCGCATGTTAACTTTTGTTCAAAAGTACAACAACAACGACGACGACACTGTTTTAATAAAGCTTTATAGGCTGAGCCTACTTTTCTTATGGACGTAAAACATGAATGGCAGAAGTTCATTTACAGAGGTCGATGTCAGGGTACAATAATAAAACACAGAGTAAAGCTCGACCAACTGTCTGCATGCAGCTTTATAAAGCTGGGCGTCTTATTGTTGAACAATACAGTCACATGGCTTGCCCTAGGTTTGAACCATGTGTTGTCACCACTTATTAGTCTGTGTCAGTGTATCTCCTTCAGCCAAATTGATGTGACTAGGGACATTCACACAAAAAGTCTTGGCGAGTTCGACATTTTGGGAAACTTCAAAAAGTTACGACTGCAATATATTGTAAATCCAGTACTGACAGCCAACATTGCCTCTGTAATGTTACCCAAGGTATTGTTCCATGTTCTCATCCAGAATGTGTCCCAGCCTGACACTTGGCCGATTGTTTACAATGTCTTCAAGGGATAAGGGTTGTTTGATAATATTTCTTTCTGTGTGTTTTTTTTTTTTTTTTGCTTAATGTACTGCTTTTTGGGGCAACGAACTGTCCCTCTGACACGTGGATGGAAAAGTGGCAATAAAAATGGCAAGCGAAAACGGAGAACAGATAAAAGAGAAAAATAAAACTCACAAGATGGCTTTCATAATGTTTAAGTTAGGGATGTCAGTAAATATGTAATGAGATAACGATGGATCAATTTACAAACACAACAAAAGAAACTATATGCTTCTACTAGAACACCCCAGTAATGTTGGTCGTAGATTTTCAAGTGATTTTTTTCTAGCTCTTTTCTAGTCGCAACATTTGAAACGTTGAAAGTAATGGTCTATCACAATGACCGTAAGTCGTTTAAAAGTAGGGGCGTTTACTTTATTAGAGTAATGACGATGCAATTTCTAAAAACAAAGCCAACAATATTCCAAGACAATTCGTGAAAAGGCAACACAGAACTGGAACTTGACCAAAACAACATATTTCCTTACTATATTGTGGTATAACACTATTTATTAACTTTTATTGAGTTGTTTAGTATTTCGGAAACCTGTTCGAATTAATATGTGTGATGTTTTGTTTATTTCCAGTAAAGATGAATAACAAGATCTTTTGAGTATTGCGACATATATTTACTATTATAAAATAATGTTTTCTAATATTAAAACAGCACTAGTCAAAGGTAAAAGGACTGCACACAACGTGACGACAAAACAAACTACACGTATGACGAGACATAACACAAATACAGAAAACCCAACAGTTGCTGTAAAGGAACCGATAGAGGTGTTTAAGCCCATTTACAAACTTCTAACTTCGCACAGCACAACAGAAAGCCCAACAGATACCATGAAAGGACCGACTGTGGTGTTGAAAGCGTTTTGAAGAGCTCATCCATTGCACATCCTACCGAGTTTTTTTGATGACAAACATTTTTAAGTGTAAAGAAGACAGATAATTTGGAAACAAAACAGTTCAAACGATTATTTTCTGTACACAAATGTAAGTGCGAATGTTTGTAATGTTGGTTTCTTTATTTTTCTTTCAAGCCATAAAGTCTGTGTATGCATCTTAATAGCTTTAGTGTGACATTTTTGAGAATATCAACAAACGACATACATTGCTCCAGCCAAGTCATTTTGCCGACTGTCTTGTGTTAAGACGGTAAATGTTGGTTTGTCTCTCTGCGTGTAAAGACTCGTCCTCAGCGCGTTCGTAACTTTTACATGCTTTAAATTTATGTGCACGTGTGCCTTTGTCTGCTTTGTCCAAAATTCACAAATATGATCAATCTCATAGGAAATCTGTTTTTTTTCTATTCAACATAATACGTAGGCACAACTCTGATACAAAAGGCAAAGATACATGCTCCTCCGGAATGAAGTAATTAGACTGTTCTTTTAATTTTGAAGTATATTTTTTTAAAAGATGAAGAGCTTTTCTGTTCGTTTCTGAAAACAAGAAAGTGTAGACAAGGGCCTTGACAGCTAGGAAAAACCTACCCCAGTGTAAGATCTTTATCAAAAGCTAGAAGAAATCTATCGCTGATTGTTAGTGGTATGAAATACATGACACTATATATATGCACCCACCCTCCTTCCTTCAATACCTTTCAACTAAAAAAGAAAATTCCGCACAAAGTTACAAAAATGATTAATTAACGGACATGTAAATACAAAGAAAATTGTTTATTAAACTTTTATGCAGTTTGTAATCTTGTAAAAAAACAACACCAACAACGAACAGATGTTCGCACACGAGTTGGGTAGTACAGTTACAGTCATTTGAGACGTCAAGAATATCATTCGACACAAAAAGACCTTTCGTGGTGGTAGGTTTCGATTTATTTGCCCTACCACATTGTTGACGCTGATATAGTAGATCTGTTTATATTTTCTTTTTACATAAACAAGCCAGGATGAATAAATATGGTCCAAAACGACACAAGAGTAGTCTGGGCAGGTTAAAAATTTACCACTGGCAGGTCCGCAAATTTCCTGAAATAGTTTATTTTTAAAAGAAAACAAAAACACTCACTAGGATGCCGAACGGGAAAGATTCTTGAAAAAAATGAAATAAACAAATAAAAGATGACGTCAAAAATTGTAAACATGTGTTACAGACATAAACGTAACAGAACTTTTTCAATGTGTTGTCTATGAAGAAATAACGTAGGGCTGGCCAATAGTAGAGAATAAACACATAATTTTATTTGGCATACATAAAAGCACCAAATTCATCGAGAGCTAAGCAGATAAATCATAGTTTCCTGCACTTTTTGATTCAAATTTTTTTTTTGTATAAACAATTTAATAGCGAGCCTCAGTATAAAAGCCAAATTGATATTAAAGATGGCTGAATTTTTCAAGATGGCCTCCGATTGCCTTCTAAATGACTCATTATCCCAATTTTTACGTACAAATATGACATTATTTTTTCAAGGTCTGATGTACAAACATATTCGGAATGTTTGAAAATATAAAAATACATCACATAACAAAAAAACAACGCCATTTAGTCACACAGACAATCTGATATTTATCTAAATGGCGGCAATTAGCCCACTTTTAAATGAAATGGAATATTATTCTAAAACCGCGCTCGGGGATGGGATTGGGATTAGCCGGCATTTTTGCCGATACAGCGCAGCGACATTTCTATCATTATAGCACAGGGGCACTTATGAGGTGTCCAGGGACTGAAAACGGCCGGTGCATTATACTGACAACGACGAGTCAGGCGTAATGCTGTCCCCTTAGCCCCTAGCGTTAGGAGGGAAGCCACTACTGCCAACTTAAAAGTCTTTGGTTTGACCCGGCCGGGGTTCGAACCCACGACCTCCCGATCCGCAAGCCGACGCTCTACCACCTGAGCTATTGTTTTCGGTAAAACCGCGCTCATCTGGAAACACATTTACATAAATATTGAAGCATGACGTGCACTCTTAACATTGCTTATATAATCTTCAAGCACAATAGATTCGAAAAACCGATTAGAAAAATAAAAAAATAATAATGGCAGCTGATTTTAGTGTTCAGTGTTCTTAAGCGATTATCTTTACATTCCTCTACATGTTAGTTGAAATTGAAGACTTTAGCATGATTCAGACAATATCAACTTCTATTTTAGAGCAATGCATGAAGTAATAAACCTCAATATGACCGCAAAATACAACATGGTATTTACCTCCAAGATGGCAGCTAACACTTAATTGTAACAGCTATTTATTTTGTCTTTTCTCGCACGGTTATGTGCCATGTTCATGTTAGAATAGAAACCGAACGGTGCATAAACGTAGAAAAATATTACTGATACAGCTTTTATTGGCGCCACTCTCGACAGCAGTGCCTCCTATGGAGTACACTTTTCATAGGGACAATAGTGTAGAAGGCAATAACAGGAAATCGCAACTGTTCGGAGAGACTTTTTCAGAGAAAAAAAAAAGAACAGAGTATGCCGTGGTTAAAAAGTATAGTTTGCATTTATAGAAAAGAGTAGCAAGCATCAAAATGAATTCGCAGCTACATATATTTGGAAAGGTTTTGTTAAACACTAGAGACCGAGTATGCCGTTGTTAACATGGCAGCTTGCAATTACAGAAAGATGTAGCAGACCATAAGGAAGAAAGCAAAGTAATGATTGTCCAGTTCCTATCCTCCTGGCATAGTTATCGTTCGTTATTTTCACACACATATTTAATGAACCGACAGTGTCAGACGAGGCTAAGTTCCAAGGATAGTCATCTTCTTGTTTAAATGGCTTACTCTCTGCGGTGACTTGGAACTCGAGCCATTGTTATATATTATTTTCTTATCCAAGAAGGGTAAGCAGGTACGTTGACATAGGGAACCGAGTTTTTTGTTTCTATGAATTCCGCGCAAAGTGCTTATTTTTGTCTATTAGAAAAAACACAGTTCATTTTTTTTAATTGCGGATGCATAGGATAGGTAAAAGAGTGATACCTTCTGTTTTAATCTAAGATTTATACAGAAACCGTAATCCTTGAACAAAAAAGGCTGTTGGCCTCGGGGGGGATATATAGCTGAATGCATGTAGAAAATTGTTGTTTATTTTCTAACATTTGCTGTATATCTTTGACTAAATGGCGAGAAAAAATGGATATTTTTTTCTAGTTGAAATTAGCGCTGACTGAAAAGTAAAAAAACAAACATCACAATTTACGTCCCAGGCATGAGGGCCAACTGAAATATATTATGGCAGATTTTGTGCATAGTTATTTCTAAAGTCAAACTTTGGTTAGTTTTCTGCTATTTCACGAACATAGAAAACCTGTTTAAATTTGTGATTTCTCCCAAAGTATATATCAATATATAAATATTTATGCTATTGTACATCTACACGCATGACAGACCGAGTAAGGCCCAAGTCAAGACGGCGCCAAAATACAAAATAAACAACAAAAATATTGAATAGAGAATTGCTGATTGTGTTCTGAAAAACAACTTCAGTAACATGATTCAAATTTTAGCATATCTGATCATTATTTGATGACCAGTACAAGAGAGAAACAACATGGTGTGCACAGCCTCAATAAATCTCGCCAAACTGTCATGTAACCACATGAGGCACACGTAATTTGTGCAAGCCCAATTTGATGTTGGAAATCACTTATTCATTAGGCGAGGTTATTTGATTTATGTTTTTGGAATGTTTTTGAAGTGAGACAGACAAAAATTAATAAGGCCAATTTAAGGAGTTAATTCTTCCTAATTTCTTCCTTGCTGTGACAGGTTGTATCTCTAGATAATCTTCCGCGGAAGAAAAGACAAGCTTTAAAGATTATAATGTGTGATGAAAACATGAAGCATTGTCTTTCATTGTCGTTCAATTATTCTATCTTTATTAGACATGTAGACAAATAATGGAATGTTTGCTAACACAATAAATGATCCATCATGTTCTGTAACTGATTTTGTGGCCATCTTGGATTTATTGGTGGTTTCCGATGTTTTTTGATAAGCATGTGCATGCAAATGGTTGTACAAGAAGTCATGCTTGTATCAGAATGTGCACGATTTCGCCTCAAAAAGCCAGTTAACTGCATAATCAATAATAAACAGTGTTTTACCGAGCCAAAAAATCTTCTTAAAGGTTTATATGGTTTGGAATTTCATCATCAAGTGTTTGGTGCAAATAACGTTTCAGATACATTTTATGATATATATATATATAATAGCTGGTTGTCCATAATTGTTAACATTTTTTCAAATTCATAAAATATTTTAGCACTGAGAAGTCATAAAAGATTTTGAATTACTTTGGTCGAATCCCGAAATATCCCGAACAGTTACGTAAGCGTTCGTATTATCCCGTGACCTGCATTTACAATTTCGCCTAGACCCTAAGTAGGTAAATAGCAATGGCGGGCGAAAGAAGACGGACTCTAAAGAGAGGAAGACTAGCTTTGTCTTTTTCAGAAAGAAAAAAGAAAATGAAAGATCATTAACTCGTAGGATGGAACAGCACAAATCTAGAATTCACCTCGTGTCGAAAAAAAAAATAAAAATATTGGCTATGAGAGTAAAGGTTTAGTTAAATATATTTTATTGGTTAATGAGAAGAATAAACGTCATATTTTACTCATTTTTAGCATTTAAACATTTGCAATACACAATCAAATAGGCACTAACACACAGTATCTAGCCACAGAAAAAAGGTCCGAAGCCATATGACTTTAAAGTCAAATTTAGTCTTGCAAAATGCTGTTCATTGATACCAAAGATCTCTGTAAACAGTCAAGGATAACTCCCCACTCGTCATTGCAAACAGTTGTTTCCTATCCGAGCAACGATGCAGAGATAGCTATTTTTAAACTTAGAAAACCATGAGACCATTTACTTTTATATAGTCATCCAGTTAATCCGCCCTGACGTCGATATCTATTTTTAGCAGAGACCACTATTGCGCTTTTTATACAGTTGGAAAGACTGAACATTTTTAGATTTCTTTTTGCGATTAGAACAGTCTAACAATAAAGTTAGATCTTAATTTCGTCTTTATAACGACTTAAATATGGGTTTATGTAAAAAGTATGACCATATTCTCCAAAGAAGTGGTTAGATATTGGTACGTATATTTAATATAGGCAAACTGTCGGATACCAGCTTTAAGGGTTCAATAACTTTATGATCAAGATTCATTTTGCGTTGAAAAAGTTGTAGACAAATCTGACAGAACCAAAAATACACACATGTATTGTGGCGTGACCCTAAATAAGAGCGAAAAATACAAGGATCCTTCCGTGGCATATGGATCGAGTATTGTCGTAGTAGCCTCCCTTTAGTACCCCTGTTATATCAACAAAAACAAACATTGCATTGGCATATTATTGGCCAATGTGATTAACAAACGCGGTAGTAATCGAATGTTTTCTTTACATTTTATTACCAATTACACATTTTTATGAACGATTTATTAAATTTTAATAAATAATTCAGATGTACAACACAATCATGCCAATCAAATACAATCCATTTTGTTGTTTTAATGATAAATAAAATGAACTAATTTTACTTGTAAGTATAATTTAAAAAAAATATTTTAAAATAAAAATTCATGAGTACATAACAGTCACTAGTGTTCATGTATTAATTTCCTCCGTAATGATAAATAAGAGCATTTATGTTAATTACGTTTTTTCGCAAAACTGAGATAGAGGGAAGAGAATGTAATTTTGTTGATGATGAAAGCCTTATTAAAGGTGATATATAACAGTTAGTCTATAACAAGTACAAATAGCAATATCGAACCACTGCTTTGGGGATTTTTGGCATAACTTTTGTACAAACCTACGCTTTAGTCTTAATAAATACGACTTTGTACACTAACTGAAACCGGCTGTAATAGCTCAGGTGGTAGAGCGTCGGCTTGCGGATCGGGTGGTCGCGGTTTCAAACCCCGGCCGGGTCAAACCAAAGACTTTAAAGTTGATAGTAGTGGCTTCCTTCCTAACGCTAGGGGCTAAGGGGACAGCATTTCGCCAGACTCGTCGGTGTCAGTATAATGGACAGGCCGGGTTCAGTCTCTGGACACCTCATAAGTGCCCCTGTGCTATAATGATAGAAATGTCGCTGCACAGTATTGGCAAAATGCCGGCAAATACACTAACTGAATTGTTAGACAGAACTAATCGCGAACGAAAAAAACAACAACATCTGAATGTGTATTCTTTCCATTTGTATAAAAGGCTCGATAGTAGTCTCTGCTAAAAATGGATATCGACGTCAGAGCGCATTTCCCAGATGACTATTTATAACGTGTACATAAGTGGTCCCGTGGTTTTCTATCTCTGCAGCGTGGCTCAGATAGGAAATACCTGTTTGCAATGACGAGAGGTGATTTATGCTTGACTGTTCACACAGATCTAGGATTTCAATGAACACCATCTTGAAGGACCTTTTCAGGTAACAATTACTTATTTGGTTGAGAAAATAAATGTTAGTCCAAACTATCGGATGCCACCTTTATGGTTGTCATCATACCAGACTTTGAATCACATCTCCATTTCCAATCTGACAGGAAATGCTTATAAATTTTATAAGGTATAATGGTGTGAAGAATATTATTTTGTATTTATGCAGCGATTTTGGAAGTCAGCTAATAGGAGACACCCTGTTACTGCGGTGAGCCGGTTGTTCTACCCTGTCTTCCTCCGCCTTGTCGTCGCCAATATGACCATAACTGTGGCGGTGCGATGTAACAAAACAACAACAACAACAAAAAACAACAACAACAAACACCTACTTACCTAGTTAACTTTTCATACTGTACAAACTTTATACTCTGCTTTCAAACTAGTAGAAAATGCAAATACATGTACGAACTAATTATTAAATTTGTTACCTTTTAATTTCTTATATAGATCATGCATATATCAACCACATGTTAATTAGATGTCTTTTGAATTTCTTATTATGATAATGCATATATGGACTAAATGGTGATATAGACTTCTGTTCTGTTTCTTATTATGATAATGCATGTACGAAATAAATGTCAAATTAGTTTTTGAATTTCTTATAATGGTGAAAGATATATGTATAGATAGGAAGATATGTTATGCTAATATGTTACCCGGACGACTGACACGCGCTTTAAAACCACGCGAAACTCGCTAGTCGACCTAAGTCTAAATTAATATTATGTAAAGCGAATGGTAATCATCGATTTAATTTGTTCGAGGTCATGAACGGACAAAGTACATATTATAGCAGTAAGTCAATTAATTTTTACTTTAAAATTGATTATTCACACCCAATGCTGTCTAAAAATACTTAAAAATAATCATGTTTTCCATGAAATGCGCGGTAAGGGTTACTCACAAGGAAATGAGAATTTTTTTTTTAGAAACACTTATTTAACATATAAAATCATGTACGAAGGAAATGCAAGTGTATAGTGTCTTAAATCATACGTCTTGGGTGCGGTTGCAGCATGCCAGTGCGTCACTTTACACTCACCTGTATCGAGTTTCAGCCAGCTCAAACCAGACATTGATTAGCCATAGGCCATGAAAATTGTAAAAAAAAGTCTAGACTCCGTTAAGTACAAATAAATTTCTTCAGACGTAACGACCAATCGCCAAACGTTGTTAAATGACCATTTAATGACGTTCTTCACAGGTGTGACTACTTCAGCATGCGCGATCAAGTGATGCAGTGATAAACTCATCCATTGCAGAGTAATTCATGTTATTACGGTCAAAACGGTTTGTCAATACCATAAAACCACCGCAACCACAAAGACGACCTCATACAAGAGTACGTATAGCTCCAAAGAAAATACAATCACCGCGATAATCATAATCATCATCTTCATCATCATCAACATCAGCAAGATCCTCATCATCATCATAGGACCACCATCATCGTCATCACCATCCTCAACAACATCAGTATGATCATATTCATTATCAGCAGCAGTATCAGCATCAACAACAACATCAGCATGATCATGATCAATATCATCATCATCATCATCACCATCATCAATTCACTCACATCTTCATCAAACATTCAGTCAGAAAAAAAAGACAGACGCATACAGACCTAAAGGCAAACAGCCAATACTTCAACAGTTTTTGGTGTATTTAGTAATATAAAGAGCGTAAAGAATTATTTCCGATACTTAGTGACAACGTGTACAATATAATTTTGAAAGTATACGAGAATTAAAGGTGGTATCCGATGGTTTGCCAATATCAAATGCAATCAATAAAACCGTGTCCCTTGTTTTAGGGACGTTTGGGACAATGTCAGCATATATCCAGGCTTACAAAGACTATTTGCAATACTACAACAATTGTTAGACACTGCCAGTCCTGAAAAAAATGGCTGTAAATAATCACTTTTCTAAGCTTTAAATAAGCACGCTGTAGATTTCTGCTAAAAAAAACTGACGTCAGAACGTATTTCCCGAGTAATAATGATGCGTGATCGGAGAGTAAGTGGTCAAGTGTTTTTTTTTTTCTAAGTATTAAAAATAGCTAAGTGTGCAGCGTAGCACAGATAGGATAAACATGTTTTAAATGACGAGTGGGGTGCCATGCTGCATTTTTAACAGAGATGTAGGACATCAATAAACAGCATTTCGCGGGATTTTTTAAGGTAACATGATTTAAATGGTTGTTGGGGTGGGGAACAGTGGGCAAAAAAATCCAAAGGAAAGGTAATTTATATTTTGATAAATGAGTAACACATATTTGTATTCAATATTGTCATAATAAATTTGTTTGTTTTTTTTGTTTTGTTTTTTAAAGCCATGGTAAATAAGACGCGTTATTTTACCCTGTCGATAAGTTTTAACTGATCTGTATTGTAAAAATAATACTTGAGAAATATAAATGTCGATGTAAATAGGAGCTTGAACAATGGAGACAGCGGGAAAAAGAAAAAAAAGAGAAACAGGATTGATTTTTTATAATTCGAATCTTGGACCTTTCGTATCGTCCGAAGCCTGGACATCATACTCGTATCGTCCGGAGCCTGGATATCATACTCGTATCGTCCGAAGCCTGGACATCATAATGATTTTGCGTATATGATATTATAAAAACCTTATCCATTAGTAAGGGAGACATATTTAAAACAGTATCTAAGATATTTCATTACTTTCTCTTTCGTCACCATAGTGGTATTCGATAATTTCATATGGCATTTCCAGTAAACACACCGAAAGAAAACGTTGTCGTCGTTGTTTTTCCCAGGCGAGAGGTGAATTCTTGATTTGTGTTGTTCCATCTTACGTGTTAACGATCTGACAAAGCTGACATTCTTTTTTTCTTTCGAGAATGAATTCCTTCGTCAACGAAAGTACACGCGGGTTAGAACGCATACGTAACTGATCAGAACATTTCGGGATTCGACCGAAGTAATTTACAATCTTTTATGAACGTGCTAAAAGATTTAATAAACTTTACGATTTTGAGTGACTTATTTGAAGCCATGTTAAAAACTATGGACAAACAGCCCTTTTACGAGTCATATATAATTATAAGTAGGCTAACACTATATTACATTTAAAATAGCATCTGTCTGGGGGTTTTATGTAGTTAACGCCCTTTTCCATTATAATTAAGTCAGGGGTTCGAGCCCCGCCTGTTGTGTTTTTTTATTGTTTTTCTTTTCTTTTAAAATTATTATTATTATTATTATTATGTTGTTGTTGTTGCTTTTAAATTTATTACAAGAATAAAATTTTCGGCGCCGTATGACCTATTAAGTGTCGGTGTGCCGTAAAACCCAAATAAAAAACAAGAATAAAATTATATTGTCAGTTTGTTTTAATTTAATGGAATTGTTAAAACGAAGAAATGCTAGCCGAGGAAATGACCTATTATTAGTTACATTTATCTTGTATAAACTGTAAGATCATCGTTCTGTCAGATTTTTGTCTAATTGAATCCTGCTTGTTCTATTAATATTATTTATTCATAAACACGCAAGAAAACGCACCTACAACCGTGCCTTAAACACAGACTCCCAATGCAAGTAGGTGCCTACACTTTATTTTCAATCAAGCTTTGTTGCTGACGACTACCTCTGTTTATGCTTTTCACTCTCAGCAATTTACTTCTTATACCTATTTGACACTTGTAAACATGACGATCTTGGTGAATACCCAAATCATATATTTTTAATAAGAACTTTTGGATACATTGTTAAACTAGATCAAATGTCTACCCTTATATAGCGATTTGCTATATAAATAGACAATCCAACATTCCAGTGATTCATACAGGTATGACAAGAGTTACTTGAACTTGACTTCAAATGAGTTTTCACGTATGAATGAGTATTGCGCAATTCTGTGTAGTCCTCTTCTACATATATGCGTCATAGCGCAAAGTCACGCGACTCCTTTTAAAGATGTCGGCAGATAAATGCAGCTGTCCCTTTATGTCATTGTCCTTCAGAATATCGATTTCCGGGTCTGGATTGTCTTGGGTGCAGACTGTTTTGTCACACAGACTATTTTACGACTGCATCTAGGATGGTGTTTTTTAAAGGAAAGGTTGAGGAAATGTATAACGAGACATACATGACTGATTCTCCGACTTTCTGACCTATATAAGTCGATTAGTCTGTCAGCTCGCTTGTAAGTAGATAATACAAAACCGCATAGATTACAAAACGAAATAAAGGTTAAACAACGTTTCAAAAGAAGCACGATGTTGCATGGTGTACATGACATTGCATATGGTACACGCCGTTTCATGTCTTACTCGCCGTTTCATAGGTTACTCGCCGTTTCATAGGTTACACGCTGTTTCATAGGTTACACAACGTTTCATAGGTTACACGACCTTCCATATGTTACATGACGACGCATTTGTTACACGACGTTCCATAGGTTACACGAAGTTCCATAGGTTACACGACGTTTCAGGTTACACAACGTTATGTGAAATAAGTCAGTCAACGGTTTCACGATGTAGTAAGGGTTAAGAGTCGATGCATTCATGTGGTATGCAACATTGCATGGTTAACATGGCGTTCATATAAGTTTTTTTTCGAGTGACAGCATAATCTTTTCACGGTGAAGTGTAATTAGTTTAATATGATGCATAGACAAATATGTAAGATCTTTTATGGATATTTTTGGTGTTACTTTTGAGGCAACTGAAATGCAAAACCAATGGCCCAGCAAATGTCTCGCACATTACATCGACCGCCATTATGACGCCACTGTATGGACGCTAAGACCAAAACGCTTTATAAACATAAGAACGTTAACTATTTGCCACAAAAGATTTAAATCAATGTTAATAAGACTTTAATCAAAGCCTTTTTCTGAATAATCATTTTGCCATAGTATGTTTTCTTAAAATGTTCACCTTGTGGCGTAATTTAATGGCAGTTTTAACGATGGCAAGATCGTCAATTTTCGGGTACACGTTCTATTTCCAGTTATAAACGTACAGGTATGACCCTATTCGACAGAATTTTGGCACTCTCCGCTGGAAATGTCGACATTATAAACAGAACATATAGTTTTTAAATGAAACTTTAAAGCTAACGGTAGCAGTTCATGGACCCATTAAAGTGTACCGAACATTTCAAAGGTGTCACTATGTGGTATATGTTCGTCTACTGGTTAAATTGCATTTTAGTAGATTTTACGGAGCTCTATTGGCAGCATAGTGCGTTGTAAGTTACACTACAGTTATAGCTTTCCCGACACAAATGTCTTTACACGACGGAATATCGGTTACAACTTATTGTACACAGATGTGCATATAAATGTTTACATTATACACATGTGTGTGGCTTTTGGCAAACTTGTATGTATTTCAAATCTTCAATTGTCCGAATAACGTACTTATTGCTTCGCATAATACATTCCTTTTATCGAGATCGCATTTCATGCACATGATATCATAATAGCCGGTGAGTAATACCTGCTTACACACGCGTGAACAAGTGTTGTGCTGTATTTTTAAATAGGTTTACAATAAACAAATACCAGACAAGAATGCCTCTGGAAATAAAGATCATGTTAAACTAGTTTTAGATAATTGGGGTGAATGTACAATTACAGGTAGTGATGTATTCTTTTGTTTGTTTACTGAGTCCCGGGTGGTATACCTACGATGTAATTGTCCGCTAACTATTGAAGAAAATCGTATGAAGAGAGTAATATTTTGAAACATATATAATATATGTAATGTTTTTTCTTTATGTATATGAGCGTGTACATATCTTCGCGCATACCTTAGTATAAAAATGTGTTTTAATGACTGTCTTCATTGAGATAACGTTGTTTTTCAATGGGAATTTGTAAATTAGAGCAAAAATATGTTTCCGGTTTGCCCTTCGAACGAGAAGCATATGATAGCGGTCCTTTACTGATAGAACCCATTTAACATTATGTTAGTTGAATTGAAACATTGCCTCATGAATATAACAAAATGAAAAAATGACAACAGGCGTATTTATTGATATATACCAATTCCGTTGATATGATACATCTATGGTTTGATAAATACACCCCGAAAACGTCCTTAATTTGAATAAGAAAATGGTGGAATGTCGTCCACAAAAAAGTGAAACTCAAGATTCCAAGAGTGAAAGGCAACTTATGCTTTTAAGTGTGTTCTTTTATTAATTGTGTTTAAATGATTTCTAAATAACGTTGTTTTTATAGTGTGAACGGTTTCGCTAGAATATATGTTGGTTATGTTATATTGACTTATGAGTAGTAAAAATAATAACAATAATAATAAAAATGATAATAATTATAATAATAATTGCACATGTCGATAATTAATGTCTTAACTCGCAGTTCAAAGAGCCAGTGGTCGAGTGCTAGAGTCACCAACGTGTAACTCTTCTGACTGCCCTGACTCTCTAGGCTCGAATCCCGGTTGGGACCAATGACTTATTGACTGGCAAGTTTTCATCCATCAAACAAAGGCTGAACGTCGCTATGGTGACAATTGTTTTATTACGATGTATGAAAAAAATTAATCGCATTCTCCAATTTACCCCTTCGACATCCCGAATGCTCACAGAGAAGATGGTATTTTAAACTCAAATTGAAAACTCATCGACATGTGACACATAAAAATACTGCTGTTTAACGTACATGAAGTCTATTTATAGAACGAGACTGCAGCTACATTTCAATGGAAAAAACCATACCCAATATATTTAGATCGGCAATAATGCAGACGAAAGTCGTGGCGGAAAGATTGTGATCATAGACGAAACCTCGCACATCTGTTTTTGGATAAGGGTATCTGTTAATTACTGTTTGTGAATCGGCTTTTGCTTTGTTGGCAATATGTTACTTTTCATATTACAACAGAACTGATTCTGTAACTTTAACTTGTGCTGCATGATATATATGTTGTAATAAAGGTTATTTATTTATTGATTCATTTTCACATTTGAAAGGTTCATATTAAACATAAGCTAATAAATTTCAACATAAAGTCAGTTCATCGATGCTTTATTTTTTTTTACACACTTCATTTGTCTCTATGAGCTTGTGTGATTTTGCCATGCAGGTAATTTACTATTCATTGCTATCTTATGAATTTGCCCGCGTTTTAGATTGTGTACCCCAATCCTCCTACCCCGCCTCCATAGTCTTTGCCTTTTTTGATCCGTTTTTCTTTTAAAATCTGTTCAACATTTAAAACCGTGTTACCGGAATGGTATCCGTTTAAAGATGGTTCAATCTTCTGGCCGTTTTTCTATGTTTTACATTGATTGGTAGTCATTTGCTTAAAATATAAAATATCGCTGATGCCAGAAAAGCATAAGCGTTTTATGAAATTCACGAAACTTCATCGTGTTTTATTTATTACCTCGCTATTGTCATACATAATTTGGTGTATTTTCAACATTTTATAAGCAAACATTATTATCTTCAATATTTAAATAAACACTGTTAGATCGACATAAACTTAAATAAAACCAACCGTGAACAATATGAGCTTGACATAAACTTAAATAAAACCAAACGTGAACAATATGAGTTCGACATAAACTTAAATAAAACAAAGCGTGAACAATATGAGATCGACATAAACTTAAATAAAACCAAACGTGAACAATATGAGCTTGACATAAACTTAAATAAAACCAACTGTGAACAATATGAGTTTGACATAAACTTAAATAAAACCAAACGTGAACAATATGAGATCGACATAAACTTAAATAAAACCAAACGTGAACTATATGAGATCGACATAAACTTTAATAAAACCAACCGTGAACAATATGAGATCGACATAAACTTAAATAAAACCAAACGTGAACAATATGAGTTTGACATAAACTTAAATAAAACCAAACGTGAACAATATGAGCTTGGCATAAACTTAAATAAAACCAAACGTGAACAATATGAGATCGACATTAACTTAAATAAAACCAAACGTGAACTATATGAGATCGACATAAACTTTAATAAAACCAACCGTGAACAATATGAGCTTGACATAAACTTAAATAAAACCAAACGTGAACTCTATGAGCTTGACATAAACTTAAATAAAACCAAACGTGAACAATATAAGCTTGACATAATCTTAAATAAAACCAAACGTGAACAATATAAGCTTAACATAATCTTAAATAAAACCAAACGGGAACAATATGAGATCGACATAAACTTAAATAAAACCAAACGTGAACTATATGAGATCGACATAAACTTAAATAAAACCAAACGTGAACTCTATGAGCTTGACATAAACTTAAATAAAACCAAACGTGAACAATATGAGATCGACAAAAACTTAAATAAAACCAAACGTGAACTATATGAGATCGACATAAACTTTAATAAAACCAACCGTGAACAATATGAGATCGACATAAACTTAAATAAAACCAAACGTGAACAATATGAGTTTGACATAAACTTAAATAAAACCAAACGTGAACAATATAAGCTTGACATAAACTTAAATAAAACCAAACGTGAACAATATGAGTTTGACATAAACTTAAATAAAACCAAACGTGAACAATATAAGCTTGACATAATCTTAAATAAAACCAAACGGGAACAATATGAGCTTGACATTAACTTAAATATAACCAAGCGTGAACAATATGAGATCGACATAAGCTTAAATAAAACCAAACGTGAACAATATAAGCTTGACATAATCTTAAATAAAACCAAACGTGAACAATATGAGATCGACATAAACTTAAATAAAACCAAACGTGAACAATATGAGTTTAACATGATCTTAAATAAAACCAAGCGTGAACAATATGAGATCGACATAAACTTAAATAAAACCAAACGTGAACAATATGAGCTTGACATGATCTTAAATAAAACCAAACGTGAACAATAGAAGCTTGACATAATCTTAAATAAAACCAAACGTGAACAATATGAGATCGACATAAACTTAAATAAAACCAAACGTGAACAATATGAGCTTGACATAAACTTAAATAAAACCAAACGTGAACAATATGAGATCGACATAAACTTAAATAAAACCAAGCGTGAACAATATGAGCTTGACATAAACTTAAATAAAACCAAACGTGAACAATATGAGCTTGACATGATCTTAAATAAAACCAAGCGTGAACAATATTAGCTTGACATAAACTTAAATAAAACCAAATGTGAAAAATACGGGTTAGGCATGATCTTTAATAAAAAAAACCCTAAACAATGTGGATTTTTCATTTCTTTAATATAACCAGAGTTGAACATTTTGACTTTCCACACACACATAAATACTCCAAATTTGCATACATGTACATGTATTACGCTTTTATGACAAATTCTAAAGTGACCAAACTTTATCAATATGTCTTTTCCCACAACCTTAAATTAAACAAAACTTAAATAATGTTGATGTGCCATAAATGTTCAATGTTACCAAATTTTATAAAAAAAAAAAGGCTTTTTCACATAAACTTCAATATAACAAAGCTTGGATAATATGTTTCTGAATGTAACAAAACTTGATAAATTTGGCTTTCCCCACAAAATGCAATATAGCCTAAGTTATATAATATGGTGGTGCCACAAACTTTAATATAACCAGTGTGATTAATTTGGTTTTAATCCACAAACACTGATAACAACCAAACATTAACAATACTGTTTTGCCACAAACTTTAATATTAACGACTTTGGTCAATACGTGTTTTTCCTAACACACTTCATAACAAGAAAACTTTAATAAATCGCTTTAAATGGATATTTTTATAATGCTATGTTTAATAAATGTGAAATGAGTATAAACAAAACTGCCATCAACTAAAAAAAAATTAAACTTTACAAATTCGCCGTTTTTTATGTTTAATCAATTTTGTATATATAAATTTAACTTGATTTATATCATTTAGTTATACATGGGGAGGAAACCTACAAGTAAATAGGCCTCTAAAATGACCTGCGGTGACGGGCCTTTTGCTGGGGTATTCGTCTGAAGTTTTTGCTCTGCCGTTCAATTCTAGCGGTTGCCCTAATGGCTATAAATGTGTCTGTGCTACTTACATTTGAAAAAGAAAGAAAAAATCCCAAAGTGATTAAAAATCAACCACTCATTATCTTTGGCTCGTAGTCAGGCTTGAGGAAACGTCGTGATTTTTTTGCGTTAAATGTGAGACCTGATTAAAATGAGTTTTTACTGGAATCTCCATCAAATTGTATATTTTATTCAAAGTACATACCAGCAAAAGTTTAAAATCAGAAGAACGTTGGGAGATCATTTTTATGATAGTGTTTTAGTATATATTAAACGTATTCGCCATTAGCTTCTGGGCAAGTGCTCTGTATGCAAACACTGTGCTACATTGCGCGAAAGGTTTGAACTTGACGTCCTCTAAGTAAACACACTGGTGTGAGTGGTGTGGTGGTGTGAGTGGTGTGGGTGGTGTGAGTGGTGTGGCGGTGTGAGTGGTGTGGTGGTGTGAGGTAGATTGTGTGAAATCTCGTTAAAGGTGGAAGCCGACAGATTGGACCAGATGTGTTTGCTTTTTTTTGTTGAAATAACCATACAAATTATTGTTACCTGAGAAGATCGTGCAAAATGCTATGTTTGATGTCCTACATCTATGTGAAGAGTGCAGCATAACACACCACTTGTCATTATAACCGTGTCCGTCCAATCTGAGCGGATCGGGAGGTCGCGGGTTCGAACCCCGGCCGGGTCAAACCAAAGACTTTAAAAGTTGGTAGTAGTGGCTTCCCTCCTAACGCTCGGGGCTAAGGGGACAGCATTTCGCCTGACTCGTCGGTGTCAGTATAATGGACCGGCCGGGTTCAGTCCCCGGGCACCACATAGGTGCACCTGTGCTATAATGATAGAAATGTCGCTGCACAGTATCGGCAAAAATGCCGAAAAATCCCACACCATCCCAATCTGAGCCACATTGCACAGTAAGCTATATTTAAACTTAGAAAACAACATAAATTTGGCCTTTGAAATCACATTATAGCATCATCCGGGTTATCTGCTTTGACGTCGGTATCTATTTTAAGCAGAAATCTCCATCGTTTTTATAAATAGATTTAATTAAAAAGCGTGAACATTTAGAGAGAGCTTTCCATGATAACAACTGTCTAACAACTGAGATAGCCTTCAACATTGTCTTCATTTAGACTTAAGTGTATCCTAAAATTAAGCCCAATTTCCCCAAAAGAGAGATAATTTTGCATTCGATACATGCAGATTCTCGGATGACACCTTTAAAAAACGTATGTTGTCATTACGTGTATTTTTTACTTTAAACTTGCTATTAGTATTTATTACATCTATCTGGACTAAATGGTGCCTAAAGCGAAGAACATGTACTTGCTTAATGCATAATGTAACTGCAATGAGCTCGTGCTTTTGAGACGCCACCAACCTGTAAACATTGACATTATCGACACATTTAGAAGAGCCCAGACACCGTTTAGGGCTTGTTGTTAAAGCGATCTGGGTCGTTTTTATAGATAAGCTTCTTTTATTGGCTATAAAAGGCCAATATGGTGTGAATGAAAACATTCATGTAAATTTGCACCACTCTATCATTTTCAGAACACGTTTACTCGTTTTTGATTGGATATTATTTTATGGTGGTCTTTTGTGTGATTGTTTTTAGCGTCACGTTGTTGTTTCAGATACTAATAACTTTTTTAAGAATTAATTAAATTTATGTCATAAAAATAATTATTAAGTTTGATTCACAAGAACATTTAACTTAAGAAGTGTATTATACGTGTACTTTTATTTATTGAAGTTATTAGTTAAAGTAAGAATGGTATTTGTATGTATACGACCTCTGGTCAAATTTGACAAAATTTACATATTTAAATAATGTTTTATAAAAACAGCAAAACTTTATTATTCAATGAGAAATACTTGCGTCAACTTTAGCATTAGATCACATGTCTGTGTGCGAACATGTTGTGATATAAAAGACTTTTGTGGTCTTAAATGTGCTATCAGCCAGTTAAAGTATTTTTGTCTCTTTTTTCTCATGCAATCAAATAAAAGATTGTTACCTGAAAAGATTACGCGAAATGCTATTTATTGGTGCCGTACATCCAAAAAAAATATCGTCATTTTTCTTCAAATGGTTCATGACTTAAAATTACTAAACTATTTTTTAAGGAGATACACAGGTTTACCGCGACTTTCCATAGAGATTTGGTTAATCTCGCAAAGTATGAAACAGGTTTAACCACTGGTTTGTGTTTTGTTAAACTTTAAGTTTAAATATACTAGGAATCATAATTGTTATCAAATTTCCAATGATATATACAATAAACCGCCATTAGAATATGAAAAAAATAAAATAAAACTCCATTTTCAACTTCAACCAAACATAATAGTCAACGAAAACAGAAATGGGGGAATATTTATTTAAGGATACTCTTCTTTTGGAGGTAGTGTCATACGCTTTTACTACCCTCGGACATTTTTTTTGGCGCCGTTTAATTCATACACCACAAGAATTTGTGCTTTTAGAGAGTAAATAAAACATATAGTAAAGCATTTTTGGTGCCAAGTAACACACCTTTTATGGCGACAATACTTTAACAGGCAACAAACGGAAATCGCAACTGTTCGTTTACACGTTTCAGAGAAAAGAACCGAGTATACTACGGTTAAAAGTGTAGCTTGCAATCATAAACAGAGCAGCTGGCATTAATAAATTTCGCAGCTGTTTGGCGAGGTCTTTGTTGCAATATTGTTTTTTTGTTGTTGTTTTTTCTATTTCTCATCTCTGAACACGACCTGGTCTCCTCAGACGACAGTGTCTAGGCGTTCTGCATGACAATCGATAAACAGTTACAACATTCCTCTGGGAAACGTATTCACCATGACAAATTTATCACTAGCTACTAGAATGTATAGAAAAGCTTTTCAATTTATGTAAACGAGTAATCTTAAAATATATCTTAAGAGTTTTAACAAATATGCATAAAATGTATTTTAACTAGCTTGGAAATTCATAAAGCAATGGGATTTAAAAGGCGAGTACGAAGAAAGCCAAATGGTGGTTGCATAATAAACCATACTAAAGAACTTAGAAGATCATTTTAAATATATGTGTTTATAATATTATATATATAATTACATTAAAGGACAATTTTCAGACACGACCATTTCCATAACGAGATATCTTTCTAGCAACAATGGTCCGAAAGGACAACAATCCCGATGACGGTATAATATGTTCTAGAGAATTAGATTTTTAGGTCGGGTCACAAGGTTATACAAAGTCGTCGATCGTTATGAAAGAAAACATATCCTAGAGAAATGGTGGTGATGCATTGGTGATGTCATTGTATTATCAAAAAAAGTAACTACCCACGAAACCTTTATCACAAACACTTTGTGATCAACAAATACTCTTGGACTGTCTTGGAAAGGCTTTTGTTGTTCAACAATTAGTAATTGTGGTGTTTGTCATCAAAAACATATATTATGGGTGAACTGTGGCCGTTTGTGAAATTCGTTCTTAACACAAAAAACAGTGTGAGCAACAAAAATCTCTGGAAAGGTATTTACGTCATACACAGAAAGATCTAGTTATACAGATCGTATATTATCATCAAATATGTTTCGATGAAGAAACATGCTTAATATACAAAGTGTGCTTAGAGAGTGCATTTGTCATAAGAAAGGTAAGTTATATTAAAAAAAGGAAATCCATGTATAAGTCGGTCGCGTACGCATTGAGATCACCTGCATTGACACATTACAACCATTCATGCTTCCAGTAAAGGATGATTCTTTTGTTTACAAAAGAAGAAAAGTATGATTGATGTGACATTACACTATAAGTGTATGAAATCCTCTTAAAGGCGAAACAATTGATAGTTCAAATGCAGCTAAGCGATCTGTACGTGTGTCTTGAACACTTCTGTAGAGATGGTAGACAGTAATCGATAATGGCTCACGAGGAGCGGTGCAAAACTTGTACATGTATTCTAATAAATATAATCAATAAATTAAAGGTAGGTGCACATACGTGTGTACGTCATCAACTGCCATATAAACAGAATGTGCCGCTTTTGTAACTGTTGATAATTTGTGTTTGTTTCAAGCGCATTAATATGTCTGTAGTTAGACTATCTGACCCCTGTTTTCTTTTCACAATTCTCATTTTACTCGTACAAGATAAAATAACATTAAAACAGTATACTATTTACAAACTTTATGTCCATTACTGACACAATGAATTATAACCCCGTTAATGAGCTATGTAAACATATTAAGCATTTAATTTGACGCTTATGTATTAAAATAATAAATGACAGATGCATATAACGAACATAATTTTGCAACTCCCCGAGCAAAATAGGTCTATAAAAAGAACGAATTTAAATGAATCAACAACCATGCTCTAATTAAATTTAACACAAACGTGCATATATTTAAAACGCATAAGACAAAGTCATGCACATTAATTAAATACATCAATCGAAGAAAACAGTGCTGTTTGCTTTGAATGCCACTGTTGGGTTGTAAATTTTGTGACATAAATTAAATAAAAAACGTTTTAAAGATTTGTTTCTGTCAACATTTAGGAATCTTTGATCTGCTTTCAACTGGGATGATTTTTGCACCTTTGTACCACGTGACGTAGTAAGAACTTTAATCCAGGCGATTATGACCGCATTAGGCCAACAACCTTGACAGTCACATATAAAAAAGATAACCATGATGCGCAGAACGTTATATAATAATTAAAGCACATTGATTTTTGTGTGTTTAAATTCATGTTTTGCGCATTCACTTGATAAGCACAGCTCGTAGTTGGCACTCAATTATTTTCAAGTAAAATATGAATGTCAGTATGTGTTAAAATCGTTAGCGGTTGTAAGAAAAACGGTGTACACCATGCAGTTATATTGTTACGTTGTTTATATCCCATAATGCTAGGCGTGTCGAGCGGCGATTGGCCGAGCGGTTAGAGTCGCTGACTTGTCCTCGGCCCTTCGCCGCGTGGGTTCGAGTCCAGGTCGGGGCGAGAACTTTCACGTGGAAAAGTTATACAGCTAACATGCGGCACGCCGGTGATTTTACCGGTAATTTTACATAAGTCGGGGTTTATTATCTATATGTAGACATGTTGTAAAGATAATGTAAACTATTATATGTACAAATCTTAAATAAAATGTCTGTTATTTTCTGTTCTGGTGTTCCTGCACCAATAATTAGCTGGTCGAATATAACAATAATTGTATCGGTGCGATGTAACAAACAACAAAAAACAAACGTTCTGTTTATTTGTATCAACACTGAAAAACAGCGCCATTGGTCGTATGAGTATACGTATTTCTGAGGTCAGAATGACCGACGTTATCAATTAAACGTCGTTGTAATGATGATGAATGTGACGCTGTGGTGAAATAAAAGTGAAAACTTAAGTCTAAAAGCTTACTATTACAGTGATAACAAAATTTTGGCGTTTATTTATTTTTTTAAATTTCAATCTTATTCTTCGAACACTAGCTGACTGTCAAATGTATTCTATACTTGCCCCGATGAATATACAATGCGATAGACGATACAATTGTACCGAACAATATATCTTTATATTATCTTTTATACAATGTCACATTTATAACGATTGTGTCAAATAACATACCAATATATTATCTTATATACAATGCAGATTTTATCTATGATTGGGTCACATAATATTCCAATATATTATCTTATGTATACAATGCCGTATGTAATACAATTGAGTCAAATAATATAACAATTTATTGCCTAAAATACGATATCGCGGCTTATATAATTGTATCAAACAATATTACAATATATTACCCAATACAACACCTTTTGTAGCGAAAATAGCGTCACTTGAATAGAAGTTGCACAATGGCGCCCCCTATTGTTAGACCCAGGATTATGTGTAATAAAGGTAAATCCTTGCTTTGAAGGAGCCTAACCATCTCAGGTAAAACCACGGACGAGTTTGCTTTGCAAACTTTGCAAACAATTTAATCTTGTTATTATAACAAAAACAAAAGTAAAACAGAACCGGTGTGTCCTAACAAATTAGTCAATAAAATAGCTTTTGTTTACAAAACTTATTAATATTTTGCTTTAGGTCAAATAAAAAACTATTTGGTCTTTAATTATCGGAAGAACATATAATTATATTTACTTGCATAAACAGTTTGTTGCTATAACTGAAATTGGTAGAGTTGTTCATATGGTTTCTATGGTTAATTTAATTTTCCCAAAATCGTTACTATAGACATCTTCTTTAAGACAAACCTTTCCACCAAATTCACATATACGAGCTTAAATTTATCTAAATTTATTATATAGCACATATGAACAAAACAAAGATTGCCAATTCACCATAAGATAAGTGGCAAATATTTGTTTTTAGATTTCGATACAAACATAGTACCTGTACACATATAGAGTTGTGAATGTGCCAATCATTTTGTTGTTGAAGTTACGTATTGAAGGTTAACATAGTTATAGTAGAAGGCTGCGAGTCGTTCCATAGCATCTTGAACCAAAATCAGTTGACAATAAATCTTACAGCAGACTAACTAATATAAATCCTTTTCGTGGACCTTTCGACAAAAGTATGCACTTCCTAGTATGGTTGCGATAACATTATCTATCTCCAAGTATAAAGGATTTGACCAAATTTCCAATTTTATTGACAAAAGCTATGAAGCAGGAAAATTACCATACGGGAGCCAGAATATCTGTTTTGACTGTGGATTATTCGACATTAATCCTTATTTAAAATAAGGTTATAGACAGCATAGCTCGATATTTGATATGATTTTAAAATACGGAGGTGCACAGATCAAATAAGTGCTTTAAATAGAGTCTGAATAGACCAACGACTAATTGCATGCCTTGAACTTGAATAAGGAATTTCATAGGAAATGGGTAAACAAAATAATGTCTTATCCAGTTTATATTGTATACGTTTAACAAACCGTGCGTGTCACGTGTTTTAAAAACCTACTTATCATAACACAAATACATAAGTCTACGTTTCAACAACCGGGACATTCCTTAACTTTAAAATGTATATGTTTTTATTGATTTATGATTGTCCCAACATTTTGCAGACGACAATTAAAATATCTGACATGGTTTTTGTCGTTATATTGTTGATATTTGAAATAGTTTTAAAAAGCTGCAAAAAGTGATCCTATGTTAACACGATATATATTAAATGTAAGTTTTTTTTTTTTTTTGGTTTAACGCTCTGCCAATAATGTACCAAATATACATATAAAAATATAAACACATATTTAAAGAAATTAGACAAACTCAAATTTAACCGCACAAAAAGAATAGCCAATTTCAAAGTACAATGTTTATTTTATTTCATCCATTAACATTATTAATTCAATAATTCAAGGTTTTATCGATATAGGATGGGTGATAAAGAATCTCACACCATAAAGCTTTAGATGAACCCAAGCAACGCCAGTTTAAGCTTAGCGTACTGAAACGCGAATGTTTTTACTTCAAGTAATGTCATTAAATGCGGGAAAGCTAACAAAGGTAAAAAGAGAATTATGTAAACCATATCATACTATCGTTTTATTTACTGCATTAACTACAGACATGCTATCCTTTGTCTGCAGGGTTGATTTTAAAGAAAACTTTATGCAAAATTATTCATGTATCTATTATATTAAAAACACTAACAACGACACCAGCGACAACAACTACAATTGTTTATCGATAAGTTAGACGAACAAGGCGGGCTAATATTTCTAAAAATCATAATATTTTAAGCAAAACTATTGAAAATATTAATTTTAACTTACCCGAAGTAAAAATCTGCGGCAACACACAATTTGGTAAAATTCCAGTCAGAAACAATATCCAAACTAAACTATTCATCATGGCTGTTATGGTCTGCTTTCACAAATTTTCCGTTCGCTTCCCACTAAAATAACTTAAACCTTTCATCTTAAGAAACACAACAATCACTTCATACATCTTCCTGCGTCATTACATAACTTTATAGAAAATAATGTTAAAATTTGATCCTATTTAATATTTTCCTTCCAGGACACCTGTACGTAATCGTGTAATGTGTATGTATATATAAATAATATGTGTTTCAAATATTGCCGATGTTGCTTTGCACTGCATACATGTGTAACGCAAGACTAACGCAGACCGATATAAAGCAGTTTGTATAGTATTGGAAGAGTGGGTCTACAATACTGTAGCACACTGCAGCGATTGATTGGATCACTGTTTGCGAACTGCACGTAGTGTGGCAGCTCTGCCTTATATGCCTTATATAGTCGTAACCTACCCGCTTTTTATACAGTATCGCGTTACTACTGGACGATCTCTACCTTTAAAGGTGGTATTCGTCGAAAGTTTGGGGAATATGGGTATAATTTTTATATTAACCTATACATCTGTCTAAATAAATACGATTTGGAGCATAAACTAAATTGTTGGACAGTACAAATAGTGACCCCCTCCCCACCCCCACCCCACCACGCCCTCCCCCGCAACGTCAATCTGACTGTATATTCTTTCCAGCTGTACAAAAAGATCGAAAGTGGTCTTTGCTAAAATAGATATCGACGTCAGATTACATGGATGAACGTGATCTCAAAAGAAAGTGGTCACGTGGGTTTCTAAGTTTAAAAATAGCTATCTCTTCAGCGGGGCTCGGATAGGAAATACCCATTTGCAATGACGAGTGGTGATTTGTACTTGACTGTTCATACAGATCTAGGATCTAGGACATCAATGAACAGCATTTTTCAGGACCTTTTCAGGTGACTCCGACTTATTTGGTAATTATTTGAGAAAATATATTTTTGTCCAAACTGTCGGATACCACCTTTAAATAGCTGTACGCTTTATGGTCTGTTTTGAGGTGAATAAACTACAAGTAAACGACTACTCCCTTTAACAGATTTCACGCTATTAAAGGCGAATATGGTTTGAATGAAAACATTCATGTAAATTTGCACCACTCTATCATTTTCAGAACACGTTTACTCGTTTTTGATTGGATATTATTTTATAACGGTCTTCTGTGTGATTGTTTTTAGCGCCACGTTGTTGTTTCAGATACTAATATTCTACATCACTGGTTAGACGTCCATTTTTTTTTTTTGGAGGGCAACCATCCAGCTGACGACTTATAAAGTGTGTAGTTTTGACGTATTAAGCGAAAAGAAAAAAAATCACTTAATGTAAAAATAGATAAAAAAAAAAAAATGAAAAAAAAATAGTTCCAGTTTTATTGTTGTTATTGTTTTAAATAATAATTTTCTTTGTTAATTTCTATAGTTACAATCCACGGTGCTAAGTGTTATTTGTTATTAAAACTAGCATATAAGTAACAAAATAAATTGTTATTTTTATAACTGTAAACAGGAAATAACAACAGGACATTAATACTTCATGCATATTGGAGTTTAATTTTTTTTAATGCTGCTGAAATATTTATTTATTTGTTGTAATTTTAAATGATATTTGGCATAGCCATCCTGAAAAGAACCATCACACACCCACCACCACGACAACTACCAACATGATCTAACAACCTAATCACCACCCTTACAAAACCAACAACAGAATTGTACCCCAAATCAACACAAACAACTATCGCTACCGCTCCAACCACAGCCACCACTTTATTAATAGAATTTCCATCAACATCTTTATTCCCATTTAAACCAACAACAGCAAAACAACCATCCCTACATCCAAGAACCATACCATCACCACTACCACCACCAACACCCTCACGCCAACCACCACTAACATCCCCATCATCATCACCACCACCACCACCACCTTCAACACTAACATCCCCCCTCCCCCCTCAAAACAAGACCCACCACCACACCAAATAACAACAACAATTTTACCTGTGCATTTTTTCCTTGTACGCCCTTTAAAGGCATCTCAAAAGCCTTATATAAGTGACCCCCCCCCCCCCCCATTTATTGCCCCACCCAGCATGTGAGGGCATCTGTTTTCTGATAAGCCAGGCTGCCACAGTCTGTAACGATGTGTCTGTCACACAGGTATTGTTCAAGATCCAAGTGTATGTATGCTATATCTGGGGGTTGAACATAGTCATTCACAGTTTGTAAAGGAAACAGTTGTGAATATACCAATTACGCAATCCAATATATATATATATATATATATATATATATATATATATATATATATATATATATATATATATATATATATATATATATATATATATATATATATATATATATATATATAAATAAAAATCTTTATTTGTTTTCTTTCTTACTTTGTTGGTTGATTTTGTTATTTCTTATACATTTTGTTATTTCTTTCATTCTTTAAGTTCTCATATATATTTAAAGTTATATTTTATTTTGATTTGTAAAATGTAACGAAACGTTTCTAACAAAAGCAATTTAAAAAGTCATTCATTGTCAGAATAATGTCCTTCAGAGTCATTTTGAATACTAAAACTTGTATCTCTCATGTATTTTCAAAATTAAATATTTAGCTATGAAATAAATACATAATCTTGCAGTTACAAAATTGACACCTAGTAATTAATGCAATAAAGAATTTGTAAGGGATCATATAGTAAACAACCCACATTATCACTAACAATAATGTTTGTGGCTTTGTGTAAAACTAGCCTACTGTCTCACATCCATACTAGCAGGTAATTTAGTTTTGCATTAACCCATCAGAGGTATTACTGTGACAGATTAGTACTATGTTGGCTAAAGACTCCCTGCAGTGATGACCAGCAATTAGCAGGTCTGGTCCTAGCATGTGGGGGCCTGGCTCAGTGGGATACCACATTCCTTTCGAGATGCCTTTAAGAGGCACCCCAGTGTTTTTGGGCACTGTTGGCCGTGGAACAATAACAAGTTACGTCATACATGTAACTTCCTCCCCTTTGTTCCATTATGTCTACCCTGCGCGTATTGTGTGCAGCCTTACCCACTGTATGCAGCGTTTATGTCCTCTTAATTACCTTCCATTGCAGCGTTTATGTCCTCTTAATTACCTTCCATTGTCGTGATCTTTCAGGATATATCCAATGATAGTGCAAGGAGAATTGAGTAAATGGCTCGCGACCTTTTAGGGGTAATTCGAACGAGTGAACCGGAGAGGTTTGCCGTGGGGTGAAGTAACCGTTTTTTTTTTTTTTGTGTGTTGTATTTGCGGACGCTTTTCTCATGTCGAAGTATGTGGATGATGGTATTTGATCGCAATCATTTCAGTGACCGTGAGAAGATGCACAACCTAGCGCAGATACAGTGCTGCCCTTACTGTAAAAGCAATGTAAACATCTGCCACAAAACTACGCTGCCATTGGTTGAACCAGACACACGTACTGTCTAGACGTGGAGACTATTTTTTACCTCTGCGTTACTAGGGCATTAAGCATTACTAGTATTTCAAATTAAGGGGTGAAATGGACAAATTTAAAAATACTGAACTGAAAGTAGATTTAATGGAGTTTTTTAATAGAAAGTAAATAATTTCTCTAAAGGATTTTGTACACCGATATTGGTGTCAGTGTTGACGTAAAAAATGCGTTTATTAGGATGTAAACATTTTGATACATCAACAATTAAAAATTGTACGTTTATATTTTAATGGTCTGAGACAAAGCCCTGCACTTTGTAGTCTGAAAGGGAAATGACCAGTGCGTGGAAAGTTATTCAATATGTCGAGGTTACAACCGCAACCCCACGGAAGAAGAGTTTCCTTGTGTGTTCTATTCTTCGCTAAATAAAATGAGTAATGGCGACATTAGGGTATTACCCGAGTAGTTCCGACATACTACAGGTGTATTCAACCGTATACAAAACGCACCCGCATGACAGTTGCATGAGTTTTAAGCATGTTTCCGTTTTTCATGTTTTTTGTTATTGAAACACGCCGTCTTGAATTGGAAAAAAAAAAGAGAAACGGCTGTTTAGGTCGCTACTTGGGCAATTGCAATTGAATGTTATAGCGCAAACTTTTCTCCTTTAAGAGAAATTCAGAAATCGAAGAACAACGTCCGCAACAATATTATACTGATATATAGAAGAAGTTTTTTAACCTGACAATGGTCGTAGGGACATGTTTCGGGTTAAATAAATCGCTTGTCCAGAATCTTCTTAGTCCATTTTTAATACCCGTAAAACAAAAAATAAAAAAATAAATCCAACCCCTTTGGCATTTTCTAACAATATATTAAACGTACAGACTTCCAACTGATCAATCACAAAAAAAACTGTGTCTTAATTAATTGATATACATTGCATAATTTGTAGTGATAATTGCATACTTACTTCATGAAGATGTACTCTTAACATATACAAAAATGTGTTCCGTTCTCTTATTTAAGGTCTATAAAATAATAGGAAGTAAATTTGAGTGAAGCCCGCGAAAACCTTCAAACATTATACAATATATAACAACATATGATAAGCTTAACCTTTTTACTTTTTAGAGCCCATTGACACAATTATAGTCATTTTGATGACGTCCCGCTATAATTCGTGAACAAAAACCCGTTACATATTTCTGGGTAGAACCACTGGCACATTGCAAGTTCCCTAGAAGACTACCGCCAGGTGGAAGTTTTCACCCCGACGGGGAGTCGAACACACACGATGTGGGAGTGAAAAGCTACAAGTTGACGACCATAACAAGTCAGCCTTAGGCGCCTCAGATCAAGTTAACACTTGGCCTTGATTTAGAAATGATAAGAGAACTAGCAATGACACTTGCATCATAATATACCTGAAGTACTACGTTACAATGGTCCGTCCTCCTAACCTAAGCTAACCTGGCCAGGTGACCTGACACCAGATCTGACCAGTTGTGACCAGTCCTTGCAGCATTTTTGAAATTTTTCTGTAAATCGAGGTGTTCCAGATAAGAGTGTCGCTGTCCTAGCAAGTATTTAATAAGTGCATTATATAATTCCATTGTTGGTGACGTGGGCAATGAAATAAAGTTGTTGTTTTTATCTTATCGAAATCTAGCGTCACTTTTTCTTTCCCTTACCAAAAACAACAACAAAAACAACAAAACCGTCCGTGATTTTTCTGACAACGTGCATTCCTCTCATTTAACAACCCGATAATTGCTTATACTGTTCTTGAAAAAAGAATACATAAAACGTATTGAATTATTGAGTTTTGTTACATTGCACTGGCACATCTATGGTTATATTGGCGACATCCGGCTAGTTACAAATGTCTTGGTAGAACCACCGGCGCACAGCTGGTTTGCTGGAAAAACCTTCATGCATGCAAGTTCTCGCCCATTATGCGGTAATGGACTGAGGAGTGTAGGCTGCGAAAACAAAACAAAACTATCTGAATAAATCACGTGACTTTTTTGTCCGGGTTTTCCATTTTAAAATTTATATACTTTAAGAAGCATATCAGTACTTATTATGCCCGTTCCTTGTGGTTGTCGTGCACAGAAATACCGGTTCCTTTATTCAACACATTTGCCATCTGTGTAATTACTAATTTTTCAGATCTAGCTACTTAAGGAACCAAAAATACGACAGAATAGAAAGAAAGCTATCAGAATTATTGAAATAATTATGTTATCATTAATAATATTCAGCAGTTTTATTAAACAAAGAGAACAAAGAAAAGAAACAATGTGCATAAAATATCTCTATCTGCAGTTATTTCTTTTCCAAAGCAGAGGTTCTACACGTGCACTATTTTCCTTCGCGATTTTTGTAATGCAATCAATTATTAGTGTATTATTGCTTCCCAACCTGCATTCCCTATTCGGAGATAATGGATGGTCGCCGATAATATAAACATTGTGCTTATACACACCACGGGACCTGGATACCTTTTATCAAGTTAAAATTTTGGTTATTTCTACACTAACCATGAAACTGTTGTTTTAAGTATTCTATTAAAATATCATGAACACATGTTCATTAAACTGATTTTAAAGTCTTTATTTCGGGACTTTTGAAAAGCGTTTAAACGTTTTTCAGCTTATCAGTTCGTATATTAACGAATCAACGCAATGTACGTCACCTGCTCCACAAGTATCACCACAGTAGTTGAAATAAAAAAAGTAGCTCGTAAGTCCATTCGGCCTGAGCTTAAAGTACATTCGCATTGTCGACGCTGCTTTAAAAGAATAAAAACAAAGTAGGATACGCATGGAATCTGGCCATAGATAAGGTCATGGTCACACTTAACTAGTAACTAGACCAAACCGAAAACAGGTTCATTGTTCCGAATGGTCAATGTGGTCAGACAATGGCAATTCAAGTGGAAACATTGTTGTTGTATCTAGTCAACCAAAGTGTTGTCCAAAATGGCCACATTATGATGACCTTTGTCGCAAATGATTATGAAACCCGACCAGGTGATATACATACCTGAAAACTTGACCTATTTTAGGTAGAATTTATTCAGATTGTAGTACTTTTTACAATGCAGTAGTTACAGTCGACCAAACCCGGAATAGACTTGTTTGTCGTCTAGCTGGTTGTACTTATCGCCTCACCAACGATCTTTCCGCTATCCGGAAACTGTGTCAGGTTGAAGCAGATATGGTGCTGCCTTCACTGTGTCTAGCATGCCGCGGACTCGTGCCATGATACCACACAGTCACATTATTATGACACCGGGCCTACCAGTAAAACTATCCTTATACTTGACTGAGCGTAGGAGCGTTGACATTTGTAACTGGAAAATCAGCATATTCAATAACTATATCTACATGTTTTAAAGAGTAATTGTTTACTATATGGGACTTGGTCAAATAAGCATATCTTTTTTTCAAGCGAAATTTTGGCGAATCACCGCGAGTAATAGATTAAAATATCAACTTTGTTACATAACATGTTAATATGCTGCCATCTAAAAGACTGGGTTGTCTTTAGGTTTATAGAATCCAAAACGTCGCGACGCCTTTCTGCTATTTTTATCCGTGTACTCCCAGCACTATAGTATGTAATCGAATTGCGCATGCGTTAATATACGTGTCACGTACGCGTTAACGTCCGTCAAAAACAACAGACTGATTGCCTCGATAGTAATGCAATAATTTAAATACGCATACAAAATACAGATCATTTAGTTCTGTGTGTCATGTACTTACGCGAAAATGTGACTAGGTCACTTTAAATTGTTGGAGGTACTTTTAATCATGTGATATTAAAGGTGGTATCCAACACTTTGGACCAAATATTTTTCTTCTTAAAACAGCTCATTGCTCCTTGAAAAAGTTATACAAATTGCTGTTAATTGTTGCCCTAGACCTGTATGAAAAGTTAAACATAAATCCTACTTTTCATTGCAAGGAGTGCTATTTTTAAACTAAGAAAACTTTTGGGATCACGTTATATTGACATCCGGGTATTTCGGTCTGATGTTGATATCTATTGTAGAAGTGATCTCTTCAAGGTGGTTGTCTATATCAAATTCATGTAACAATACTGTACCACACCTTAAGGGAATTAGAACATACATTCTGCATAAACTCACACTTTAGTATAAGTTGTGACGGTTTTGAAAACCCACTTTATTGTTAGAATGTACAAAGGAGTTATAAAACACTATAAAAGCTCATTTATTCCAAATCTATAAATAATCACGGTAGTGATTTCGGCTAAAAATAGAATGGACATCAAAGCGAATTACCCGATAAACGATATAATGTAGTCCCAAAAGTGAGTTGTCACGTGGTTTTCTTAGTTAAAAATAGCTATCTCGGCAGCTTGGCTCAGATAGGAAATACCTGTTTGCAAAGAGAAATGGAGATTCATGTTTCACTGTTCACACTGGTCTAGGGCACCAATGAGCAGCATTTTGCAGGATCTTTTCATGAAACAATGATTTCATTGGTTATTTGAGAAAAAAATATTTTGATCCAAATTGTCGGATACCAAAAGAATTTGGTAAGAATGATTATTTTGAGAAATTGTCTTTGCATTGTCTAACAATGTAGGAAGTGTTAAAAATTGTACATGCATTTGATTTAAGCAAACTTCAAAGAAGTTATCCGACATTTTGAGCCAGTAATAACATCAAATAAAATGTAAATAACGTATGGTTTATTAAAAATCATTTTATTGAGGTACTAGATTTCTGTGGAGCGGCTTTATAACACCATAAATATGAGTTCGTTAGGGTAAATCGTCTGTCACTGTTTCTGCATTTATGTGATTTCATATGTCTCGTGTTATATATAAAATGGAGTATGCAGGTTATATCGCAAAAATATTATATTTATTCCGTAAAAATACTGTATCCGACAAATAACAAACATACAATCACGCTCGCTCAAAAATAAAGGCTAGATCCGCCCTAGACAAAGATAGTATAGTAAATGCCATCATACTATCATCCCAGCGCGCATGTGGGTGTGTTATTTTTTTCTGAGAACATACAATAGGGATGGGATTAGTCGGCATTTTTGCCCATACTGCGCAGCGACATTTCTATCATTATAGCACAGGGGCACTTATGAGGTGCCCAGGGACTGAACCCGGCCGGTCCATTATACTGACACCGACGAGTCAGGCGTAATGTTGTCCCCTTAGGCCCAAGCGTTAAGAGGAAGCCACTACTACCAACTTTAAAGTCTTTGGTTTGACCCGGCTGGGTTCGAACCCACGACCTCCCGATCCGCAAGCCGACGCTCTACCACCTGAGCTTTTGCGACCGGTGGAACATACAATAAAAATGGTACATTTATAAGTTCAGCGGTCTGCCACGTATAAGTCGGTTACTTACATGTCTTATTATGCACAATGACAGGATATATTTAATGAAATAAATTTAGATTAATACTAGATAAAATAAAGTAAATAAGAAATATGATATTGTAAATTTATGTTAGGAATTCTCACCCCACTGATGTGACAGTATATATAATAAAATGATAATGTTAAGAAAAAATGAGGGCACACTTTTATTGGAATAGTTAGTGTTGAAATTTATAGTGTTAAAGGTGGTATCCGACAGTTTGGACCAAAATCTTTTTCGTTAATCATCTTAATAAACTATTGTTAGCAGTTTATTGATGTCCCACACCTTTCTGAAAAGTGAACCATAACGCCACAATCGTCATTTCAAACATGTAAGTCCTATCTGAGACACGCTGCACAGTTAGCTATTATTAAACTAAGAAAACCACGTGACCACTTATGTTTTAGTTCATCCACGCCATTCGCTGTGACGTCGACATCTATTTTTAGCACAGGGTTCCCACAAAGATGAGAAATCAAAATTCCCTGACTTTTCCCTGACCAAAACCATTTTCCCCTGACAGTAACAGTGTCTAGTTTGCACAATCTTTGAGCTCTAAATGCATTTTTTTATATGTTGGCCTTCTCCTCCCCATATAAGCAGGCTGACCAGTGACCTTCTATGAAAAAATGGCAAATGTAGGGCTCAACTTTTTTAAATAGTGGGGCAAAAGTAGGTGTTTTACTGCTCAGAGGAAGGAATAAGAGGGATTTTTTCTGTTTATATAAACAAATCAGGTAAAAAATCAACACTTTCAGTGGGTGCGGCAGGGGCAAACATGGGAAATTTAACATGATTTATCGAGGTTTAGGCATTATTTGAAGAAAGTTTAAATGTACTAAAATATACATTGTTGGTAGCAGTTAGACAATTTTTATCAAGAAATACATTTTATGTTGATAGTCATTGTAAAAAGACATGTTTTAAGTGTTCTTTGTCTAATTTGACAACATGACACTCCCAAAAGTAGGGATAGTAGGGCTGTTTTATTTAAAAGTAGGGAAAAGTAGTGCTCTGGATAAAAAAAATAGAGAAAAGTAGGGCCAGCTGGTCAGCCTGTAATAGCCAACCTCTTTCCTCCCATTCTTTATTTTAAATTATTAAAGATACAAAATACATGCAATTGTCATTAACTACATGAGTTGTTCATTTTCAATTAGTATGCATGCACTCAATATCCAAAATGAAAAGTATTTGAAAACACATATGCTCAAAGATGTTACATTCTTTAACATACATTAGAGGATTGACTAAAACAGGCACACATTTGACTTAAATATGTATTAGTAATCAATGGAAAACTAACATTGAACAAAACAATAAGACAGGTAATGAAGTAGCTACATTACAAGAAAAAGGCAGTAAAAGCTATTAATAGTAGTATATAGCAGAGATTATATAAAACTAGCTATGGCAGTTAATTATCTCAAAGCTATGGTTACATGCTTGCATACAAAAGCACTTCACAGCAATAACTATAATAAGCATTTAATCAAAGTCCACTAAGTGTTTTCTTGAGTTTCTCAATATCTTTACTGGTTTCTTCGATCTCTTTTCTCTTTTCTTTGACCTTGCTCCTGAAGGCATTGGACTTTACAAGCAAGTCCATTTTCATCTTTTTTTTTCAGCCTCCTCTGCCAGATTATCAGCTTCTTTCACAAGAACATTGACACTGCTCTCAAGCTTTCTTTTCCTTGACTTCAAAGAATCAATTTCACTTCGAAGCTTATCTTTTTTATCTGCTCAGCACTTGCCACCTTCTTCTTCTTTTCATCATCAAGGAAGTTGCTGTATCTTAACCTTGCCTGCCTGCATGACTCTAGCATTTTACTGGATACAGTCATATTTAAGATATCTAAACTCTCCTACCTTTCTGTGTCTTTCAGTTCACTCGAAGATACCCTATCTTTGGACTAATGAAGGAGGCCATCATAAGCCTGCCTGTACGCGATCAGAGTTGACTTGGCCATGTTATCCTGCAGTAGGTCCTTGTTTCTAGAGAAACCTCGCTCAACAGCTGATTGCCCATGTGAAAGGATTAGAATCATCTTCACAGCAGACCACAAAGACTTGAAATTGCTATTGGATGCAAGACGGGAGTGATAGAGGTCATCAAGTCTGTCTTTCTTACTGTCAAATGAACTCAAAGCAAATGAATGGTGCAATTCCATTTCCCTTACCCATGATTTGAACTCTTGTAAAGCCTCATCCCATTTGCCTGAACTCATCCACTTTGCATTCAGTAGCTTTTTCAAAATAATCTCCATTTTCTCACTTGATTTACCTGGGTTACTAGCTATATACCTAGGATCAAGCGCATTCATGGCCCTTACTATTCCATACTTTAATGGGCACCTTTCTAACAGTTGTTCCGTCATATTCTGCAAAAAGGCAATGCAGCCCTGACTGGCTTGTCTCTCTTTGACCACTTCATCTAAAGCATGCTTTGGTGCAAATCCAGTGTCTACTCTTTCAGCAGACACAATGTTCTCTTTATTTTTAACATAAACTTTGCCAACATTTCCTGTAGAATCCAGCACAAATTTCTTGATGAAACGTCCAAGCAGATTGTTCAACATTTCATGTAGTTCACTGGAGATGAATGGCATCATTGGCCTGTCTGTCTGAAAAAGTTCAAGAAATGGGACCAAGACATTGGCAATGCTGACAAAGAAGTTCAGCTTTGCAAGCATAAAAGGGTCTTGAACATATTGATATAAGTTCACATATGAGTGGCAAGTGGGGCGTTTGTTTTTAGAAAGTTTTGGGTAGCCACAACATACTTTTGAATACAAGGCCAAATCTGAATGGATCGTTTTGCAACAGGCACATCTTCTAACCAGCGTGTAGAACAGAATTTAACCCAAACCGAGCATTTCCTTCATAAGCCTCCAAGTAATCCTCACGTCGAGCAGGAAAATCAATAAAGCAGTGGTACACAGACCGTAGCACTCCGTCTATTTTCCAACTTGCTTTTACTGCCCCATGTTTGAATGCCCTTTGAACAACATGTAATCTACAAGACCCAATGTTGGTGAGAGATGGAGTGTTTGGATCTAGCTCCTGGCGATCTTGCATTAATAGTTCCAAGAATTTCCAATTTGTACTTGGCCCATCCAAAGATATTTGTAACATATTTGCCATATTGAGCTTCTCCATTCCACATTTGAACATTTTGAGCAAATCCTGGGCACGTGTATGTCCTAGGAACACAGAGTCAACGTACCTAGTCACAAGTCTATCCTGTTCATTGTCCCAGAAACGTAGCAGCAAATCCATTTGTTCTTCTTGAAGTACTTTGTTCAGAGACTCATCAAAAGACACTACAAATATAGTTCCTGGTTGATGGACTTTATTTGCCAGTTCCTCTTTGTAAAATAGGGCTTGTCCAAACCGAATTATATATGAGCATTTTGTCGACTCACAGCTAAACGTCTTGGCAATTTCACTATCAGGAAACCTTTTTTGAAACAAACAGTTTTTTTTGCACTTGAACTGCATGAGAAATGGCTTACTACAGTTTTTAAAGCCCAAAGAATTTCAGAAGACAGAACATTGTTATTGGTAACATAGTTGGACATTGATCCTGCTTGAGATTTATCAGATGCTTGCACTGGGAGTGGAGGGGAAGCTGGCACAGTCAACTGGCAAACATCATCTTCTGCACTTGCGGCACTGACTTCTGGTTAAGATGTTTCTGATTTAACAAAAAATCCATCTAAAGATTGTGACTCTTTTTTTAATTTTCATTGCCATCTGTTTTTTATTCATGTGTTTCTTACCCTTTGAATGACTTACTAATGCCTGTCTTCCCATGTTCCCCAATTTAATTTTCACTCCACACAAGATGCAATGGGCTCTGGCATTTGAGTTTGTATCAACACCTACCCATGAAGAAAACTGGGGCTCCTTCAACCATTCACTATTGAATTTTGTAGATTTGCTCATTTTGTAAATGTTAGCAACAGTTTATGTCAGGTATTAGTAGACATATATACTAGAAACTAGTCTGAACCATCACTAATTTAAAAAGAGAAAAGCTATGCATCACATCTAGTTACTATGAAGCTACTGTACATGTAGCCTGAAATAATGTCTCCCCCAGTGGTTATAACAGAAGGGGGAAACATAGTAAACAGCTCAGGAGGCAAGGGACGATTAAATCCCTTTCAGCTTCTTCCTTAATAACTTAGCTACTGTATCCAAAATCTTCAGACATAAGCATAATTTTAGAGTATGATGTTTACAAGAATAATAAAGATGCTCATAATAATAAATATCAATAAAGATACCCAAATTACTGGAAGAAACTGCCTTAGCGTTTACATAATTCGCTTCCTACTGTTTGACCAACTTTCTTCTCTTACAAAATTCCCTGACTTTTCCCTGACTTTTGCTTATTTTTCAAATTTCCCTGACTAATTTCAAAATTCCCTGACCTTGAAAAAAAATCATTTTCCCCTGACATTTCCCTGACCGTGGGAACCCTGTAGCAGGAATCCCAATCGTTTTTATTTATAGATTTGAAAAGAATGAACATTGTATGCGTTGTATGTGTTGATTAACGAGTTTTACAGTCCTTAAAATGGAGATACTATTGAAAGTCGTCAAAGCTAAGACTAAAATATGATTGTTTCTGCAGAAATTATGCACAAATACCCAAACAGAGGTAAGATATTATTACATATTTTAGATTTAGGCAAACTGTCAGATACCACCATTAAAAACGTTAAACTACAACAGAACTAAATAAATAGAAAGCAAAAACAGGAATGGAAATTAACTACTCGAGCAACAAATTTTACGTTGAATACATGTATATATGGCCCACAAGAGCACACTGGACTAATTGTTTAAAATTTCGAAATAAATTACCATTTAAATGACTACCATTACTTCTTATTCTTGCATTGTAATACAGCAATAACGATCTCAATCAGAGACAAAAATCAGGAACTTGCATAGGTCGAATATGTGCAAATATACAAGAAACCGAGTGCACAAAAGATCGACTTCAATACATATGAAACCGTGTGCACAAGAGGTCGACCTATATATACGGGAAACCAAGTGTACTAGAGGTCGAAGTAAATATACGGGAAACCAAGTGTACCAGAGGTCGAAGTAAATATACGGGAAACCAAGTGTACCAGAGGTCGAAGTAAATATACGGGAAACCAAGTGTACCAGAGGTCGAAGTAAATATACGGGAAACCAAGTGCACAAAAGATCGACTTCAATACATATGAAACCGTGTGCACAAGAGGTCGACCTAAATATACGGGAAACCAAGTGTACCAGAGGTCGAAGTAAATATACGGGAAACCAAGTGTACCAGAGGTCGAAGTAAATATACGGGAAACCAAGTGTACCAGAGGTCGAAGTAAATATACGCGACATCGAATGCATTAAATGTCGACTTAAATGTACGGGAACGGAGTGCACCAGAGGTCGACGTAAATACGCGAAACCGAGTGCACAAGAGGTCGACGTAAATATTCGCGAAACCGAGTGCACAAGAGGTCGACGTAAATATTCGCGCAACTCAGTGCACAAGAGGTCGACGTATATATGCGCGAAACCGTGTGCACAATAGGTCAACGTCATTATACAAAAATACATGACTATTACATCACTCTATGGATACGCTAAACTGTTCAATTAGAACACCTCTGGATATTTTGATTAAACTAGCAAGTGTCGGTTTGCCTCGCGGCTTTACAATATAATTAGAACCAGAGACCCATCGCACAATGATAAATGATGGCCTGTTTTCGAAACGAAATGTTCTAATAAGGTAAACTTAAAAAAGGTATAAATCATATGAATATGTGTTTATATTTTAGTTGTGTCTAGCGCTTATGTGATATAGTTTCTCAAAATAGATGCGCAAATTTCAGGCGACACTAGAACTATTTGTGTGTATTAATAATTAGGTATGCGTTGTTTTAGAACGAAGACGTGCGATTGTCGCCGAACCGTTTTCGATAGCTGGCCTTCCAAACAAAATTGAATACAGTTACTATAGAGGGACATAAAAGGGTAACCAAATTCATCAACGGCTCTTCTGTAAATATCTATCTTTAAATAAATTTTATGAACCTGTTTTTTGCTAGTCTCACACTACGACATTGCTTTGGTAAAAATGTCTGGCAAGACAGGGTGATTTGTGGAGATTTATGCCGTCGTTCTCTCGAGATAATAAGACTGGACTAAATGCACTTCAAAAGCCAGTTGCAAAGAGGTGAGCATACTTAGTGAATATTTAATCGTCGTGAATATTTAATCGAAAGGCATGGTTTTTTCCATCAAAGCGGACACTAGGTATTAAACTGCCAGCACAAACTGGTTCTTTCTTAGAGCAGCACAAACATATCAGTATTTAATGTCGTAAGCTTCTCATAAATAACGACAAAAAGAATTTTGAGCTCAAAGGTTTCTAGGGTAATTATAATCATGGCACAAAAATGCAATTTTTTGGGGGGTTAAATTGCCAAATCGATGTCGTAATCGCCATTATCGTCGTCGTCGTTAATTTTGTTGTGATGAAGGTGATGATGATAATGTTGATAATGATCAAGATAAGTATTCGTTTAATAAACAGTACAAGGAGAATGAGAAGAAGAAAATAATATGATGATGATTATGATAATGATGATGGCATTGATGACGATGATATGATGATGATTATGATAATAATAAAATTGATTATGATGATGATGATAATGATGATAGTGGTGATAAAGTTGATGAGGATTTTGATGAAGGTGATTGTGATGTGACGACGCTGCTGATAATGCTGAAATTGATGGTCATTGATGATGATGCCTCTCTGCTGATAATGATGTTATTGCTTAAACTGCTGCTGCGGCGGATGGTATTTCAGTACCTTTCGTCTTATTACTTTCCAGTCAACGTACTGAATGTTGACACATTTCTAGTTACATTCCGCTGACACCAGTAAATGAGGTATTCCACTAACAGCAATAGCTTCGGGGATGGTGACCAACTGACCATGTAAATATTGTAATTGTCGTTTGCGACAACGTACCACCCATCGTTTTTGTGTTGTTGTTTTTTAACACTCGCAGCATCATCGCCCAGCGTTTTTGGTTCAGGAAGTCAGTAGAAAAGTGTGTTGGCAGAACCACCGGCGCACCGCAGTTCAGCTGGAAAACGTTTAGTTATCAACCAAGCAGTCGGTGTAGTTAAAAGTCGGAGTCTCTATCATTTGTTCAGGGGCGCCCTGGTTCAATCCGTTTTGAAACAAAGTCATTGTAAGCAGTCAGAAGAGTTATAAGTCGGCGACTCTGACACTTGGCCACATGCGTACTGGTTCAACCCGAAACCATTGTAAGCAGTCAGCGGAGTTATATGTCGGAAACTTTATCAATGGCCACATGCGTCCTGATTCAACCAGAAATTGTTATAAGCAGTCAGACAAGTTATAAGTCGGCGATTCTGACACTTGGCCACATGCGTCCTGATTCAACCAGAAGCCATTGTAAGAAGTCAGACAAGTTATAAGTCGGCTATTCTGTCACTTGACTACAGGCGTCCTGATTCAACCCAAAACTGTTATAAGCAGTCAGGGGAGTTATAAGTTAGCGACTCTGACATTTGGCCACATGAGTCCTGATTAAACCCGAAACTGTTATAAGCAGTTAGACAAGTTATAAGTCGGTGACTCTATCACTTGGCTACAGGTGTCCTGATTCAACCCGAAACCATTGTAAGCAGTTAGACAAGTTATAAGTCGTTGTCTCTATCACTTGGCTACAGGTGTCCTGATTCAACCCGAAACCATTGTAAGCAGTTAGACAAGTTATAAGTCGTTGTCTCTATCACTTGACTACAGGCGTCCTGATTCAACCCGAAACTATTGTAAGCAGCCAGAGAAGTTATAAGTCGGTGACTCTGTCACTTGGCTACAGGCGTCCTGATTCAACCCGAAACCATTGTAAGCAGTCAGGGGAGTTATACGTCGGTGACTCTATCACTTGACTACAGGAGTCCTGATTCAACCCGAAACCATTGTAAGCAGTTAGACAAGTTATAAGTCGGTGACTCTATCACTTGACTACAGGAGTCCTGATTCAGCCCGAAAACATTGTAAGCAGTCAGACAAGTTATAAGTCGGTGACTCTATCACTTGAATACAGGAGTCCTGATTCAACCCGAAACCATTGTAAGCAGTCACAGAAGTTATAAGTCGGCGATTCTGTCACTTGGCCACAGGCGTCCTAATTCAACCCGAAACCATTGTAAGCAGTCAGACAAGTTATAAGTCGGCGACTCTATCACTTGGCCACAGGCGTCCTGATTCAACCCGAAACCATTGTAAGCAGTCACAGAAGTTATAAGTCGGCGACTCTATCACTTGGCTACAGGCATGCTGATTCAACCCGAAACCATTGTAAGCAGTCACAGAAGTTATAAGTCGGCGACTCTATCACTTGGCTACAGACGTCCTGATTCAATCCGAAACCATTGTAAGCAGTCACAGAAGTTATAAGTCGGCGACTCTATCACTTGGCTACAGGCGTCCTGATTCAACCCGAAACAATTGTAAGCAGTCACAGAAGTTATAAGTCGGCGACTCTATCACTTGGCTACAGGCATGCTGATTCAACCCGAAACCATTGTAAGCAGTTAGACAAGTTATAAGATGGCGACTTTATCACTTGGCCACAGGCGTCCTGATTCAACCCGAAACCATTGTAAGCAGTTAGACAAGTTATAAGTCGGCGACTCTATCACTTGGCTACAGGAGTCCTGATTCAACCCGAAACCATTTTAAGCAGTCACAGAAGTTATAAGTCGGCGACTCTATCACTTGGCCACAGGAGTCCTGATTCAACCCGAAACCATTGTAAGCAAGCAGTCACAGAAGTTATAAGTCGGCGACTCTATCACTTGGCTACAGGCATGCTGATTCAACCCGAAACCATTGTAAGCAGTTAGACAAGTTATAAGATGGCGACTTTATCACTTGGCCACAGGCGTCCTGATTCAACCCGAAACCATTGTAAGCAGTCACAGAAGTTATAAGTCGGTGACTCTATCACTTGACTACAGGCGTCCTGATTCAACCCGAAACCATTGTAAGCAGTCAGACAAGTTATAAGTCGGTGACTCTATCACTAGACTTCAGGCGTCCTGATTCAACCCGAAACCATTGTAAGCAGTCAGACAAGTTATAAGTCGGCGACTCTATCACTTGGCTACAGGAGTCCTAATTCAACCCGAAACCATTTTAAGCAGTCACAGAAGTTATAAGTCAGCGACTCTATCACTTGGCTACATGCGTGCTGATTCAACCCGAAACCATTTTAGGCAGTCACAGAAGTTGTAAGTCGGCGACTCTATCACTTGGCTACAGGCGTCCTGATTCAACCCGAAACCATTGTAAGCAGTCAGACAAGTTATAAGTCGGCGACTATATTACTTGACTACAGGCGACCAGATTCAACCCGAAACCATTGTAAGCAGTCAGACAAGATATAAATCGGCGACTATATTTCTTGGCTACAGGCGACCAGATTCAACCCGAAACTACTGTAAGCAGTCAGACAAGTTGTAAGTCGGCGACTCTATCACTTGGCTACAGGCGTCCTGATTCAACCCGAAACCATTTTAAGCAGTCACAGAAGTTATAAGTCGGCGACTCTATCACTTGGCTACATGCGTCCTGATTCAACCCGAAACCATTGTAAGCAGTCACAGAAATTATACGTCGGCGACTCTATCACTTGGCCACAGGCGTGCTGATTCAACCCGAAACCATTTTAAGCAGTCACAGAAGTTGTAAGTCGGCGACTCTGTCACTTGGCTACAGGCGTCCTGATTCAACCCGAAACCATTGTAAGCAGTCAGACAAGTTATAAGTCGGCGACTATATTACTTGACTACAGGCGACCAGATTCAACCCAAAACCATTGTAAGCAGTCAGACAAGTTATAAGTAAGCGACTATATTACTTGGCTACAGGCGACCAGATTCAACCCGAAACTACTGTAAGCAGTCAGACAAGTTGTAAGTCGGCGACTCTATCACTTGGCTACAGGTGTCCTGGTTCAACATGAAACCATTGTAAGCAGTCAGAGAAGTTATAAGTCGGCGACTCTATCACTTGGGTACAGGTGTCCTGATTCAATCCGAAACCATTGTAAGCAGTCACAGAAGATATAAGTCGGCGACTCTATCACTTGGCTACAGGCGTCCTGATTCAACCCGAAACCATTGTAAGCAGTCACAGAAGTTATAAGCCGGCGACTCTCTCACTTGGCTACAGGCGTCCTGATTCAACCCGAAACAATTGTAAGCAGTCAGAGAAGATATAAGTCGGCGACTCTATCACTTGGCTACAGGCGTCCTGATTCAACCCGAAAGAATTATAAGCAGTCACAGAAGTTATAAGTCGGCGACTCTATCACTTGGCTACAGGCGTCCTGATTCAACCCGAAACCATTGCAAGCAGTCACAGAAGTTATAAGTCGGCGACTCTATCACTTGGCTACAGGCGTTCTGATTCAACCCGAAACAATTGTAAGCAGTCAGAGAAGATATAAGTCGGTGACATTATCATTTGGCTACAGGCGTCCTGATTCAACGCGAAACAATTGTAAGCAGTCACAGAAGTTATAAGTCGGCGACTCAATCACTTGGCTAAAGGCGTCCTGATTCAACCCGAAACAATTGTATGCAGTCACAGAAGATATAAGTCGGCGACTCTATCACTTGGCTATAGGCGTCCTGATTCAACCCGAAACCATTGTAAGCAGACACATAAGTTATAAGTCGGTGACTATCACTTGGCCACAGGCATCCGGATTCAACGCGAAACCATTTTAAGCAGTCACAGAAGTAATAAGTCGGCGACTCTATCACTTGGCTACAGGCGTCCTGATTCAAACCGAAACAATTGTAAGCAATCACAGAAGTTATAAGTCGGTGACTCTATCACTTGGCTACAGGCGTCCTGATTCAACCCGAAACCATTGTAAGCAGTCAGAAGAGTTATAAGTCGGCGACTTTATCACTTGGCTACAGGCGTCCTGATTCAACGCGAAACCATTGTAAGCAGTCAGACAAGTTATAAGTCGGCGACTTTATCACTTGGCCACAGGCGTGCAGATTCAACCCGAAACCATTTTAAGCAGTCACAGAAGTTATAAGTCGGCGACTCTATCACTTGGCTACAGGCGTCCTGATTCAACGCGAAACCATTGTAAGCAGTCAGACAAGTTATAAGTCGGCGACTTTATCACCTGGCCACAGGCGTGCTGATTCAACCCGAAACCAGTGTAAGCAGTCACAGAAGTTATAAGTCGGCGACTCTATCACTTGGCTACAGGCGTCCTGATTCAACGCGAAACCATTGTAGGCAGTCAGACAAGTTATAAGTCGGCGACTTTATCACTTGGCCACAGGCGTGCTGATTCAACCCGAAACCATTTTAAGCAGTCACAGAAGTTATAAGTCAGCGACTCTATCACTTGGCTACAGGCGTCCTGATTCAACCCGAAACCATTGTAAGCAGACACATAAGTTATAAGTCGGCGACTCTGTCACTTGGCTACAGGCGTCCTGATTCAACCCGAAACCATTGCAAGCAGTCACAGAAGTTATAAGTCGGCGACTCTATCACTTGGCTACAGGAGTCCTGATTCAACCCAAAATATTGTAAGCAGTCACAGAAGTTATAAGTCGGCGACTTTATCACTTGGCTACAGGCGTGCTGATTCAACCCGAAACCATTTGAAGCAGTCACAGAAGTTATAAGTCGGCGACTCTATCACTTGGCTACAGGCGTGCTGATTCAACCCGAAACCATTTTAAGCAGTCACAGAAGTTATAAGTCAGCGACTCTATCACTTGGCTGCAGGCGTCCTGATTCAACCCGAAATTATTGTAAGCAGTCACATAAGTTATAAGCCGGCGACTCTCTCACTTGGCTACAGGCGTCCTGATTCAACCCGAAACAATTGTAAGCAGTCACAGAAGATATAAGTCGGCGACTCTATCACTTGGCTACAGGTGTCCTGATTCAACCCGAAACAATTATAAGCAGTCACAGAAGATATAAGTCGGCGACTTTATCACTTGGCCACAGGCATCCTGATTCAACCCGAAACAATTATAAGCAGTCACAGAAGTAATAAGTCGGCGACTCTGTCACTTGGCTACAGGCATCCTGATTCAACCCGAAACCATTGTAAGCAGTCACAGAAGTTATAAGTCGGCGACTCTATCACTTGGCTACAGGCGTCCTGATTCAACCCGAAACAATTGTAAGCAGTCACAGAAGATTTAAGTCGGCGACTCTATCACTTGGCCACAGGCATCCTGATTCAACGCGAAACAATTGTAAGCAGTCACAGATGTAATAAGTCGGCGACTCTATCACTTGGCTACAGGCGTCCTGATTCAACGCGAAACAATTGTAAGCAGTCACAGAAGATATAAGTCGGCGACTCTATCACTTGGCTACAGGCGTCTTGATTCAACCCGAAACAATTGTAAGCAGTCACAGATGTAATAAGTCGGCGACTCTATCACTTGGCTACATGCGTCCTGATTCAACGCGAAACAATTGTAAGCAGTCACAGAAGATATAAGTCGGCGACTCTATCACTTGGCTACAGGCGTCCTGATTCAACCCGAAACAATTGTAAGCAGTCACAGAAGATATAAGTCGGCGACTCTATCACTTGGCTACAGGCGTCCTGATTCAACCCGAAACAATTGTAAGCAGTCACAGATGTAATAAGTCGGCGACTCTATCACTTGGCTACAGGCGTCTTGATTCAACCCGAAACAATTGTAAGCAGTCAGACAAGTTATAAGTCGGCGACTTTATCACTTGGCCACAGGCGTGCTGATTCAACCCGAAACCAGTGTAAGCAGTCACAGAAGTTATAAGTCAGCGACTCTATCACTTGGCTACAGGCGTCCTGATTCAACGCGAAACCATTGTAAGCAGTCAGACAAGTTATAAGTCGGCGACTTTATCACTTGGCCACAGGCGTGCTGATTCAACCCGAAACCATTTTAAGCAGACACAGAAGTTATAAGTCAGCGACTCTATCACTTGGCTACAGGCGTCCTGATTCAACCCGAAACCATTGTAAGCAGACACATAAGTTATAAGTCGGCGACTCTGTCACTTGGCTACAGGTGTCCTGATTCAACCCGAAACCATTGCAAGCAGTCACAGAAGTTATAAGTCGGCGACTCTATCACTTGGCTACAGGCGTGCTGATTCAACCCGAAACCATTTTAAGCAGTCGCAGAAGTTATAAGTCGGCGACTCTATCACTTGGCTACAGGCGTCCTGATTCAACCCGGAACCATTGTAAGCAGTCACAGAAGTTATAAGTCGGCGACTCTATCACTTGGCTACAGGCGTCCTGATTCAACCCGAAACAATTGTAAGCAGTCACAGAAGTTATAAGTCGGCGACTCTATCACTTGGCTACAGGCGTCCTGATTCAACCCGAAACCATTGTAAGCAGTCCGACAAGTTATAAGTCGGTGACTCTTTCAATAGACTACAGGCGTCCTGATTCAACCCGAAACAATTGTAAGCAGTCACAGAAGTTATAAGTCGGCGACTCTATCACTTGGCTACAGGCGTCCTGATTCAACCCGAAACAATTGTAAGCAGTCACAGAAGTTATAAGTCGGCGACTCTATCACTTGGCTACAGGCGTCCTGATTCAACCCGAAACAATTGTAAGCAGTCAGACAAGTTATAAGTCGGTGACTCTTTCAATAGACTACAGGCGTCCTGATTCAACCCGAAACAATTGTAAGCAGTCACAGAAGTTATAAGTCGGCGACTCTATCACTTGGCTACAGGCGTCCTGATTCAACCCGAAACAATTGTAAGCAGTCACAGAAGTTATAAGTCGGCGACTCTATCACTTGGCTACAGTCGTCCTGATTCAACCCGAAACAATTGTAAGCAGTTCGACAAGTTATAAGTCGGCGACTCTGTCACTTGGCTACAGGCGTCCTGATTCAACCCGAAACCATTGTAAGCAGTTAGACAAGTTATAAGTCGGCGACTCTGTCACTTGGCTACAGGCGTCCTGATTCAACCCGAAACAATTGTAAGCAGTCACAGAAGTTATAAGTCGGCGACTCTATCACTTGGCTACAGGCGTCCTGATTCAACCCGAAACAATTGTAAGCAGTCAGAGAAGTTATAAGTCGGCGACTTTATCACTTGGCTACAGGCGTCCTGATTCAACCCGGAACCATTGTAAGCAGACATAGAAGTTATAAGTCGGCGACTCTATCACTTGGCTACAGGCGTCCTGATTCAACCCGAAACAATTGTAAGCAGTTCGACAAGTTATAAGTCGGCGACTCTATCACTTGGTTACAGGCGTCCTGATTCAACCCGAAACCATTGCAAGCAGTCACAGAAGTTATAAGTCGGCGACTCTATTACTTGGCTACAGGCGTCCTGATTCAACGCGAAACCATTGTAAGCAGTCAGACAAGTTATAAGTCGGCGACTTTATCACCTGGCCACAGGCGTGCTGATTCAACCCGAAACCATTTTAAGCAGTCACAAAAGTTATAAGTCGGCGACTCTATCACTTGGCCACAGGCGTGCTGATTCAACCCGAAACCATTGTAAGCAGTCAGAGAAGTTATAAGTCGGCGACTCTATCACTTGGCCACATGCGTCCTGATTTAACCCGAAACCATTATAAGCCGTCAGACATGTTATAAATCGGCGACTTTATCACTTGACCATGCGCCCTGATTTAACCAGTTTTGTAACAAAGCGTTTTTGTAATAAACTTATGTTTAGTCCCGAATCTTGACAAGAAAAGGAGAGCATGCGCTTTCAATAAAAGATGACTATTCTGGGAACTTCACACTCTTTTACAGCGTCGAATTTCTACAATAACATGTAAGTATGCAAGAGTAACGATTTCTCTCATACAACCATTATTTGGGATATTCTCCTAACGTTTGAATTTTAATAATGATGTTATTGAATAATATTTTGTAATAAATTAGCTTTTTTCCACATCGGTTTACCCGTTTTGTTATTTAATCAACTCTTGGTCCAATATCTTCATTTTCTTGCCTAAGATGACACGAAATCATGAATAAACCTTGAAAACACACCCATTTGCGATATTTCATGTTCTTTCATACGAAAAATTCCCAAGATTTTGTTTAAAACTAAGTTTATTATAAAAGGAATTTTCCTTCTTATAAAAGTGAAGAGAACTTCAACAAATCGCTAAAAGATGTAAATTGAACAAAAAGTGGTGAGAAAAAGTTTACTTCAAAACGGGTTGAAAATTCATACGTTTTAAAAATATCCAAAATCATGTTAAAGTGCGAGACAATGCTGTAAAAACTAGTTTTTGTACCAAGTCCAACTCATGCATCCTGAAATTCTCAAGATTATGGTCTAAAACAAAGTTTATTTGATTGCCAAACGGATTTCTATTACAAAACGGGTTGGGCACGGAGGGTCCATATTATAATTTTTACGTTAGACATTATTATATTAGACAACTACAAGATAATAATGTCCCCCTTTAGACAACTTCATTGTAATAATATTTCATTATTGACAACAACAGGGTAATAATGTTTTTGTACAAGATAACTACATTGTTATACTGTTTCATAGTAGACAAATTCAAATCATTATACTTGTAATTAAGTTCCCTTTTAACTACTTGGTAATCACGTGCTCACGTTTTATGTTTCTATATTGGACAATTATGTCACCTTCAATCTCCAACGCAGTGATCTCCCCCTTTCAGTAAGGAGAATCTCTGCTACCACACAGAAATCCTTCCAGATCTGGAAGGATTTGATTTTTTTACTTTTAATTTTTGTTCAGTAAAATGACAATCAGAATGAATGTGTATGTTAGAAAAACGACTAATAATGGATGAAAAAACAAATTCTAACGATAAAGAAAAAAAAGAATGTATTTATCACTACACTCGTAACAACTCGGCCATTTCCGTCCTTTCGTCGAGGGCGAAATTTCAGTGTTACACCGGTTCAATGTAAACAATCAATGGATACTGTCGAAGAAATTCACAAAGTAATAACGGAGTTTGACTCCTCCATAAAAGCGAAACCCAAACAGATCGAGTGTCTGCAGTCTCTGTTGGCAGGCAAAGACGTCATAGCTAATCTGCCTGTTGGTTACGGCAAAAGCCTCATCTATCGTCACGTGATTTTGTATGATGGCAGTGGTTTTAAGCGAGCGTAGCGATGTCGTAAACCCTGTGCGGAGTTTGATGTCACCTTATGCTGCATGGGTAGCTCATAACTACCCAGAAGAGATTTTTTTGCTGGGGTTTTTGCTGCAACATCTATATGGAAGATATTGAAAGACTGCGGGATAGAAGAACAAGCTGGCTGTGCTGAACATTCCAAGGGTAGCAGAGGGAATTCTAGCTGACTGTGGTTGAGGAGAAAGGTCAGCGACTGGAAGCTTACCACTCTCTACCATCGGCTCATACATTCACCTCTGTTCACTTTATGTCGGGACTACTTTCGATCCACGTGACTGCCTCGTGGATCACGTCCATGTTTATTTACAAATGGGCATTAATATCACTGTTATTCTTCCAAAAATAGTGCGCTTGAATTAATTAAATATCTTTAATTATTTACTTCAATATATGTCTTTTTTTAGTAGATGTTTATTCATTTTATGTAGAAGTATTATTTTAATTTGAAAATATCCTTAAAATAACACTTTAAAATTTCCGTCAAAAATCTTGACGTGAGCCCATTGCAGAGGTGGCTGAGAGAGGAACGAACGACAACTCTGCATGGGATATTGGAAGCTTACCACTAGCAAATAGTGTTAGACCAACACTGCTGCTCCACCATCTCAAGCTTGTTCTGGGTTTAAATGTGGCATCCATCAGTTTGCTTATGTTAAATACATGTACCAATATCTAACCACCGCTTTGGGGAATTTGGTCCTACTTTTATCATGTTTTATCATACTTTAGTCGTTATATGTACGATTTTAAACACTAACTTTATTGTAAGGCAGTACTAGTCGTGAAAAAAATACTCTTACTGTTCAGTGTTTCTAACTCTCAAAAAAGCGCGATAGTGGTCTCTGCTAAAAATAAATATCGACGAAAGAGCGGATTACCCATATGACCATATAAAAGTAAGTGGTCACGTGGTTTTCTAAATTTCTCTGCAGCCTGGCTCGGATAGGAAACACATGTTTGCAATGACGAGTGGAGATTTATGCTTGACAGTTGACACAGATTATTGGCATCAATGAACAGCATTTTGCCAGACCTTTCCAGATACCAATGACTTATTTGGCTATTTGAGAAAAAATATCTTTTTGCACCAAACTATCGGATACCACCTTTAAAGGAGGAACACAAATTATAATAGATGGCACCCAGCTGATGGTGTTATTTTTCTGTTACTCGTCTAATTGGTTAGACAACTCCACCGTAGTCACATTTCGTATTAGACAATTCCTACGAAGTTGCATTTCGTGTTTTCAAATTAACTGAATTTGAAAACAACAATAATAACAAACAAACAACAACTTTTAACCGAAGTGAAAATGATACACCCACTCACCTTATTTATTTTACAATGGTCAATTGTTTATACTTTTTTCATGTTAAGCGGTTCGGGAAGTTTTGTATTAAGCAGCATTTCCTGTCTAGTCCAGCGTTAGAGTTTAATCATATGCGTTCGACGCCGCGCAAACTGCAAATTACTATAAAAGAGCATAAATCAATTTTAAATCTCATTTAACATCTCCGGATTGAACAAGATTCGAACCAAGATAAGAAAAAACAACAGCAACAAACCAACAACAACAATCAATGGCATTAGACGATTTGCATTTTCTGACGTAATATTTCTGTCGTTAAGTGTTTGCATTTGAATGTTTGAACGAGAGAAACAGATTTTTAAAAGCACACACTTCGTGACCCAATCTAACCACAATTGAGGTTTAACTACTCTGTAAGGCGGTCTAAACCTGTTTGGATGACGCCAATCGAGGCTCAAATGGTTGTCGTAAATTATTTTACAGCATAAAGATGCTATCCGAGAGTTTGGACCAATGATTTTCATAAGCAGCCAAAACAAATATTGTTATCTGAAAAGATCCCGCGAAAGTTTGTTTACTGGTCTTACATCTAAGAGAAAAGTGAACAGGCTTTCAAGTGACCACAAAGAAAAAAGTAGGGATAAAAGTAGGGATTTTTTCCTAAAAAAAGTAGGGAAAAGTAGGGATTTTCATAGCCAAAAAGTAGGGATAATAGGGCTGTCTACTTACCATTCAGCTGCGAAAAAACACCTACTAACATGTTCATGGCACCTGTAAAGTGGTCTTCAGTGTATCAACAGGGATTCCACAAGGATGAGTTGGGCGATAAACCTTGTCTGGCTAAATGTCTTGTCAGCTCCAACCATCCTCAAAATGGAATCTCCCTGCACCACTGAAGACCAACTACTGGTACCATCCTTTGTGTCCTTGAAATATACTAGCAACTAGTTTTAAAAAGAAAAATGCAGAAAAATGTATTAACTTTTATTTTAAAACAAATTTATATTCATGTAAGATTGTGTAAAAAAATTAAATATGACTTTTTTTTCTCAAAAAGTAGGGATAGTAGGGCTCTAAAAAAAGTAGGGAAAAGTGGGGCCAAACCCAAAAAAGTAGGGAAAAGTAGGAAAAGTAGGGCCCGCTTGAAAGCCTGGGTGAAGCATAAAACCTCTCTTGTAATCACTTCCTATCTAAGCCACGCTGCAGAGGTAACAAAAATAGATAGTGATGTCAGAGCGGATCACCCGGATGAAACCATAATGTGATCTTAAACGTAAGTTGTCACGTGGTTTTCTTCGTTTAAATATATCTTTCTACGCAGAGTGACACAGGGTTTTTTTCCCACTCAAACCAATGACGTTAACAGCAGAGATGACAGATGTAAACACAATTAAAAGGTCACTGTTAACTTTATCAATCAATGCTTTTGCTTTAATTTCATAAGAAATAGATGTTGGTGGATGAGAAAAAGTTTTGCAGTTCGAATTTAACTTACTTTTTCTTTGCTAATCATGATGCAAAAATGAAATATCTATAGAAACTAACCAGATATGTTTAGATTTAATAGCTTGTATTCGTGTGAGTTAAATGTGGTATCCGCCAGTTTTCCTGTATCTTATATATGTAACAATATCTCTGACCTCTGTTTTGAGGTATTTGTGCATAATTTCTGTAGAAAAAACATCATATTTTATCCTAAGCTTTGACGATTTTCAACAGTATCAGAATTTTGGGGCAGCAAAACTCGTTAATCAACACTTAAATGTTCATTCTTTTCGAATCTATTCATAAAGAGAACGATTGGGATTTCTGCTGAAAATAGACATCGACGTCACAGCGGGTGACGTGGATGAGCTAAAACTTAAGTGGTCACGTGGTTGTGTTAGTTTAAAATTAGCTAACTGTGCAGCGTGGCTCAGATAGGAAATACATGTTTGTAATGACGATTCAATCGGAACACCTAGGATAACTCACGATATATCTCTCGGATCTAAGTAGGTAGTCGGATCACCTCGGCCATTTCTCTAAATGGGACTACTTTTGAGACAGACGTCAAAGCAAAGATGGCAGTTAGGGTGACAGCTCGCTACAGTACGATGCCAGTAAAATTTGAGGCGGCTTCAACTTTAAATCATCCAATTTTAATGTACCCAGCGTAGCAGACACGCAGCTGTCAAACGATGGCAGTGTTTATGTTTTGTGCGAACTACATAGGCCTATTCTTCTTCCGACTTCCGGCGAACAAAACGAGCGTGATTTCAGTAAGTATCATTGCCCAGATACATCCGAGGGATGATTGTCCCGAGGACGGACTTACCTGAGGAGTTCCGATTGACGTCTAGTTCCCTGCGTACTGATATGGCTGGCAAACAGTACGTCAGACAGACGCAGATTATTGCGGCCCACAATGGTCTATAGATTATATAGGGAAATGCTGTATTTTTTTGCTCACGTGTTCAATTCTTTTCACAATTGATAGATATACATAAATAGAACCCAATGCTGGATTACATTTCCGTGATCAATTCTCACAGCTAATAAAATATTATAAATATTGCAAGAGTTATTTATGACGTACTTACGATATCGACCTAACTTTACCAGACATAACAATAGCACGTACAAGATTGTCAGATTTATAATTATGTAAGCAAGAGAAATAGTGAAAGGTCGGCATTTTCATGAGATTTTTAAGAGAGAGAGAGAGAGAGAGAGAGAGAGAGAGAGAGAGAGAGAGAGAGAGAGAGAGAGAGAGAATCAAATCATTTATATTAAATATGGACTTTTTTCCACATTTCTTTTCTCAAACGAAAACAATCAGCGATCTCCTTATATTGACTTTCAAAATACATGATAAGATTAACATAACTTACAACGTACGAATGATAAATGATTATCATTACAAATAAAATTAGGGCTGGTACTTAAAAACTTTTCAAGAGAGAGAGCGAGAGAGAGAGCGAGAGAGAGAGAGAGAGAGAGAGAGAGAGAGAGAGAGAGAGAGAGAGAGAGAGAGAGAGAGAGAGAGAGAGAGAGAGAGAGAGAGATGGCTCTCTTGAATCTCACCCTCTCTCTCTTGAATCCCTCTCTTGAATCTCTCTTGAAAAGTTTTTTTTCTCAATATTCATCTTATCATGTTTTTTGAAAGTCAATATAAGGAGATCGCTGATTGTTTCCGTTTGAGAAAAGAAATTTGGAAAAAAAAAGTCCATATTTAATATAAATGATTTGCATATATATCTATAGACTCGATTGGTTTTACTTCTCATAGAATGTTATGGTATAACACTAAGTTTTGCAATTACCCCGATTATATTTAGCTTGAAACTTGTTACTTCTCCCTAAAACGAAATGCGTCTATTTCATAATTCTCTTTTTCAGTAATGTGACTTATATAGCCAATTTTTCAACTTCATAAGATAATGGCAGCAACGTTTTGCCTAAGATTAAACTCATTTATCAACAAAGCATATGCATACAAATCATAGTTATATTTGCGTGCTATTAATGTTGGGATAAACTGTTTTATATTTCAAGTGAAAACAGTGTTTTCACTGTGCAGTGTCATGTCAATAGCAATTGTTATCATTGAGATCGCGGACCTTATGCATCCGATTATGGTCGAACTTAAAGGGAAAGCTTGACTGCGCATATATTTGGGAAGAATTGGAATCAGTTATCAACAACAAAGTTATTTTGTTCAAGGAAATTTATGTCTTCGCCTTCTTTTTACAGTTGTTTGCTCAGTTAAGTAAACCAATTAAAAAGATTCATCTTTTGTCCAAATACACTTTAGAACGCATCTCTTACATACTTAAGAATCAAAACATTTAGAACGAATGCCAAAACAAGTCTTCGACGCCCCTGCTATTTCTTTGCCCCATCTCTCTCTTTCCTCTCTTTCTCTCTCTCTCTCTCTCCCTCTCCCTCTCTCTTGCTTTAATCATTAGAAACTTGATTAATATGTTATTTTGCACTCTTTCATTTGCTTAATATAATTAAAATTTGATTAAAATGCCGATCGCGTGGCATTATTGAGTTAGGCCAAGATCGTAAATACGTCATGTTCACCCATAAAGTTATCCGGAATAAAGTGACGTCCGAAATTGCAGTACACTTTAAATAAACGTATTATTTATCAGCCCAGAGAATTGATCCCGGAAATAAATCATTAGTTTTTATTTATTTTTTCCATCGATTGCGGAAAGAATTGTTCGCTTGAGCCACAGAATGCTATTTCCCTATATCAACTATAGGCATAGTGACCAGCGGAAGGAACGCCAGACTATCTACATACTGTATTTTTTGTATTTTTTTGTAAGATTTCCCACACTCGTCACCCGATTACACAACAATAAGAATCACAGTCTCCAAAAGCGCGTGAACACCGAGAACATCATGTTTGCGTAGCCTACATCAAACATCAAAATCGGGCCCAGGTGCCAACGTAAAAATGATCCAAGCTTTGCAAATGATCATTAATAAAATCTGCGTATACATTTTTTAACATTTTTAAAACTCAATCGTTAAAATTCACTATTATAATGCATTTATTTAAAATGTCAGCAACCTAAGATTTTCGACAATATAACAATGAGCTGGTGTATAGAGCATACATTTTGCCTTACTACGTTAGTGTTGGCAAGAGTAATGAAAGACATTAATGAATAGTCTCCCCTGCATAGTCCATACATGCAAGTATGGCCTTTCATTTCCTTTACTCGGTTTTTATAAGTGTGTTCTATGGAGAGTCTGTTGACTTTTCTGCCTTTCTGGAGATACCCAGGTTAACCATCTCCAGCAAACACTTCCATTTTCTCTTTTAAATAACATATCTCTATAAGTATTTAGAGGCATTTTAAGCTTATATTTATGAAAAAGTAAGAAATATCACTGTTTGTTATTGCATTTTTTACAAAAGAACAGGTGATAAAGTCCAAAAATTCCAACTTAAAGGACCTACCTACTGTTTGCAATACATCGGATATTAACTAACAAGAGAGACAAGTTCCATATCACCAAAGTACCCCATTACCACTCGTCACATCAGTTACCTATCGCCATGCTACAATAAGCACTGTGTAAACAAAATTTCCAAGGGACTTCAATGTAATAAAATTGAATCAATGAATTTTTAAAACGTAAAGTGCTTCAGACTTTACCTTTAAAATAACATTGTGTCAAGAACCTATAGTCAGGGGACATAAATGAATTCTCACTTTGGCTGACGACATTCATGATTTGGTAACAGGGATGACATTTTAACTAACAATTGTGACAAAAAAACTAAACACAAAGACAAGACGGACTTACTTGAATCTTTCAGTACCTGGAGATATGTCCCCAGTCTCTCAAAACATCGCAATTTCTTCTAGGTAACCTCTGGTATAAGCTTTGTATATAGTAGTGTGGCAACCCTGTCTAAATCTCCATCACAAACTCTAGTTCAAGTCATTGTTTGTATGAATTTCGTTAACATGCCTTTGTACATTTTTTTTAACTCTCCATACATTTTCTATAATATTAATGTTAGGGCTTTTGTACAAGGCCATGGAAGGGTTGTTATGCCATTGTCTCTTTTCCAAGCATTTGGATCTGTTTGAGACATAGCATGTGGCATTATGTTCCTTGAAGATCCATGGCCTGTTTCCAAAATGTCGAGCTGGACTCTCACTGGCCATAAATTGTCATCTAATATTGACATATATTTTCCGTATTGATATTAATTAATATTATAATACGGGTCAATGTACCCACTCCATCATAACAACTACACTTCCGATACATGGTAGACACACGAACATGCTGCTCCAATTCCATTGCATACCAGGGCATTCTGGTCGTAATCGCTCAAAATCCTTGCTCTTAACATATAGTTTTCTGTTTGTACCAACACCTATCTTTGTCTTATCATTGAAAATGATAGAGGACCAATCTATTTAATTTTACCATCCGAAAAAACAACATATTATCCAGACGAAAAGTTTGGGGTTTTCGTCCGCTTCGAGGTAGATTTTCAATGTTACCACGGAGAGATACACATTTCAGAAAATTCGAGATGGTTTTACGATTTTTTCCAGAAACTTCCTTGATCTTTCGGCTGGATAAACCTCTCTCTGACAGTGACGATAACATTGTTCACATCTAGTGTCATTTGTTGACCATGTCGCGCCATATTTACTTTCGGCAGACAACAATTAAAAAGGGACACAACTTTGGTAAATTATTAATAAAACTGAAAACGAGAACGATTTATATATCGTTGTTCGTCAATAAAAATATGTCGACCAAAGTGGAAACTCATTTATGTAACTTGATATTTCAAATAAACACACTTTACGCAAAGTGAAATACTTAAAAAGATCATTGTTTTGACATCATGTTATATTATGAAACATGTATTCATAAACCATGTCTAAATAATATATAACTGAAAAATACAGGTATCTTGCCTTTGGTATGGATAGTTTTAGCCAGATACCTTAATATTGATATTTAGTTGGCAACGCTTCATTCCTGTAATGACTAAATGACTATTATGATGTATTTTGTTTATAAATTCTTGGAGAAAATGAGTTGCAGCTTTATATACTCGCCCCAAACAACATCTAGACAGGATTCAACAATTTTTCTTAATATGTTATGCTTTTATTAAGAACGAGGTGCTGAGCTCTTGCACCCAAAAAAGTTATACTTTTGGGACACAAATAAATTAAAATTATACAAATAAAAACTCTCATTGGACGATTGCTGTGTTTTATACCTCACTGGCCTGGAAAAAACAACAACACTTGATAACTTAATGACCATAATTCAAGTGCAACATAACATTATACACGCATAATAAGTTGCAAAAAATATTTAATAACATTTGACTGGTTCGGATTTAACAGGTTTTAACTTTGTCTGTGTCAGATTTAAATTCAGTTGTTGTGGTTTTTCATAATAACACTTAAACACTTTACATTATTTAAAAAAGGCATACATGTGCAGTTCATCTTATACGTTAAATAAGCAAGCAGATAGTTGTGAATTTGCTGTGCTCTATTAAAAAAACCTTTAATCCGAAAAAAAGCAAAACAACAGCAACAAATCAACAACGACAACAATAATGACGATGACGATGACGACGAAGATGATGATGATGATGCATAATGTCTCCACTTTTAAATCATTCAGTCAATTATTGGCATATTTCATACATTGACTACATCATTAATGACCGAACTGTTTTAGATAAAATCAAATTGAGGAAAGTGGGTAAAACGTGACGACGCTATGGCTATCTTTTTCGCCGCAGGAACCCGGTGCACTATTCGGGACGCATAAGCCTCGGGGCGATTTGTTTGCTGCATTTGGAACACCTCGCCCTTTCTCTGGCGAAATCTCGTAGAAATGGGCGAGGAGTTCCGAATGTTGTTTACTGATCATTCGTCTCATTTTGTTTGCATACAAACAGAGGAAAAGTACAAAGGACCTCCGACTTCATTCAGGTAAATTTGGTATCCCGCTCTTTGCGCGGAACTGGGAACCAGTTATCCTTAACTGAACGCTGCAACTTCGAGGTAAATATTTACTTGTTTTAAGTTCGCACAAATGCTGCGGGAAAGAACGCTACAGAACGATTGATTGCTCGTAAATAAGGATTACTTAACAGATCACAATTCTGGTTTGATTGTGTCAACTGATTATGTTTCGAAACTTGCAAGTTCAAAATATCTAGGGCATCATCTTCACAAGTTCACTGAAAATAGACTCCAGCCATGGGCGGAGCTTGACCGAAAAACGTTTGTAGCCACCTTAAATCGGGGTTTGGTTGGTGGTGGATGCTACTCACGGATTTTTTTTTTTAAATTGCAACATCACCGGTGCAATTTAGCACATTTTCTGAGACTAAAGAGTAAACATTTTACAAGTACTTATTATATGGATTTTCATGATGTTTTTCAATAAAATGTCTTGTTGAATTGCTACAGTTAAGGCAGTAGTTTCGAAACACTAATGAAACAATCGCTGTTTATTCATTGTTGTTTTCTTTGATTGATTAAAACTTTATGTGATTGAAAGCACTAATGTATCTTCTTAATAACACATTTGGCAGGGGTTTCCATCTTCGCCATTTAAATCTATGTTTTCTACCTGTAGTAAAAGCAGTAGTTCCGAAACAAGAGCATGTGCTCTGGAAAATGTCTATATGTCGGCATATTCCTCCTGTTGCAGTACACAACGGAAGTTGGGGACTTTCTCAAACTTATGTTTAATTGTCAAGCAATGGGCAGTGCACAAATGACAAACGGTACTGGTCCAAAAAAAACGCAAACCAGAAAGGCCCGTACCAAAAAGGCCGCACCAAAAAGGCCGCAAACCTAAAATGATGCAAGCCTTAAAGGCCTTATATATAAAAGGAGATGGTAAATCTAATATGTTATAAATCTTAATACAGTAAATGTTATATGACTATATATGATTATAATAGTCACTAGAAAGGAGACCTATTTTGAAATAATATTAATTTATGCAGTTAAACTTTGAACACTTATAGATCTGCTTAAATTGAAGTAATTTATAACATAATTGTGTTATAACATTAACTTTAATTGTTAAATTATTACATTCCTACTTCATATTGTCTATTTTAAATTGGAAAGTTTGTTATTAACAGTTTGTCTCGTTTTTTTATGAAATTTCTTTCCCACTGATTGAAGCCAAAGTTCAAAGGTAAATTAATTAGCAATACGATATTATTGCAGTACCATAATTACTAATTAGAATTCAACAATTTGTCTGGCTTTGTTTTTTTATCATTTAACTATCTAGCATCAAACGCATATTCATAATCCTATACTGCATGAAACTTGCGGCCTTTTAGGTTTGCAGCCTTTTTGGTAAGGCCTTTTTGGTCAACGGCCTTTTTGGTCTACGGCCTTTCTGGTTTTTGGCCTTTCTGGTACCCAACCATGACAAACCACAGTAAACATTTAATTTTTAAAGGTGGAATTACAAAACAACCAAAACAGATTTCTGCATACAGCTTTACTGACCTTGAGATGTTGGCATATAAATAATAAAAAAAAACGTAAGTAACAAACAAAAACATAACAAAATGATTGATGTCATATCATTAGTTGATGACAATAATTTTGCAAAATAAGCAGAACCGATAATAAGGTTCAGCTTCATATTTTAAAAGATTAGTTAGGTCATGCTAGTAATTGTGAAAGACAAATGAGTTTTATTACTTTGGTCAAGTTAGAAACCTGTGTGCATCTATGGATTTAATGGCTTTCTCATCACATTCCCTCTGAGTCTTGGAGGTTTTTACCAAGCAGACAGTGTGGACTCAAATTAGACAACAGTCTGGTCAAGGTCTGATCTATCTGCCCAAAGTTGTAGCTCATAATAAAAACTTATTTCTCTGAAGTATGCACCATACAGATTTTATGGTGTTAAACATCTATGAGTGCATGATAATAAGAAGTAAAAGCTAGTAAAGGTCTAACGATATTTTCAAATGTTGTTTTAGTGAAACAAAACTCATTTTGCATGGTACATATTTAATTTGGTTATAGGAGCGAGCACATGTATATACAATAGTATTCTGAACAGGTGGGAATAAAAACAAATTAAAAGTAAAGAGATTAAAAATCCTGTACTTTTCCTTTCTGTCTAGTAACAGGAAGAAGCTCTGTTTTTTTTTTGTTTTTGTTTTTTTGGGGGGGGGGGGAGGTAAATGAGTGGTATAAAACAGAATTTATTGAAAAAAAGAAGTTTTTACAAAATCATTCAATATGTTTGAGATTTCCCCCATCTGGGATGTAACCCCAATGTGCTCTCAGCTGTTCCGGAATAGCTGCACATACAAACAAACACAAAACATGGTATATTTTGCTTTTCACAATAATATAACAAAAGTTTGCATTAAGTTAACCAAGAATATGTATAGGTGATACATTTTGATGCACAAGTTAGTGCCTAAAGGAAGCTACATCACTGGACGTTGATCAAATTTCAAGGCATTCTGCTTGCACTGATCAGTGCCACTATCTTCAAAGCATTATGATAGTGCAACAGCAAAGTTAGATGTTGATGCTATTGTTTGTTTGTTGTTTAAAAATGTGTGGGGAAGGCAAAAATCAGCCTAAAATTTTAAAAAATAAACCACACACACATAAACAATTACAAAAGCTACATCAATACCAAAGTATTGATTGAATATTGCTGCAATTAAATGTCTCAATGTAAAGAGGTTTAAGTATTCAATAAGAACATTTATGACTTAAAACTAATGAATGTGCGGTGGGTATTGTTGTATTCACTGCTTTTATGATTTACAATAAGAACAAAATCAAGAAAACGTGTGTGAAAGTATCAACAGCATCAAACTTTTCAATCTGAACAAAATCACTATTTTAAATCAACATTTATGATGATAGAGATGCCTTCTTGGTATAAGTAGTCATTATTTATGCTTCCCGTTTCCTTTTAATGGACTGTCACAAAGGTTTGTCTGATATACTGTTTGTTTAAAAAGTAGAAGATCAGGTGATAGTAAAATACTTGTAGCTAATGATCATTATTATTTATTTATCATAATTAAATATATCACGCTAATGTATGTAGCATGCAGGTTTTTTGAAGTAAGATTTTCTGTCTTAAACAAATGTTCAATGTACAGGTCTTTCACATAAATAATTTAGAATATCCAATCATTACTCTGTATCTGATCAATGGGGTACATTGGCAAAATGGAAATTGTCTCCCTTGTTAGTTAATATCTGAGGTATTCCAAACAGTAGGTAGGTCCTTGTAGTTGAAATTCTTGGACTTCATCGCCTGTTCTTTTGTAGATATAGCAATAACAAACAGTGAATTTTTACTTTTGCATAAATATAAGCTTAAAATTAATTTAAATACTTATAGAGATATGTTATTTAAAAAAGAAAATGGACATGTTTATTGATGATGGTTAACCTGGGTATCATAAGAAAGGCAGAAAAGTCAACATACACTCCAAAGAGCACAAGCATAAAAACCGAGTAAAAGAAATGAAAGGACCTACTTGCATTGAGGCATTATTCAGGGGAGACTATTCATTAATGTCTCTCATTAAGTGTACTGTCTTTGTTTTAACAAAGGCACACAAGAGAAAGGCAAACCTGAAGTGAAGTTATGTTTAGATTTGAGGGAAACATTGAACATTGAGCCTTGGACTGTATTTTGGAGCATCTATTGGAGTTTTATAAGCAATTGACCAGTTTACAGAATTTATAACCCATAACCCTACCTTTGAAGAGATTAATTTTTAATTTTTGCCATCCCTAAAAATATTAAAAGTTTATGTTGCAAATTCTTTTAAAAAAATAAATATATTTTTTAACTTTTACAAATTGAAAATGCAAAATGTCAACACAGCTAGATATAGTTATTTAGCACCTATGAACGTGTACCTTACATGATAAGGGTGCTTTATAAATGTGGTAAATAATAATTTATTTATGAGCTTTAATGCACATTTTGTCAACTGGAATAAATGAATATAAACTTGTTTCATTACCATATCTGATTTTTAGAAAAATTGCCTGCTTAACAAGTTTTCAATATTTTTTAGCCAATTGAAAGGATATTCTTAATGAAGTTGCAAAACATTTGAAATAATAAGTACAATAAATGCACTTTCCTCAAATTTTTCTCATTTTTTTTTTCTTATAAAGGGAGATAACAAAACAGATTTAGGACTTTGGTTCTACTTATGCCCCTTTAAAATTGTTCATACATACACTCAGTTATTCTTATTGTAATGTATTGTAGATAATAACAATTTTTACAATAATTATTTTTTAAGGTACAAATGATCATGCAATCACAATTGAAAATGGGAAAACAGATAACTAAATACATTCAAAACATGGTTTCTGATATCTTTTAATTGTTTGGCTTATTTTTAGGTGGTTTAGCAGTAAATACAATGTAACCATTCAGAGAAGCAGCTGACCTAACAGAGCTCAACTGTTCCTAGTGCAGCAATAACAAGTAACGCTTATTTCCATAATAGGGTGTGCAAATAAAGTTCAGGTGTGTCGAAATCCATATTTTTCAATTTGTCCATGGGCAAGATGGCTTTCAAAATCTACTTCTCCATCATGAAATTTCACTTATCGGGATATTTATTCACAATTATTGATATTACAATAGGACCTGAACCATTCACTATGCATGGCATATGCTAGTAAACAGCTTGGATATTTTTATTATTCTTTAATTACACATTTAGCCACATTCCATATGATTTTTAATGAACACATCAGCCAGACATTACTAATATTAATCCCCAGTATGTTTTATGGATTTGTTAGAAATGAACTTTTAATAAAAAGTCTTGATATAACAAATATTTAGTTGTTCATGAACAACTTTGATGAAAAATTACACTTGTCTAACATTGAAATTTTCTGTATTGGGCAAGTCAGGCAATCAGATTTCTATATTGGGCAAGAATAAGAATATATAAGACAAAGTCCTATGAGCATTGCAACATATAAAAATTTGGAAAAACACAGGACTAAGGTATCCACATGCATGCCAAATGTAAATGTGAGAACAGGCCATGGGATGACCTGTATTGGGCAAGTCAGGCAATGGGATTTCCGTACCTCTGCAGTTAAAAGCAGTACAAAACCATCACATAATTACAATTCTATGTCCACCCTGATTTAAAACGTGATGTAATTTTGACTAAAATATGCAACACAACTCAAGATGAACTACTTAATACATAAACCACATCTAAAGTGTATAGAAATACAGAATCCTGTGAAACATTATGTAACCATCACAAGGCAAAAGAGATCACTGCTCCCGGTGTTGGTGCTTGATCCTTGACCCTTAACCTGTGTCTTTCTGTTTATCATATGTCCACTACATTTAATGGCGGACTTGTAAGAAGTGCTGGTTTATCTAACATAAAAAATATGTAGGACAGTATAAACTGCAAAATGTGCTTTTTATCTGTCACTGTTATGAACAATATTCTTTTTTTCATCTGTAAAGGAAATGTTTGTGTATTACCTCCTTTGTGAGTAGGTATATGGTATAAAGTTATTGTAGAAAAACATATGATTTTCCCATTTTTTTAAATAGAGAATATATATGTATATAACCTCCTTTTTGAAAATACCTATCCACAAGAAAGAGAACCAATACAGTTATTGTATTTCGAAAAAGAAGAGTTATTTAGGGCAGAAAGTGTTGTGCTTATTAATAAAATATTCTCTTTTATAATTGTTCTCAATGTAACAAGGAAAAAATCAATATACCGTTATTTCAAAGCAAACATATGAGAGCATTATATATATCATTCAAAGTAGCGCACCTTATTGTGTTTGTAGCAACTTGGATCACCTGTATGCAGAAGTAATATTTAATATAAAAACTATGCATTATGAATTTAATTCACTAACCAAAAAACACTATTTTTAGTACATTTTCAACTTGATAGAACATATGTTTTAGGGATTTTATTAAGTTCTTGTACTAAAATTACCGTTAAACAGAGATCTAAGTAAACCTTATTGATTCCAAAACAGCTGACTTTAACTTTTTGTTTATTTTTTTTGTCTATTATTTTTTGTCTAACATGTGCATATGTATATATATTTCAGGTGATACAACTGTAGGCCAAGGACCATGGAGAAAAATCCAGGTAATAAAGATTTTTTTTCTCTTAAATAATAATCGTCAAAAGATTTATGTACAGTCATACTCTTGTTAACTTGATTGCGAAGGGGACTGTGATAAATATATGGATGTATCCTAGGTACAAGTTATAACTTATAAAATAATGAAATGTACAGATTTTTTGCTGTTTTTACTTGTGATTTTAAACAAGGACACAATTAATTGGTAAATAAATAATTACAAAAATCACTATTTTATTGTTATTTATTTAAACTTTAAGCAACTTATACATTTGTATAATTGAAATATCACTTATTTGAGGCTGAGGTAACGGGGTTTCACTGTACATATATGAGAATTTAACACACTTAATGACAGATTGTTGTGCCCTCAGAGTAGATTGCAAGTGAGAGACCCTCCTGTCTTTCAACATATATAACATTTTTATATAGATCAGGGTCCAACATTCTGAACAAGGCTGCATGAGGGGCTACTATCTTTTAAACCAAACTGTCGCTCTTTCGCTCTAATTTTAGGTAGTCTCCGAAGTCATTATTCATTACATATTTTTTTCAGAAAAATTGTTATTTTAGGTGTTTTTACCCCTTAATTATTCCAGTCAGTAAGTACTTGTTAATTATACCTATATGATCAATTCAACTCAACCAAATAGTTTTGAAATATACTTTATCATAGCATACATAGGTGATTCAATAACACATACCACGGTAACTGCCAAAAAGAAAATAAGTTTTTTTACATAAAAATATATTCAGGGCTTTTTTTCCTGTTTCTAATACAGTTTTAGGCTGTTGCTTTCCCTTAGCTAGGCAGAGGAATAAGATGCCTATATTATTGGTTATATATATTCTATTTTGTTTTTATATTTTAATGAGTGTACATTCCAGTTCAAAGTTGTTGTTTCTTCCTTATAAAAAGACAGCTTTGGCCTAGCTGTGACAAATTTCTAAGAAAGTCTGAGGGATCTAGCTACTAGCTCTAAAGTCAACAGTAGATGGTGCATTATCTTACTTGGTAAGAAAGTGAAGTCTTTTCACAAAGATTTACATGAGATATGAAACTTTGAAGTTGATTGATTTGAAGAATATACTTGACGTGTATTCTGTACTTACTGAGAAAACCCACAACTATGATACATGTAGTATCTCTCTGTTTTCTACACTGGCAAGATTTTTGGGATTGTTACAGGTGCACGTTCACCTTTTAAGTGTACCAGGGACTGAACCGGGTTGGTCACATTACCCTGACGACAATTTTTTTTTTAATTTGGGTAAAAATGTACAAAAGTAGTAGCTAAAATCTCGTATAATGAACTTGCTAACAGATTGAGTTTGTGATTTTAGGTTATTTTTACTTTTAAATTTCCTTTTTTTTTTTCATTCCTAAAGGGACACAACTCTAAAATAGTTTTCTAATTTATGTATGCTTTCTGCAGAAACTTTTTCCTTCTTTTTAAGCTTTTTACAATAATTCACACTGCAAAAGAAAGTGCACACAGAATCATATTTTATGAGCCAAGAAAAATATTGAGTTATACTTGTGATAATAATAAACATAATTTCAATAAAAAAATATTTCTTATTTAAAGTGTATGTGAAAAATAACCACAAAATAAACATTTTTATAAAGTGAAAATACTTAATCACTAAGAGAGATTACATAATACAATCCTTTGTTGCAAAAACAGAGAATTGAGATTTTTTAAAGGTGCTGGCCAACAGTTTGGACTTTTATTTCATGGGATATTTTTAGGTAACAAAAATTTATTAAGTTGCAATAGAGAAGAAAAATATCAAAACAGTCAGATATCACCTTTAATTTCTTCTGTTTTGACAATTTACAATGAGTTGATGTCTTAGCAAACCCAAACATTGACACACTTTGCAATTATTTTGTACAAAACATTCAATATTAGCACATGTTACCATTAGTTATGTCCTACAAGACTTTCAATGCTTACACATTTTACAATTAATTTATGCCTTACAAAAATTTCAATATTTCCACAATTTACATTTAATTAATGTCCTACAAAACTTTCAATATTTCCACAATTTACATTTAATAAATGTCCTACAAAACTTTAAATATTTGCACAATTTCTCATCAAAATTACCAAATTAATTTCCATTATTTCAAACAACAAATTTGCTTTATAAAAATTGTCATTTTTTTCATTTCACAGAAAATGTTAAACTTCTTGGTAATGGTTGCCTATTTAACACATATTTAACCTTTTCCCCAGATAAAAACATGTACTTTCACATAATTATAGCATGGTAACATTGAACTGGCTCTCATTTGTTTTCATTTTACCTTTTGAAATTGTATGTAAACAAAAGCACTGAAATCCAAAATTTAAAAAGCATATTTTTTTACCATTGTTTAACATATAAATATTGTTGTGGAATAGCTGCAAATGTAGTCTATGAATTGAAAGGTCACTAAATATTAAAGACTGCCAGTTCACTGTTGTCAAATATTACTACAGCTTTACTTGTATGCTTGTGTGCAGGCCATTTTAGTAGAACCGGTTTGCAGTTTTCTACGCTATTTGTCAAAATTGTTGTCCCAAGTTGGAAAGGATGCCAAGGGCAACTGTTTTAAATCTTCATCACCACCAACCAACAGTTTGGTCTGTTTAACAATCAGAAGTTGTGTAATTTTTTAACCAGGTTTTCTTTAGGAAAATCCTGGTTATTATATTGGGGTATGTTGTTGGACAGGGGGTCTGACGTCAACATTTAAATAAGTTTTTGGTCAAAGTTGTATTTTTCTCAGTAACCTTTCAATGTAGAGCTTTGAAACTTAACACAGTTGTTTGACATCACAGTATAAATTATCAGAACAAATTTCATAACCCATGACTCTATTTTACCAAAGTTATCACCCTTTTTCACTTAGAATTTCCATTAAGTTTTTTGTCAGACTTGCATTTTTCTCCATAACCATTTAAGGTAGAGCTTAATATAGTTGTCTGACATCACAGTAGCAATTATCAGGACAAGTTTAGTTCAGTACTTCAGCTTAGATGCATAAAAGAATGTTCCCCTCAATGCAACAGAGTTTTGCATCCAAGAACCATGGCCCTACCTCAACAGTCAAGGTCACACTTAAGAGTTCAAAGGTCAAAATTTGTGCAAAGTTACAGTTTCTGGAGAGTAACTTTGCTACTAATGAAGGGATTTCATCCAAATTACACAGAATTATAAATCTAAACGTAACAGGATTAACAAGTGTAAGAACCGTGTCCCAACGAATATGTCTTCAGAGGTGGGGTGGGTCAGGGTGGATGGTAGTAGCCCTTATCCTAGTAAAATAAAATAAAAAATAATACGTTTTTATTTCTGTAATTCCTAAACTCAAACAGACAGACCTTTTTATTTCTTTCCTTGCTGCTCTCAAACTGACAAACATTTATTCAAGGGTGGGTGGGTCTGGGTTGATCATTGTAACCCACATTTACTCCCCCCACAGCACAATTTTTTTTTTTTAATTTTTAATGTAAACTGTTACTAATTATAGACATTTCTTTTTTTAATTGTCAGTTTCTACAATTATAAACCATTATATGTTCTTTACAAGAGTACTTAGATTTCTATTAGTACAAAATGAAAACCTGGTTTCGTCTTCTTGTTACCTTAGTTGACAAGTTTTGTCTTATCTAAGTGAGTGCATAGGGACATAAACAAACTTCAAAAGATAACATAGTTTTTAAATTAACTAAAAGGCAAAAAGGATGCCATTGATAACATGGCATTATGATATGGTACAAGTTCATACTAGTGACCGGTCAGTAATTTGAAACATTTGTGTATTGCTTGAAACATTGAACAGACAAAAATGAATGATTTAACCTATACATGCTGGACACCATTAGAGTGGGGTTTCAGGGATGGATCCAGTTTGGGGTGGGGGGTTGTGCATCCCCCACCCACCAACCAGGTTAAAGAGCTGTGAAAACACATACATGAAAGCTTAAATAAAACTAAGCTTTTATAGTAAATTTTATCTGTTGAGGGATTAGGTGGAAGTTAGGGTCCTTTACTGTGCATATATATATCTAGTATTTACTGCCATAATGTTGAATGGAGCTCCATTCATATCCTACCACCAAAATTTTCTGGTTCCGCCCTTGTGGGGGTTTGTTTTGTGTTAATGGGATGCATGGTGTTTCCACCTTGTAAAGGATTAATACACCAAGTTCTGCTTATACCCATATGTACAGTGTATTCTTACATTCTTTGCACATATTTCAATTTTTTTTTTTCCAGAAATGGATTCTTTTACCTAAAGCTTAAGTCTTATCAACAGTTGAACGGTGATTATAATGTATCCTGGGAGTTGTAATATACAAGTTATACTGCCTCTTATCTATGTTAACCAGCATAAAGAACTATTTCTTATAGTATGATTATAAAACATCATCTATGTTGTAAGGTATATTCAATAAAATATAAATATAATACACTTATATTAAAATATTTTCAGTTCCAAAGTAGGTTCTATGTCTCATTTAAACTTGTATCTTATAACTCAAATTTTTTCTTCGATTCTATCATAAAATTTGTGTACAAAAGAAATGATAAATGGATATATAGCTTCCCTTTGAACAAAAACTCTGTTATGATTGTTATAATCAACATTTAACTGGAAAAGGTTTATTTTATTTGTTTCATATTAATTGTATGATCAAGTAGTCTCATGTACATTGTATTATGTTCTCATCTATGTATGTTAAACATGGGTTTGGATTTTGGTGCTAAAAAGTTGTACGTCAATGACGTCATTAAGGGAATAAATTTTGTGTTTTTGAGAACTGTGGTAAAAAAAAATTGCTTTCCTGTTTGTAACAACTATAAACCATAGTATAATACACATGTTTACCAAAGATTAGCTGATAAAAATCCCCTTCCAAACTATTGACTTATCCAAATATTTCCTTCCTTTGGTACATCCTGCTTTCTGACTTAGATTTTTTGTCCTGCAAGCATGCCAAATGTTTATAGTTGTATTATACATCAACTTATGCTTATTATCTATGTGAACATTTTATAATTGTATATTCTATTCCCATTTGTAAAATAAATCTAAATAAGACTTGTGTACCTTAAACATGCCATATATTCATGGTTGAACTATACATCCAAATAAAAATCCACTTATTTTCTGGCCCTTAGCTTTCTGTTGAAAGTTCATATTAAACCTTAGTTGTTTTATGTTGCCAACTTAATTTAATAACTATAAATATTGCTACAGACTGGGCAGCAAGTAGCCCAGATCCTTATCTGACAGCTTCAAACTAAAGCCAACTTATCTGGAGCTACTTTTTTTGCCTAGTCCTGAAAAATTACAGCTGAAGGGGTACAGTGTTGCCCTGTACTTTTGTAGTCCCTGGGTTCAGAGTGCTGTATATTGACATATTTCTGTTGAAGGATTACTCAGGACTGCCATGTATTGGATATTCTACAATGCAGCAGTAAGGGTAGTGTCTAATTATAGTGTGTAAAGTTTCAAGCTGGACATAGGCTAGGTTCAGTATATGGGATTTCATATTGAGGAAGACAAACTACCTGTTGTTTTAGTGGGAAATATTAATGCTAGTTTTTTATGTAGTGTGAAATAAAGGGATTATAAGCTTGTTTTTTTTTGTTTGGGATTCTTCTGCATACACTTACAAAATGGCAGATAAAGGTTTGTTGATATTTTTTAATAATTTTGTTTTATATAATCATTGTATTAGGATTAATATGTTTTCAGCCCCTGTCTGAGAAGAACAGATATTTTCTAAGGATTTAGATACAACATGTATCTGATCTATGTGCATACTAAATGGTGTCTTAAACCTGAATAAAACTTTAAAGTTGGTGGTGGTAAATAATGTACCAATCTGTACACTGTTTGAATATTGAATATTTCTTCATTTCTCTCAAATCTTCAAATATTTCAGTATGCTGGAATTTACTAATTTATGATTATATACATGAGCAGATAAAAATTAAGGAAATATATAACTTTTTTTATATAAAATGGGAGCTAATAACTTATATATTAGCATTTATTTAAATTGAGAAAAACAATACACAACATCTAATTTAAATACAGGTAAAGAAAACTATAGGTTGGATCTGCTATAAAAAAAATCCTGAAAAAAAAAGAAGACAGTACCAAGTTGTTTTGTATGTATAACAAATTGTAGTAACACAGTGATGTCCAGAGGGGAGTTAAAGCCCCCATACAAATATACAGTTATAACCACCGACACACTGTAAATCATCTGGAAGACCTACCCAGCTTGAGTCCTTTGCACTAACCAGGTCTTGAACCTGCTTGATACAAGACAGAGCAGTTAAAGGAGTCGGCAGCTCTACCACTTAGCCACAGGCGACCCCGGACAGTTTATATCAACTTTTATTAATTCCTTTTTACATCAAATTTAATTATTTATCCTATAAGCTTGGTGCCTCATTGATGAGAAACTTATATTTTATTGTGTCGGTGCGATGTAACAAAAAATTAACATTTTATATTTAAAGGTTAATATACCTACCTCTGTTGATTAAGAAAAAAAAGAAAATAGTGTCGATCGTGATCATACAGGTCTCAGCAAGAAGCTGGCTGATCTGGACCTACACCATTTGCCTTCTCCTTATAAATATGTTTTAGCAGGCTAACAGTTAAATGAACACATAATATGGTGAAATTCATGATTTGGTGGCCCTCTCCTGTTATAACATGAAATGACAATGTTATTGATACTGACATTCTAAATGTGGTTTTCTGTTATCTTCAAGCTCAGATTTTGACACCCAGAGTACTTCATTCAGGGACATTATTCTACAATTTCATTACATTAACAACATTATCATGGCAAGTTAAAGATATAAATATTTTATAGTATGGTTTTAATGCTATTATATGAGGAAATTTGTTTTTTGTTACATGGTACTGCTGTCACAGTTATGATCATATTGGCAACATCCAGCTAATTATTGGTGGTGGAAGATCCCAGACTTATATCTGGGTGGAACCATCGGTCCACGATTTGAACTCACGCGGTGGTGATGGGTTGAGGAGTTCCATGTCTGTGACTCTAACTTGGCAATGGGCGCTCCATATATGAGTAAAATCTCAACTGAAAATGCAAGTGAGACCAGCATGTCTTTTATTGGAGTGCCACAATTTAATGAGATCAGAGTTATAGGGCTTGGTTAAAAAACTAGACAATGCATTGTAAGACTTACTCTTATTTATGTTACATATTTAGAAGCTTTGTATAATTACCTTTCATGACAACATGACTAAAATGACTACACAAATGGGGTCAATTAAGATAACAATTATGATTACTAATCTGATTAAATTATCATTAACTGTTAGCCTGTAAAGTCTATATATTATCTCTTGGCTTTGAGCCATGGCTTTTATCCCATCAATTGCTACATTTGTTAATAGACGTAGAAATATTAAGTAAATTGTTAACAACTCGGTGTGAAGTACATAACTAAAAACAAAATGTTTTAAGAGATCATTCTAGTCCTGTCTCAAGGGTTGTCTTTTAATGCAGGTCCCAGTCAGGGCAAAGGATCTAATAATAAGAGGTCTTCCAGCTGACCTGGTTTTGGAAATGGTGCTTCTGCATTGACATTAGTCTTGGTCTTTTGCCACCATAAAAAGTGAGACATCGCTATAATTAAAATATTGTGTCTTTGCAATGGATTAACAAACAACATTTATTTCTAAGCTTTTTTTTTTTTCTAGCAACAACATTCAAAGGTTACTTAACATATTGCTATAGAACTTATCAGCAAAAAATGCTCAACCTGACAAAACAGATGCCATTAGGAATGCCCTAATGTGGATCCATATTAATTATTTTCTTAGCCTGATCAATTCGCGTCAGGAGGATAAGAGTTCAGAATACACGCAGAAAGTTAGTTTCCTATTGACTGAATTATCCAATTGTGTCAAGTACCATTGTACTCTTTCAAGTTGATTGTCAATAATCATTATGAATAATTGAACATACATTAAATGGTGGTCACATGTTTTCGAGTGGTTAGAGTCACTGACTTGAACCTGCTCAGTCCCTCGCCACCTGGGTTTGAGTCCTGGTCAGCTCCTAATTGAGTGAGTTCAAGCCCCAGTCAGGGCAAAAACTCTCATATGATTTTTTTTTAGCTAATCCTCATTGTGCCAGTGGTTCTACCAAGACATGTCTGCGGTCCCTCACCAAAACCAGCTGGATGTTTTTGCAATATGACCATAACTGTGGCAGTGCAATGTAACAACAACAAAAAAAAGATTTAATTTAACTTGTGTCTGTTGTTGGAAAGACCTCCAGTGGTGTTTCTGTGGGGTTTTTTTTCTACCCAAATATTTGTACACATTCATTTTTTATTTAATAAAACCTGAACATCTCAATAGTTACTTTATTTTTGTCAATGCAATGTTTGTTTCAAATTAAAATAAAAAAATGAAACTGGTTAGAAATAGGATAAATATATAATGGACAGACACACATAAGCGGCGCACCATTGTCTGATAGATAAGGTCGTATACTAGTAACACCTCTCGCTGCTTGACCCCACCCTTTGTGGGTATGAGACTCCCGTCAGGACAAAGGGTCTAATGTGGGAAGATTTTCCATCTGACCTGCGGTGTGACTGTGGTTCTACCCAGACAATAATTGTAATGCTGTGATGCACATTATGAATTTGTTTTTTAAGAGTGCAAAGTGGCATCATGGATCCAGGTTTGTGGTAAATTACTTGTAAGGCTTAGTTTATTGTACATATCCAGTACATATTTATGTACTGTATGTTATATTTTTAAATTCAAGAAAGAAATCATCATCAATTAAGACTGAGGTTTGTAAACAGATAAAAAAAACTTTCATTTATAACACAAATCACATTTTTTATCAGTGCAAGGAATAAAAATCAGCCTCGATGTTGTCCTAAGTTGAAGATAATCCTACAATTCATCATAAAATGTTATCACTTTCCTAATTAAACACACAGTGCTACGTGTATTTCAACTGACAGTAAATGGCAATGTCTGTGAAACATTGATTAATAATTTTAAAGCTAGATCAATATATTCCATGCTAGCAGTCTAGATGAAAAAAGAATCAGACTATTAATAAAACATTATCATTCAAATCCCTTTAGCCCCAGAAAGCATTGGTTCAGTCAGGGCAGAAGCTTATATAAGGTGAGGTTGATCATCCAGCTGACATATACTTCAGCTCCTGAAAACATTGGTTCAAGTTTCAAGTCATGACATGTTTCATAGGATGATATTGGTCTTCCAGTAAGCTGTACTTTTTCAGCCCCTGAGAGCATTGGTTAAAGTTTCAAGTCAGGGCTCACGCTTTTATATTAGGAGGTTGGTCTTCCAGTTGACAGACAGTATGTTGTACTTCAGCCCCTGAAAACATTGGTTCAAGTTTCAAGTCACGTCTAATGGTTTCATAGGATGAGTTTGGTCTTCCAGTTGACAGACAGTAAGTTGTACTTCAGCCCCTGAGAGCATTGGTTTAAGTTTCAAGTCAGGGCTCATGATTTTATATTAGGAGGTTGGTCTTCCAGTTGACAGACAGTAAGTTGTACTTCAGCCCCTGAAAACATTGGTTCAAGTTTCAAGTCACGACTAACAGTTTCATAGGATGAGATTGGTCTTCCAGTTGACAGACAGTAAGCTGTACTTCAGCCCCTGAAAACATTGGTTTAAGTTTCAAGTCAGGGCTCCAATTTATATTAGGAGGTTGGTCTTCCAGTTGACAGACAGTAAGCTGTACTTCAGCCCCTGAAAACATTGGTTCAAGTTTCAAGTGACGACTAACGATTTCATAGGATGAGATTGGTCTTCCAGTTGACAGACAGTAAGCTGTACTTCAGCCCCTGAGAGCATTGGTTCAAGTTTCAAGTCAGGGCTCATGCTTTTATATTAGGAGGTTGGTCTTCCAGCTGACATATACTTCAGCCCCTGAAAACATTGGTTCAAGTTTCAAGTCACCACTGATGGTTTCATAGGATGAGATTGGTCTTCCAGTTGACAGACAGTAAGCTGTACTTCAGCCCCTAAAAACATTGGTTCAAGTTTCAAGTCACCACTAATGGTTTCATAGGATGAGATTGGTCTTCCAGTTGACAGACAGTAAGTTGTACTTCAGCCCCTGAGAGCATTGGTTCAAGTTTCAAGTCACGACTAACGATTTCATAGGATGAGATTGGTCTTCCAGTAAGCTGTACTTCAGCCCCTGAGAGCATTGGTTCAAGTTTCAAGTCAGGGCTCATGGTTTTATATTAGGAGGTTGGTCTTCCAGCTGACAGACAGTAAGTTGTACTTCAGCCCCTAAAAGCATTGGTTTCAAGTTTTAAACCAGGCCTGAAGCTTTCACAGAATGAGGTTGTTCTTCCAACTGACATTCAGTGAGATTCTCCTTTGTGTGTCTTCCAGTCACCAGTTATGATAATAATATTGCTAATGGCCATTGGGTCGTCACACTTGGTGCTGTATGATTATCAAAACAATACCCAACTACAGTAAATCATTCAGGTTGAATTTCAAAATAACAACAGCCATTCTGTCATTGTGTGGGTCTTACATTCAGTCATTATTATGGGCAAATCAATTCAGTACAAGTCAATCTGGTTTATTTTTTCTGTGATCCATGGTCATGAGTCTATTTATATTTTGTCATTTTGTTCTTAGTGTTAACTACTTTTAACCTTTTCCTCTCAGTTGGAAATTGCATTTACAAGGGTCTTGTTTTGTTAAGTTAAGTTCAACCCTGGACAAACTGGTCTGTCTCCGGTGTCATGATCATGGGACTGGACATAAACCCACAAGGTCCATTTTGTTTTAGAAATTGGCCTAAAAGGTTACATACTATTAATAAAAATGATAAGAATCCTGTACACTTCAAACACTTTTTTAAAATTTTCAAATATTTAAAAAAAGAAATTTCACATAGCCTGGGCATTAGAGGGTGTGAAAGCAGGCAATGTACAAGAGAACACATTGTTTGTGATAATATGTCAAGTAGTTAACAAGTAGTAAGGTATGCAAAATACTTCATGCACGACCCAAAGCAATATCCATTCAGCTTAAAGATAGTTGGTAAGAAGTTAAACATATTGTCATTTTAATATTTTTATCTCCTAAATGTGGTATCGGACAGTTTGGACCAAAATATTTTCATTAAACATCATAATAACCTATTGTTACCTGAATAGATCATGCAAAATGCTGTTTGTTTATGTCCTACACCTGTCTATAAAGTGGACCATAATGCCACAATCGTCATTACTTACATGTATTTCCTATCTGAACCATGCTGCACAGTTAGCTATTTTTAAACTGAAGCATGAGGGACGGCTGTGGCGTATAGTGGTAGAGTCACCAGTTTATAACTCCTCTGACTGCTTAGCCTCCCACTGCATGGGTTCGAGTCCCGTTCGGGACAAGGGACTTAATGTGGGAATGTCTTCCAGCTGACCTGCGGTGCGCCGGTGGTTCTACCCTGACATTTGTCTGTGGTATTTCTCCACCAAAACAGCTGCTCTAATGATCATAACCGATTGCTGCAATGTATCTCAAAAACAAACTAAACTAAGACAACCACGTGACCACCTATGTTTTAGCTCATCCACATCATCATTTGTCAATGTCTATTTTTAGCTGAAATCTCAGTCGTTCTTATTTATAGATTTGAAAAGAATGAACATTTCAAGTGTTGATTAACAAGTTTTCCTGCCCCAAAATTGAGATAATGTTGAATATCGTCAAAGCTTAGACTAAATTATGACTTTTTCTACAGAAATTATGCACAAATATCCCAAACAGAGGTCAGATATTGTATCCTATATCAGATATAGGCAAACTGTTAGATACCACCTTTAATGTATAAAACAATTCTTCAGGTCCATTTTTTCCGAATATATAGTTTTTCTAAAAGCTTACATCCTATTAATAAACATGGTAAGAATCATATACACTTTAGGCCCATTTTTAAATTTTCAAATTTTATCCAAATATTATTTAAATTTTTGTGTGATTTTGTGTGATTTTTTAAATTTTGAAATGTTACAAAATTTTACGGTTTTGTGCCTAAAAGTACTACAAGATTATAAGGAGTGGGTGCACATTTACCATGATAGGAATCATTGGATTTAGCAATAGCTTTTACAATGTGCACTTCTATTTTTGAATATGACTCGGAGAAGAACTATTCAGTATGTAAATAGATACCTAAAGATAACAAAAAGTTTTACTAATGTCGCAGGGGTTTGTTTCAAATATGTGTAACAAATAAGAATACTGTAACTGAGTTATCTATGTAAAACATTTATATTCTCTCACCCCATAGGTTCAAGTCCTGTTCAATTATTTTCTGGGTTGAGTTTTTCAGTGTGGAACAGTCTTCCAGATGACACCTGCGGTGCGCTAGTGCTTCTACCCAAACATTTGTCTGGAGCCTTCCTCCACTAAAATGTCGCTAAAATGATCATTATTAGTTGCTGTGATGTATTTTAAAAACAAAACAAATTTAGAGAATGACAACATTTCCTTGATGTATTCTTTATTCAAAACTAAATTAAGTGGTCTGATAAGATTATTCCTCATACATTAGTTTTACTAGCACAGGGTTCGACGTTAACTTCTTTGAGAGCTGGACCAGTGGTCCAGTAACTTAGAAAACTTACTAGACCTGACCTAAACTGGACTAGACCAAAATGTAAAACGCATAATACACATACAAGTCATACTTAAATCAAATTGTTATATGAGTTCAAGCATTGTGTTGCAATAACATACCAGTATAACTAAGAAAAGAGACATTTATGACTAGAAAATTAGTTTGAAACTTAATATTCTATTAATGCAACTTAGGTATGATTATACTTAATTTTTTAGTCTAATATAGGTATCATACATTGGGTATATCATTAGAAAGTTTAGAATGACCATACCTATATGACTAGACATTTTCACACAACTCAACAGGCTAGACTAACATGACTGATTGTCAACCTACTTTATTCCTCAGAATGCCCCTTTATATTATCGATTCTGACATTGTCCGTACCGACAACAAATCCTTCATACTCTTCGTACTCTCTGCATGTCTTACAAAACATAACATTGTTATTTTCTTCAAAATCTAGCCAACTAAACTCATCAGTTCATTTTGGACAAAACGGTCTTATCCGTTTTGTTTAGTCATGCAGTTTTTTAAAGCATCCTTCCTCTTTCGTTTCATATTGTCTCTACTTTTTGTGTCGTCTGCGCATAGTGCGTTATGAACAAACCGTATAATAGTCTGTTATTGTAATACTTGGGATCCCAACATTACAGATAGTATTCATGCTTTTGTATCCCTCGCATTTTTGGAGAAGTGCATGTCACCCCTGTGCCGCCGTAAATAAGCGTTCGTATCCTGCTTAACAATAAGTATTACGACACTAGATATTTGACAAGTGCATGAGGAAAATGCCCCGTTCTGAAAACACCAACCAATGAGTTAACGCATGTCAAGGTACGCATGTCAAGGTTGTTACTAAATATACCGCTAAATTATAGCACACGCGGGTTTCCCAAGAAATGTATCGACAAGCGTCAATAGTTTGACCGAGTTTAACCGTTATAAATATTTTTTTAACTTATGATTCATCCATAGGCGGATTTTCGGCGAAATTTGTCTGATTTAGAACACGGCCAGTCGGTCCAGCTAGCCTAGGACTTAGCTAGACCGGACCGCCGATCTACTAGTGAATGTCGTTCGGTCGGGCCTTAATGTCGAACCCTGTAGCACCATAATATTCATATACTCCACTGATGTGATAATCATATCGGCTCTTCATGGCATGCCATCATAGTAAAAGCGGCACTATATCTGCTCCAAGTGTACACCATCCCCAGATAATTAATGATTTACTGAATTAGTTTAAACCCTGAGCAGAATGTTCCTGAAAACATTGTTTGAACTTAACATTTTTAATAAAGTATAAATCCATCAATATGATTGGTCTAAAATGCCCAAGGAAAGAATCTAAAATGGTATAGTTTTTCTGCTATGAAGAATTTTGTCTTCACATGTAAGCATGATTCAGCATATAATTTTGTTTTATCACTTGTGAACTGGTAGTTAACACCATGCATAAAACAAAGAGCAATACGGATTCTGCAAAAACATATTATATTTTTCTAATTTATATATCTTTTAACTTATTGTTGCATCTACATCCATCTTTAATTAAATTTTGATTAAAACTTATACATAAGGATATTACTTAAAGAAGTTATGTAAGATTACAATTATGTACTTAACTGGGATAGTGACACACCCAGAATAGACAGTAATGGCCATATTTAGTTTATCATGATAACAAACATTTGCATAGGCTATATACAACAGTTTAGCAAACTTGGCAGAGACTTAATGCAAACAAAGAAATTCTTAACAAAGAAATCCTACAGTTATAGAAATTCTATTGTCAAACAAATTCACACAGTCAAGATAATCCCTTTACAGAACTTAACTCTTAACCTGCTAAACACAAATTGATCAAAACAGTGTAAATCTAGATCAGTCATTCCCTGGTGAGCTATTTGACCAATCTTTTCCTTAGTTGCTGCTGAGTTTTTGGTATTGTATCTCTTGTTATTTTTGCATTTAGATATACATGAAGCTGGGTACCAGACTAGGTAGTGCAAAATGGTGGAGCGGGGGCTCAACGTACGGGGAGGTCTGGGTTGATCCCAAGCTGTGACATATGTTATTAAGAATGGTAGTGGTATATCTCCCTTGCTTAAATGCTCAGTCAAATACTAGGGACCATGTTGTTCCATGATTGGTAGGCCTTATGTCAGGATAATGTAACTGGTGCGATATCATGCCAGGTGTTCACAGCATGTTATAAATTGTGAAGGCAGCTTTATATCTGCTTCAGTGGACACCGTTTTCAAATTGCATCTTGTGTTTTTTCTCCGACAATGGTAGTAGATAGACTGTTGTTTAACAAACATTAGGGAAATCTATTTTGGCCCTGAAGATGATGTCTGACAGTTTGCCTACATCTTATACAGGTAACAACATCTCAACCCTGTTCTGGAGAATGTTTGCACTGTTTCTGTGTAATCTCATACCTTAGTTTCAGTAAAGGCTGTTATTAGCATAAGCTTAATTGTAAGACAGCACAAATTATAAAAAATATCGTTTAAAATGTCTATTATTTACAAATCTATAAATATTTGTAATATAGAGATTTCAGCTAAAAATAGATATCTACTTCAGAAATAATTAACCGGATGTTCATGTAAAATGTTCTCAAAAGTACGTGGTCACGTTTTTTCCTTAGTTTCAAAATAGCAACATGGCTTGGATATGAAATACCTGTTTGCAATGATGAGTGAGGTTTATGCTTCACTGTTCACACAGATTTAGGGCATCAATGATCAGCATTTTTCAGGACCTTTTTAGGTAACAATGACCTGTTTTATTATTTGAGAAAATAATATTTGGTCCAAACTATCGGATACTACCTTCAAAGTTGTCTTTATTGTCTGATATATATGGTCTCATTATGAGGTGCATTGAGTGCTTGTTTCCATTTTGTTTTTATGTTACACCACACAGAAACACAAGAATGGTCATATAAGCAAAGTCCAGCTTATGATTACAGGCTTATGCCTTGGTAGAACCACCAGCACATTTATGTTAGCTGGAAAACCTTCCCACATTAAAGTTCAAGCCCCAACTGAGACTCGAACCCACGCAGTTAGAAGCTATGAAGTTACAAGTTTGTGACTAACCATTCGGCCACAGGCGCCCCCTTGCATTTGGCGCAGTCAACTTAGAATTAAAAAATAACCATTAAAGGTGAGAAATTAAATGTTTTTATTAATTGCTTCAGAGCTTAACCTTAATGAGGTTCTTTTTTCTAAGATTCATTTTCTATCAAAAATGTAATTGGAATTAATCTAACAGTTTGCCCATGTTTATATCAACAATATTAATGTCTTACCTCTATGTGAAAAGTGAATTATAGCATTTTATTCAACACAGCAAATATGTATTTCCTATATGAGCCATGCTTTTCAATTAGCTTTTTTCTAAATTAAGAAAATCATGTGACCACTACCTTGTGAGTATGCTTATTATCCTAGTAAGATACTCTTATGTCGATGTCTATCTTAGCAGAAGTCCCAATCATGCTTATTTATAGATTTGTGAAGAATGGACTAATGGAATGATTAATTTCATGCTTTGTACTGTCTTACATTTGAGGCAGTGTTCAAATAACCTTTTCTCATATGTAAAGTTAGAAATTTTGCAAAAATGATGCCCCAGTTCCCCCAAACAAGTATTTGATGAAGAAAAACTGTTGGCTTCCACCATTAATGAGACAGCTAGGTGCTCAACTTGCCTGTTACTGGTGATCCATAGATAAGAACACTTCCTGATTGGTTTCTGGCCTCAAGGGAAATTTTAACTCTTAGCCTGCTAATCACATATTTATAAGGCTTAGGCAAATAGTGTAGATCCAGATCAGCCAGCTTCCTGCTGGGTTTTGTCTGATCTTGATTTGCACTATTTGATACTGCGTCTCTATAATAATATATAATATAATATAATAAAGCAAAATACTAAGAGTGTATAAGGAGGTCTTAATAAAAAAATCTGGCGCAATAAGAGAGTGCTTTTTGACCCTTCACTTGCTGAAAACACAAATTACCCCATTATCATACCGATAACGTACCTGATCCTAATAGTGTTGCCAGCAAGTAAAAAGGTTTACATAAAATCTACCCCACTCTAATGGTGACTCTTGCAAGTAATGTTCCAACATAATACATATGCTGCCCTTATGGTGTTTTCATCTACTAACTGATTAACATAAAACATACTGTGCCCTAAAAAAAAAGTAAATAAATAATTCATAACTTCATACGGAGGTTATGTGACATTGATAGAGACTGCGACAGATGGTGCAGATCTTAATCTGATAGCTTCTAGCTAAACATTTTAATTAAAATGTGCTTTTAGCAGACTTTTAAATAATAAACATAGTTGTATGATAAAACTGTAAGGAATAAAACTGTGCAGCTAGTCAGGGCCTTAAACTGGTGACTCATTGGTAAAAAGGCTGATGCACTATCAACTAAAGATAAGCTTAGAATAATATTGGTTTTATAAAAAAAATAAAAGGCTTAAGTAGATTGACATCTTATCAAGTCTGATAGATAATCAATTTAAATTCCTTCCTTTTGATAACACAATTGAATTACCCAGCGTCTGCAGTCTAGTGTTTAATTTTTTTTTACTCTGGATCAGAGTGTTGTTGGTTCAAACCCTTGACTGACCATGAGATGTTGCGGCTTAGGCAAGACAGTTTACTGCATATATCTCCTAGAAAGTTATTATTTGAGAACTTGTCCTTCCCAAGAAATGGCCATTTGAGCAGGATAAACATAAGTTGAAAGAATGTGTTTCTTAATTAACTTTAAACAAGTGGTTTGTTTTTTGTTTTTGTTTTTTGAAATATATTGCAGCAACCAATTATGATCATTATAGCATCATCCAGCTGTTTGGTGGAGGAAGACCCCAGACACTTGTCTAGGTAGAACCGACTGGTGCACTGTAAGTCAGCTGGAAGTCCTTCCCACATTAAGTCCTTTGCCACGGATGGGACTCGAACCCACGCGGTGTGAGGCTAAGCAGTCAGAAGAGTTACAAATCAGCAACTCTACCACAACACCAGGGGCGCCCCACAAAACAAGCAGTATAAAACAAGATACCTATCTGCTAGCAATGGCAATAAGAGCCCCATATGTCCAGACCATATGGTCCTTTCATGAACCATTTGAATCAATAACCAGCACAAAGGGTATATTCTGATTGAACAGTTCCCAGCAAGCAGCTGGCTGATCTGGTTCTACTCATTTTACTTTCAGCCAGTCAAGAGTTAAATATTTTGTGACAATAACATCAGCAGTTGATGTAATGATCAAACCAATAGAAAGCCCACCAAGCATATCAAGCGTATCGTTTTACAAAATGCCTCAAAACATTGGATGAGAGATAAGTGTCTGATTTAAATAAAGTTGCTTCTCTATGTTCACACATAAAATATCCTGTCATTTTCTAGTTTATACTAAAGTGAGCAAGACAGCCCACATGACTATAAGCTATTGTTTGGCAACCTTAAACTAGCACTCATGCAGATTTACTGACCAGAGTCCATATGTGGTTAACACTGTACACACTTTTGAAAGAACAACAATGTCTGTGTGTGTTTTTCTAAGATGGAACAGTCTCTAAGGTTTTTCAATTACATTGTTAAAACCAGACCTAGTTGCGCAATCGACAGAGTGTCGGCTCCAGGTAGGGGAGACCCTGGGTTCGATCAGGTGCTACGACATACCAAAAGGGTTAAAAATGGTAGTGGTATAGCTCCCTTGCTAACGCTCAAACAATAATAAGGGTAGTTCCACGACTGGTTGGCCTGGTGTCAGGATAATGTGACTGGGTGTAGAATCATGCCAGGTGTTCACAGCGTGCTACTCACAGTGAAGGCAGCACTATATCTGCTTCAAGTGGACAACGTCTCCGATAACTGAAATACTGTTGGTGGAACGATAAACCCAATAAACAAACCTACATAGTTGAAAAAGTAGTAAGTGCCATTTCTATGCTGCCACACTGGCCCTCGACTCTATATTGACTTTGTCACCATGTCAACACAACTAAGTGGAGGTTATTTTGTAATTCAGGTTGAGTTATTGATCTCGTATAGGAAGATCAATTACTTCCCTGATTGTTGGATAGTATAGTACTTACACGATAATTTGATCATGCTTCACTGCATTTATCCAACACTGGTGAATTATTCTGATACTGTGCATTATCATAGTACACTATAAATATTAATGAAGAACAAATGCTTGAAATTTATAGATATAGATATCCAAGACTGCCATTAATAACTTCTTATTTTATAATGAGAAATAATACACAAACATGTAATATAAGTTCTTTGTTATGAACATGACTCAAACCCACATTGTGAGTAGTCAAAAGTCGGCAACTTCACCACTTTTGTTACTGTGAGGTCTGAAATATGTCATAAAAAATAAGGAAACTTATGAAACAAGGTGATATTGTGTAATTCTACATGTCCAGAAATTTTTTAAAACCTTTTTTTATTCTCTCTGCATTGGCAGTGAGTTCAGTGTAACTGACTCTTATACAGGTAGCCATTTTCCTGCTTTCTGTAAACTATTGTTCTTTAATTTAATATGAAAGATGAGGCTGTGTCAAAAAGTGGAAATTGTTCAACAGAAGAAAAAAATAACATGTTTACATTACTACATTATTGTGTTGATCTTGTTTATTGTAGATGTATTAGTGATTGTATTGTAAAATTCAGAAATAAATAACATTTTTTTATGCACAAGTACACAGCATTCCAGACTCCTCCAGTGAAAAGTAGTGCATGTGACATAATCAGCAAAGGATGATTGTGAACTATACTTTCTCTGAAAACTTTGGACAAGTGGGTCAACCCTTACATTGTGCTAATTGTTCACTACAATGAAGATCAGGTTTTGTTATTTGAGAAGGGTTGGTTCATTGGATAAAAAAGGAAAGTATAAATGACAGTTTATTTCCACCAGCTGTCTGGGGTTCTCTCTTAATATGATTGGATGTACATGCTTAGGTCATACCTTAGACTTTGCTTTTTCTCATGCTTTACATAGGTTTTAGTCCCAAGTGAGATCTTCCATGTGGGGAGCTATTACAGTTGACACAACTGACAGTGGTGTTCCTGCGGTTCTACCAAGACATATATCGGGTGGGGGGTCTTTCTCCACCAGTAATAAAGTGGGTGTCATCAATATGACTATTCTTGTGTCAGCACATTTTAACAAAAAACAACAACAAAAGTTTAATTTATATAAGAGTCTTTTTGTACAGCCACATCTGTATAAATATAAAATAACATAGACCTTACAAAACATGTCCAGTCATTTACTAGATTAGCTCACATGATTCCTTTCATTACTTTCAAGCCAAGCCAACATTCTAGAATGAATCCTAGCCATAATTTATGGTGTTCAGATCTTCATGTTGCAAGAAAAACACAAATAAAAAAGTTAAAAAATGTTTTAAAAAAAAAGAAGTGCTTAGCTGTTTAATGGTATATATTTGAAATAGGCCAACTGGGTAAAAATGTCAATAAAGAGTTTAAAAAGACTGTTAAATACAATTTTTTTTTACCGATAATTGTGTAACTAACACTTATTTTGTCAGTTTGGTATAAATCAGCATGGAGCTTATTTCATCATCACATTTGTTTTCAATAAACATTGACATTAAATAGTATTGTATGAGTATTATGACATAGATTAAAAGTTGAAAAAGGCACAAGACAAAAGATTTATATACATGCCAATAAAATGTAACAGTTACAATAAAACAGATGAGGCACTACATAAAAAAACAACAGTTACAACCTTGGATCTGTCAGCCAGCAAAAGTGAGGACTGGGGTGCTTAAATCTGGTTTTACAGAGCTCTAACCTCACATCTCAAACACATGTATAATTGCATGAGTCTTTAAGTAGAAACATGCTTGTTAAAGCTAATATATTTAAAATTTGCATTCAAACTTGTAATGTCTTCATTTTGAACTTATCATTTTTTTAGAAATATTAAATGCATATATTATGAGTATGTTTCTAAGCAAGGACAAAAGCACTACTGATGCTATCATTATTATCTTGTTCAATTATACTTTGAAAAGTAAAGATTAATAATAAAGTAGTTAATCAACTAAGTGTTTCTTTTAATAGATATGTCTGGGGTCTTCCACCACCAAAATTAGCTGGACATCACATGGCTATAGTTGTGTCTGTGTGAGGCAACAACAACAATAAAAATATAGGTACTATTCATTAAATGATTACAAATTGATAAATCATTCCCATCCCTTCAGAAAAGTTTCTATTGAATCCTATATTTAGAAGTACCCAGACACTATGGTCAGTGCAATGTATTTCACCAACACAGTATGAGTTAGTCTGTCTTTTTTTCAGGAGGACCACCACCAGCCGGCTATGGACAACCACAACAACCTGGTTATGGCCAACCACCACCACAGTACACACAACCACAAGGCTATGGGCAACCAGGATATGGTCAACCCCAGCAACCAGGATATGGTCAGCCTGCTTATGGTCAGCCGGGTTATGGTCAGCCGATGGGACAACCGATGGGTCAACCTATGGGAGTGCCCGGTCAACCAGCCCCCTGGATGGCTCGGCCTCAGGGCCCTCCTGGTTGTCCACCGGGGCTAGAGTACCTGTGCCAGATTGACCAGCTGCTGGTGAAACAACAGGTGGAATTGCTAGAAGGTGGGTACTAGCATGGCAGAGGTGATGGATACTGGTACTGGTACTTTGCATTTTTTTTAAATTTCATGTGTCATTTATCTTGGTGTATTAAAAAACAGTATCCATGTGTGTTGTTATGTGGAAGGCGCAACACTACCTGTGTCTAGCTTCTGGTCTTGAAAAAATAGCATGTTTGAAAAAGTACTGACCACATGAAGGAGTCATTCTGATGCATGTGTCATATGTGCTGCTTTTACCTTTATTTAGATTTTTACCATGTATCATATATTTTTGATGTATTACAAGTGTAGGTGCTTAATGCATCATACAGGTGGCATACAGCTGGCACAACATTTTTCTGTTTATGTGTCTGCTGGATTGTTTTCATGTCTCAGCCATAACTTCCATATTATTTTCTGGCACACATACAGTTAAAGGTATTGTGCAAGGTCAAGATCATAATCAAGGTTATTTTTAAGGTCATTGCCTTAATAATACGTAACCCAGTCTGTCCTTTTCCATGGCAGTAAATGTTGTTTTTCCATTCTGTGTCTAATGTCTCATCTCTATGTTTTTGTCATTTTTGTCACATTTTGCTCAATCTCTACTTTATCCTGTTTACTAGAGGTGGTTTAGGGGTAATTTGTTTATCTGTAGTAATTATCATAGGACCTTTCGTATTTTCTTATTTCATATCTGCTTTGGCCTGGTTCTAATAAAGTAATAGAATGGAAGATTCAAAGCAAGTCCGTAATTAATCACACTCACTGTAGTTTAGTCTTTAATCAAGTCATCACCTTGAGTTTGACCTGTGACCTGATTGTTGATATAGCTAACATTTTATTAATGCGTTGTAAAGAAAAGTTGCCTTCTGTGGGTAAATAACGTCAGAAGCTGCCTTATGTCAGATTGACTACTGTTCAGACTTGTATTTCTAGTGTAAAAGTCAACCAGAATACAGCTAATTATAAAGGTTTTTGGTAATTGTAACAGTTGTAAATATTTCAACCTACATGTATATCCATTGGGCCCTTGTGGCATAGTGATAGAATCACTGTAACTGCTCTGACTGCTTAGCCTCTCACTGTGTGGGTTCGAATCCTGTTCCATGCAAAGGATTTAATTTGGGAAGGTCTTCCAGTAGACCTGCATTGCACTGGTGGCTCAACCCAGACATATGCCTGGGGTCTTCATCCACCAAAATGGCTGGATGTAGCTATCATAATCATAATCGTTGCTGTGATGTATTTGAAAAAACAAAAACACAAAAAATGTGTATATCCAGTGTTTATAAAAACACAAATGGAAGCCAATTTTACATTATCATTCAGGTAATCCGCTGTGGCCTTGATAACTATTTTTAAAAGACATTCCCATCATGCTTAGTTATAAATTTTTAGACTAAACATTTAAAGCAATGTATTTTTTATGATTTGTATTGTCTAACAATCAGGTTGTATTCAAATCTATACGTAAGTATGAGTTTGTTAAAAAAATTATGCTCAGATCTTTGCAAAACATGGGTAAGATTCTATTACAAGTATTTGATATAGGCCAACTGTTGTATACAACCTTTAAGTAAAAGAAAAGTATTCAAAGTAAGACCTCCAATGTGCTTGGACTGGAAGCATTACTATATGTTTATAAATATGTGATTTGATAGTGGCCCTGTTATTTATCAGAGCGCAGTCTTATTGGCCTAAGGCCCAAGGCCGAGGGCCAATATGACTGACCTGAGGACAAATAACAGGGCCAATATCAAACCACATATTTATTGACAATTGTATTGAATAACTACATGTACTTTTAACATTGCACATTTAATACTTAGTTTTTGCATTAATCCAAGTCAGTTTGTGTTTTTTTGAAATCTACACATTGTAATTTATAACACATTCAGTCAATAATGTATGATGTATAATGCATAATTTAGTTAGGTACACATGGGTTGATTATATAAGTTCAGTTTTGATATCTTGTACCTTTTAATGGTCTTGGCTACTTTTTTATAAATTAAAAAAGGGGGTGCCTGTGGCAGACTTACCCAGTGGGTAATGGCAGACCTGTTATGTCTTATAATCCTCAGCCCTTCACAGCTGTGGGTTAAAGTCCCTGTCATTTTCCAGCGGGTCACAGTGTGTTAGTGGTTCTACCCAGACATTTTTATAGGGTCTGTAATTCCATTATACACATTATAAACAACAGCTTGCTGTTCCTAGAATGACCATAATTATGTGAATTTTAACAAAAGTAAAACAAATAAAAAAACATTAGCTAGTGATGTATCGTTTCATTCTCGATGGTCTGTCTCTCCACCTCATTTTGGTTGGCCTATGTCTTATTATCCCTGAGACGTCAACCACAATGTGTCTACAAACTTAGAAATACTCTTCTTTCATCTAAAGTGATAGACACACTTAAAATCAGTTATTTTGAAGTTCTTTCATTACAGTCTTATTCATTAGACTTGTTGGAAGACTGTTTATGAGATGTCAGATATGTTCTTCTGAAATAATAGCCAGTTACCTGGAATTTTATCAGGTTTTTAATTCCTGGTAGAAATTAAATTTTCTTCATTTTGGTAATTTGGTAAATAAATTGGTAGTGAAATGTGACAAGGCTCATTCAAGTATATCATTTATAAAGATTTGGAGCAAGAATTAACCATAGATAAAATTCTTTTCTCATCATTTACATCTCTTAATATTATGTGTTATTGTGCTATTTTAGCCTTCACTGGCTGGGAGCAGGCCAACAAGTACAAGATCCTAAACAGTGTGGGACAGCAGGTCTACTTTGCAGCAGAAGGTTGGTATAACTTTTTGTTGTTACACACAGCCTGGCTTTAGAGAAATGAAGTACATCTCCTCAGTCTTGATAAATCTGTTATTCCTCATTCAAACCCTTTGAACCTGGTACTCATTAGAATCGTCCCGATGTAACAATTTATATGAGTACCATCATGATAGGTGTTTTTTATTTCTTAATGAAGTATGGGATATATTGCAAAAAACAAAATCGGGTAGCCTACTTATCAGGAGCTCTGGCAGCTGTTTGCAGAAAAGATGGAAATAATAATAAAAAAAAAAAAAAGTTCCTCTGCAGCTCTTATGTATATTATTCTGTACAATTGACACAATTGTTATTTACCATTCAACCTAGTTGGTTGGAGAGGGACATATCAGAATCTCATTTGATTGGGATGAAAACAAGTTTGTATGGGCTTCTTCTGCTACAGTGTAATTTTTTTTATATGAAACTTTACAATTATCTTTAATACCCAAGGAACCTTGCACCTGTATTCGCCATAACAGTCAGAGTAGGGAGATTTATGAACAAGGAGTGGGTGAGGGGTATTTGTTTGTCATTGGATTACAGTTCTTGTTATCTCAAGGCTGCCTGCTAGAGTTGTCAACTAAGTTTTCAGCCTCTCAATGCCCAAGTTTCAGTCCCTTTTGGGTAGAAATTTTTTATCTGTCGGTTCTATCCGGACATTTGTCTCGTGGTCTTCTTCTGCCAGTAATAACCGAAATGGATGTTGATTTAATCATAATGACAATAAGTATGTTGTTGTGATGTGCTAAATACCGGGTGAAGGTAAAGTAGAGCAGTGTCAAGTAATGTATGGGAAGCCAAGAGGAATTGCGACAAAGGTATTTGATCTTTCTGTAACACAGACATGTGCCAGCGCTAAGATAGAGTTTTCATTCATTTTTTTCTCCTCTTTCTTTGTACAACTAAGTATGAAATTATAAGTTGTACTTTTTTCATACAACTAAATAGATTGAGTCCCAACATTTTATAAAATGGCTGAAATAAAAAAAAAGAAGAAATTTGTACTACTCTTATTGTTTCTTAAACTGCAGTGAAACTTATAACATTCTAAAATGCCAATTTCACAAGTTTTTTTTTAAATATATATTTTCCACAATTTCCACAATTGTAACTGAGAAAAGTTCTTAAGTTCACTCCTTGTATATTTCAGCCGCAGTCTATTAAAAAAATATTTTCCAAATTTTATTCCAATATTACTATTTTGTTCATTATTTTTTCATTGGCTGTACCAAAGCACAGTTGTTAATACTGACCAAAAGAACAAAAATGAAGACAATTTATGAGGACCTTTAAAAAAAGTGAAATTATGTATTCTTACAAACAAAGCTAAGATAACCATGTTTTACATTTTGAAGTTTTATTGGTTAGTTCATTATTTATTTAAACAGAAACTCCAGACATGGAACTTCTTATGTTAAATAATGCATATATTCTTTTATTTTAAACCGACAACAGGAAAAGGTGGCATGTATATTTGTCAATATTTACTTTATGCTCTCACAATAAAAATCAATTGGGGGTGTGTTTGTGTGTGTGTGTGTGGGGGGGGGGGTATTTAAACTTTAATCAATCCTGTTTAGGAGCTGTTTGAACAGGATCTGTACTGTTTGCAACCAAGGAATGTGTCTGAAAATCTATTTATGTAGCTTAGTAAACCACTAAAATCAGTTTAAACCAATTTATTTAAAGTCAATTTGGAAACCAGTTCTTTTAACTTACATAAATCCCTTTTGACTGTCCACTTCCTAGGTAGAACCAGTACTTAGGTACTGAGTATCTGGGACAATGTGCAGTAAATAGATTTCTTACTCAAGGACTAACATTGCATGGTCAGTTTCAGGGTTCAAACTTGGGACCCTCTGTTTTGGAATCCAATCTCTAAACTTTCAGACCACAGATATATACATGATAAAAAATTCAGTGTGGAAATGGATCATTAAATGTAGCTGATGAAGACTTAAACAGCTGTTTGTTCATGTTTCAGAATCTGACGCATGCAGTCGGCAGTGTTGTGGACCCCAGAGAAGCTTTACCATTCACATTACAGATAATGCTGGACAGGTATTGACTACAATATATTACAGAGCCAAACAGTCAAACCATTCACATTACAGATTATGCTGGACAGGTACTGACTACAATATATTACAGAGCCAAACAATCAAACCATTCACATTACAGATAATGCTGGACAGGTACTAACTACAATATATTACAGAGCCAAACAATCAAACCATTCACATTACAGATAATGCTGGACAGGTACTGACTACAATATATTACAGAGCCAATTAATCAAACCATTCACATTACAGATAATGCTGGACAGGTACTGACTACAATATATTACAGAGCCAAACAATCAAACCATTCACATTACAGATAATGCTGGACAGGTACTGACTACAATATATTACAGAGCCAAACAATCAAACCATTCACATTACAGATTATGCTGGACAGGTATTGACTACAATATATTACAGAGCCAAACAATCAAACCATTCACATTACAGATAATGCTGGACAGGTACTGACTACAATATATTACAGAGCCAATTAATCAAACCATTCACATTACAGATAATGCTGGACAGGTACTGACTACAATATATTACAGAGCCAAACAGTCAAACCATTCACATTACAGATTATGCTGGACAGGTACTGACTACAATATATTACAGAGCCAAACAATCAAACCATTCACATTACAGATTATGCTGGACAGGTACTGACTACAATATATTACAGAGCCAAACAATCAAACCATTCACATTACAGATTATGCTGGACAGGTATTGACTACAATATATTACAGAGCCAAACAATCAAACCATTCACATTACAGATAATGCTGGACAGGTACTAACTACAATATATTACAGAGCCAAACAGTCAAACCATTCACATTACAGATTATGCTGGACAGGTACTGACTACAATATATTACAGAGCCAAACAATCAAACCATTCACATTACAGATAATGCTGGACAGGTACTGACTACAATATATTACAGAGCCAAACAATCAAACCATTCACATTACAGATAATGCTGGACAGGTACTGACTACAATATATTACAGAGCCAATCAGTCAAACCATTCACATTACAGATAATGCTGGACAGGTATTGACTATAACATATTGCAGAGCCAAACAATCAAAACATTCACATTACAGATAATGCTAGACAGGTACTGACTACAATATATTAGAGAGCCAAACAGTCAAACTATTCACATTACAGATAATGCTGGACAGGTATTGACTATAACATATTGCAGAGCCAAACAATCAAACCATTCACATTACAGATAATGCTAGACAGGTACTGACTACAATATATTAGAGAGCCAAACAGTCAAACTATTCACATTACAGATAATGCTGGACAGGTATTGACTATAACATATTGCAGAGCCAAACAATCAAACCATTCACATTACAGATAATATTGGACAGGTACTGACTATAACATATTACAGAGCCAAACAATCAAACCAATCACATTACAGATAATGGTGGACAGGTACTGACTACAATATATTACAGAGCCAAACAGTCAAACCATTCATATTACAGATAATGCTGGACAGGTATTGGCTATTATATATTGCAGAGCCAATCATTCAAACCAATCACATTAAAGATAATGCTGGACAGGAACTGACTACAATTTATTACAGAGCCAAACAGTAAAACCAATCACATTACAGATAATGCTGGACAGGTACTGACTACAATATATTACAGAGCCAAACAATCAAACCATTCACATTACAGATAATGCTGGACAGGTACTGACTACAATATATTACAGAGCCAAACAATCAAACCATTCACATTTCAGATAATGCTGGACAGGTACTGACTACAATATATTACAGAGCCAAACAGTCAAACCATTCACATTTCAGATAATGCTGGACAAGTACTGACTGCATTATATTACATAGCCAAACAATCAAACCATTCACATTACAGATAATGCTGGACAGGTACTGACTACAATATATTACAGAACCAAACAGTCAAACCATTCACATTACAGATAATGGTGGACAGGTATTGACTACAATATATTACAGAGCCAAACAGTCAAACCATTCACATTACAGATAATGCTGGACAGGTATTGACTACAATATATTACAGAGCCAAACAGTCAAACCATTCACATTACAGATAATGCTGGACAGGTACTGACTACAATATATTACAGAGCCAATCAGTCAAACCATTCACATTACAGATAATGCTGGACAGGTACTGACTACAATATATTACAGAGCCAAACAGTCAAACCATTCACATTACAGATAATGCTGGACAGGTACTGACTACAATATATTACAGAGCCAAACAGTCAAACCATTCACATTACAGATAATGCTGGACAGGTATTGACTACAATATATTGCAGAGCCAAACAGTCAAACCATTCACATTACAGATAATGCTGGACAGGTATTGACTACAATATATTGCAGAGCCAAACAGTCAAACCATTCACATTACAGATAATGCTGGACAGGTATTGACTACAATATATTGCAGAGCCAAACAGTCAAACCATTCACATTACAGATAATGCTGGACAGGTATTGACTACAATATATTGCAGAGCCAAACAGTCAAACCATTCACATTACAGATAATGCTGGACAAGTATTGACTACAATATATTACAGAGCCAAACAGTCAAACCATTCACATTACAGATAATGCTGGACAGGTATTGACTACAATATATTACAGAGCCAAACAGTCAAACCATTCACATTACAGATAATGCTGGACAGGAACTGACTACTATATATTACAGAGCCAATTAATCAAACCATTCACATTACAGATAATGCTGGACTACATATTGCAGAGCCAAACATTCAACTCATAGTAGTTCCACTTGTGAAAGAAAAAATAAGTTAAGCTATTTTCAATTACCTATGTCAGCATCAATGTTGGTTAGCTTTTTTGTCTATTTCCTGAAAAATTTTCATGGTATACCCTTTAACTTGGAACACTTGTTAAAAATCAAGTTTAACCCATTGCAAAAAGGTAGGTTACCTTGATATATATTTTGGCAGAGTTATGCCTCTTTTTCAATTAAGAACTTTTATTACACTATATTGCACTGACAAAAATGGAGGATGCTGTTTATGGGCAGCACTTACTGCCCTTACTAATTGCCTATATATTATTTATGTAACCATATCTGTAAATGAGAATGATTGGGATTCCTGCGAAAAATAGACATCGCCGTCACAGTGAATGATGTGGATAAGCTAAAACATAAGTGGTCACATGATTTTCTTGGTTTAAAAATAGCTAACTGTGCAGCATGGCTCAGGTAGAAAGTACATGTTTGTATTGACAATTGTGGTGTTGTGGTTCAGACAGGTGTAGGACATCAATAATCAATATTTTGCAAGGTCTGTTCAGATAACAATGGTTTACTAAGATATTTAATGAAAATTTTGTCTACAAGCTCGAATCCACGCTTATGGTGCATGCAGTCTTAACTAGACTTGACCTGAATGTTTACCTGCATGAAACCTTAAATAACTCTTAATCCCTTGACTCCAGATATGAGCCTACTACAAGCCCATGTACTCCAGTGAGCAATAATGGGCCATTATGGTCCTCTTTGCATGTCATTTGTGGCATTTTCATTTCTCTACATTTCTTGTGCTATGTGTGTCATGTCATTTGTTGTCTTTTGTCATTTCTATCCATGTTTTTGTTATGTATGTATTGTCATTTGAAATGTTTTTCTTTATCACCATTTGTAATCTTACAGTCTATGTAAGTTATATTTTCTGTTTTTGTTAAACAGGAAGTGATCCGTGTGAGTCGTGAGTTCAAGTGTTTTGCTGGCTGTCAGTGGTGTGCCTGTATTGATGACTGTGCCCATGAGGTGCAGATTGAGTCTCCACCAGGGCAGATCGTGGGCTTCATAAAGCAGCAGTGAGTTTTTGTTCTTGAAAAATGTTGCATCAACCAGTTATGGTCAGTATAGCCACTTTCATCTTTTTTTGGTGGAGGAAAACCACAGATAAATAAATGGGTAGAACCACCTGCACACCACTGGTCAGCTTGAAATTTTTCCCAATTTAAGTCCTTCAACCAAAACCGGACTCAAACCCATGCATGGTGAGGCTAAGCCACAGAGGAGTTATAAGGTGGCGACTTAACAACTAAGCCATGGGCGCCCTTGCATCAGCAGTGAGTAAAGTGATCTGTTTTCCATTTTTGTGAATAACCCTCAGGGTCTTAGGTTAAGTAACCTTTCTAATGCTTCATTTTTGTGAATAACCCTCGGGGGCCTTAGGTTATGTAACCTTGCTAATGCTTCATTTTTGTGAATAACCCTTGGGGACCTTAGGTTAAGTAGCTTTTCTAATGTTTCATTTCTGTAAATAACCCTCAGGGCTCTAGGTTAAGTAACCATTCTCATGTTTCATTTTGTGAATAAGCTTCAAGGCCCAAGGTTAAGTTACCTTTCTTGTGCTTCATTTTTGTTAATAACCCTCAGGGCCTTAGGTTAAGTAACCTTTCTTATGCTTCATTTATTGTGAATTACCCTCAGGGCCTTAGATAAAGTAACCTTTCTAATGCTTCATTTTTGTTAATAACCCTCAGGGCCCAAGTTATAGTAACCTTTCTTATGCTTCATTTATTGTGAATTACCCTCAGGGCCTTAGATAAAGTAACCTTTCTAATGCTTTATTTTTGTTAATAACCCTCAGGGTAAGAAACTTTACTCATGCTTCATTTTTTTTTAATTATAAGTGGTAATATGTCCTTACAATTAAATGCAAACCTGCCTAGATATATTATAAGAGACTGTAAAAAATTGTGCAGATTCTGCTCTAGCAGCTACAAATGGAAACTGTTGATCTACACAATTTTCTGCATAAGACTTACAAGTTGGCACTTGTTATTAATGAGCACATAGCCGGATTCGATTCGAGCTGCAGTCTGAGACCTAAATTAAAAAAATGTATTCAAATTTGTGTGTGATCTAACTTCAAATATGTTGCAGCTTTCCAATTCAAATATATAGGAATTGGGTTCGAAGCTCACAGACCTAAGTGATTAAATCATGTAGCAACAGAGATTGCTCATAAACTAGTGAATTATGCACAAATAATGTCAATCTCACAGTTAGCTTGATTTTGCAGTAATGGTTAGGCTTGATTACGTCTCGATACCTAAAAGGTCACATATTTGCATTACATTTGTTCCCCTATCTAGCTACATTCTTCTACTCACAACTTAATGCATATGTCGTAATTTGTACCGCTAAACACTTATTAGCAAAAGTGTAGATCTTGATCAGACACCTCCCAGTACGGAGTATCATGATCCAAACAATGGATGCATTTTATGTTAGAATATATAGCAATATTTAAGATAAAATATAAGCCTTTGTATTTGTCAAACTGCGATCTGAAGTACTGTTTAATGCTTGTTGACCTTGTTGTGATAGCTTGCAATACATCACCTAGAAATATGGGGGTGCCTGTGGTCGGATGGTTAGACTGCAATAATGCCTCTCCAAGAATTATGGAGGCGCCTGTGGTCGGGTGGTTAGCCTGCAATAATGCCTCACCAAGAAATATGGGGGCGCCTGTGGTCGGGTGGTTAGACTGCAATAAAACCTCACCAAGAAATATGGGGGTGACTGTAGTTGGGTGGTTAGACTGCAATAATACCTCACCAAGAAATATGGGGATGCCTGTGGTTGGGTAGTTAGACTGCAATAATACCTCACAAAGAAATATGGGAGTGCCTGTGGTTGGGTGGTTAGACTGCAATAATACATCACCAAGAAATATGGGGGCGCCTGTGGTTGGGTGGTTAGACTGCAATAATACCTCACCAAGAAATATGGGGGCGCCTGTGGTCAGGTAGTTAGACTGCAATAATACCTCACCAAGAAATATGGGGGCGCCTGTGGTCGGGTGGTTATCCTGCAATAATGTCTCACCAAGAAATTCTCTAATTCAGAAGGGGATTTTCAATGGATCGTTGACATTTTGTAGATTTTTTTATATTTTATTATATACTTGATATTTTAAATATAGTTATTGATATTTTACATGAGATTTTTTAAAGATGTTATAAAATGTTTGTTTTTTACATTGATCTTGATAAATATTTATTGTTATATTCTTGAGATTTTTTCTTAATTGATTAAAATTTTATATCAAAATATAATACGCTTTTGGCTTTTTTTATTTGACTTTATTAAATTATGACTTATTTTTTTCTTTTATTGTTCCATTCAGACCTGTTAACATTTAGCATTGATATTTAGCATTGAATGTTGGCAGTTTACATATAACTTATTAATAACACTTACTCATTGATATTTTACATAAAAGGGTTGGATTTTATTAGTGTATGTTTTGCCCTTTTATGTAAAATAAATGGCATTTACCATTAAATGACTGATTATCACTTCAGAGAAAGCTGTATAGCCCCCAGCAGTTGACATTTTAAATTGAAGGGTAGTTATTTTACAGTGTCAGACATATTAAGCCATGAGCTTCCTACATTTGTTAATAATCCAGACATATTGCTAGAGATTCAGCAGGAAATAGTGCAAATCCTGGTTAGACAGCTCTCAGCAGACTTATTGCTAGAGATTCAGCAGGAAATAGTGCAAATCCTGGTCAGACAGCTCTCAGCAGACTTATTGCTAGAGATTCAGCAGGAAATAGTGCAAATCCTGGTCTGACAGCTCTCAGCAGATATATTGCTAGAGATTCAGCAGGAAATAGTGCAAATCCTGGTTAGACAGCTCTCAGCAGACTTATTGCTAGAGATTCAGCAGGAAATAGTGCAAATCCTGGTCAGACAGCTCTCAGCAGACTTATTGCTAGAGATTCAGCAGGAAACAGTGCAAATCCTGGTCAGACAGCTCTCAGCAGACTTATTGCTAGAGATTCAGCAGGAAATAGTGCAAATCCTGATCAGACAGCTCTCAGCAGACTTATTGCTAGAGATTCAGCAGGAAATAGTGCAAATCCTGGTCAGACAGCTCTCAGCAGACTTATTGCTAGAGATTCAGCAGGAAACAGTGCAAATCCTGGTCAGACAGCTCTCAGCAGACTTATTGCTAGAGATTCAGCAGGAAATAGTCCAAATCCTGGTCAGACAGCTCTCAGCAGACATATTGCTAGAGATTCAGCAGGAAATAGTCCAAATCCTGGTCAGACAGCTCTCAGCAGGGAGCAGACTGATCTGGATCTACACTGTTTGTCAAAGTTGTATACATATTTGTTTAACAAGCTGTGGTTAAAATGACAACCATTGACCATGAAATCACTTCCTATTACTACAGACAAAGCTGTTTAGCTCCCAAGTTTTCCATCTTGGATGCCCAACATGAGGAGATTCTTAACATCCAGGGTCCTGTTTGCATCATCTCGGGGCCATGCTGCTCGGATGTCGAGTTTGAGGTTAGATTTGTGTCTTTGCTGGTTACTTTAAAACTTTTGGTTAACTAATTGATTATAATTTATTTAAGGGTCAGCACAACAGCTGATTGTGTATTGTAAACTGTAGTTGAGAATGATTTAAATAAAATTAATTTATATTTTATTCTTTTTTGTTTTCTTTAAGCAATCACAATATATCGCAAAATTCTTTTTTGTTTTCGTTAAGCAATCACAATATATTGCAAAATTGTTTACAAATATTGCAATTTATTGCAAAATCCTTTTCCCATGTGAAACCTAGCCCAAATATTGCCCTTATTAATGCCATAAAAATTATTATCTGTTTTGATAATGAAAAACCATTATGTTATAAGCAAGATCATTAGGGCTATTCCTATATTATATATTATTGAACTGCATCACATGTTGGTAAAGGGAGACAATCCAATTTTAACAAGTGTGACCAGTCTCCAGGTTGGAGCTCATGTGCCTTTCACTTTTCAGATTGCAGTAACCTCTGTACAGTGAAGAAAAAAACTTGACAAACTAGATTTCAATGAGATTATAAAATCTTTGGTTAAGTGAAAATATCCACAAAGTACATGTATAGTTCTACCTTATATCCACAGGTGATGTCTAAGGACAGTTCCCAGGTTGTTGGAAAGGTCAGCAAACAGTGGTCTGGCTTCACCAGGGAGGTGTTCCTGGATGCTGACAACTTTGGGGTTTCATGTAAGTATTTGGGATATGTAAACATGTCTAGCACCACTCACCAAGTAGGTTCAGTACCTGTTTATATATAATATATAATATATAATATAATGTTAGGAGGTCTTCTAGCTGACATGCAGTGCACAGTTGGTTCTGCCAAGACATTGGTTGGTGGTCTGTCTCCACAAATCATAGCTATATGTCGCCATAATGACAAAAATTCTGCTTTGATGTAAAAATCCCCCCCCCACACACACACACACACATGAGAGACAATAAGAATTAAATATAGGAAAAAGGATTCAGAAGATAAGTTATTGTATCCCAGCTAGCTTATGTGGAAATTTAATGCAACAAACCTGTGAGTCTTTCTCCCTAGTCCTTCTTAAGAGGGTTCCAGTTTAGGCATAATCTTTTGTAGGGAGATACAAATTTAAAGGACATTTGTTAAGTTGCCTAAGGTGTATACAGCTAGATAGAATTGCAGTGGAAGTGTTTGCTCAAGATATAAAGCTTTCACTTTGATAGTAAAAGAAATTTTAGATACATTAAAAGCATAAGTCCTTTGTCAACTTTTAGCTAGAGAACAACCTTATGCAGTTATGCTGGTAACCTATTTTTTGCTTTCTGCAAATAATATAGGATACTCATTTTTAAGACTTGTTAATGCTAGGACATCCTTTTCTTATGAATAATGGTGTTCTTAGCTAAATTACAAGACCAGTTCCATTATATGTCCGAATAGTAGTACTCTCGAAAATAAAAACAAAAAAAGTGGTCGTGTCACCGACTTGTAAATTCCTTCGAGACTTTTTGATCCCTAACTAGCTGGGTTTGATTTAGATGACTCTTTAATGTGGGGAAGTCTTTTAGTTGAGCTGTGGTTTGTCAGTGGTTCTATACAAGCAGTTCTCTGTGGTGTTTCTCTATTAATTAAAACTTGGCATTGCAATAATGATCGTAATAGTCTCACTGGGATGTACTAAGAAGTGAGGGTATAAATAACAATAATAATTACAATATCTCAGTGATGCGATGTATGTTTCAGTTCCCATGGACTTGGATGTGAAGATAAAGGCAGTCATGATTGGAGCTGTTTTCCTCATTGTAAGTAGTGGGTTCAGAACCTCTTAGTTGTATGTATATATATATTCATGAAGATTAAAAAATTCCAATCTGCTATTGTCATTTTAAATAAAAGATACTACTTATCTTCCTTGGTGGTAGATATTTTCATGTATTTCATGATAACACAATATTGCTACCTGTTGTGGTTTGTTTTTAGTGTGTTCTTTTTTTTTTCAGTGAAAAAATATTTTCCTCATTGCATAAAAATGTGTGAAATGCCAATGTGTACAAGTATATCTATCCACATGACATGCATATAAAATATCTTCTTGCAAGGGAGATTATTTTGATTATTTAAAAAAAAATTGACAAGTAAGAGTTATTTCCCTGATATAACAAAGTGAGGGAACTATTAAAATGGTGACTGGGGTAAATATACTCAGCATGGCTCGAGTTGTGTTTTCAGTTAGATGGATCAGTTAGATTCGACAGATTTTAAAAGATTGTTTGTAAACAGGCTTTATACAGAAGGTAAATGTTTTATGTAGTCTCATTCTGCTTTGTCTGGAACATGAGCCTGGGTATGAGAATTCTGCATTTACCTCATTACAACAATTTTAGACAATGTCACTTTAGGTCGGGAAGTGCTACTTGGATACAGATGCATTATTTGTTTACTTACTCGTGCACACATTTACATTTAATAATAATTTAGACAAAGTCTGTTATATATTAAGCTGCACCATTAGGTGACGTTATACCAATAGATGACAAAATGATCATGCATCATAATAATGTTACATCAGTGTGTATTTCCATTTCTTAATAGCTAGAACTATTTTTGATTTAAGACCTCATTTATACTTTAAAATGTTGCTTTCGTTGCAATGGTGTGCATGTTTTTGAATCCTGAAAAAAAAAAACCCACAAAAAACAGGTATTATTGCCATAAAGTCATAGATCCTGGATCTTTCTATCCATTTTTAAAATACTATATGTGGACCCTGTTTTATAAGATTTGACCTTTAAACGCTTTTATTATATGCAGAATACACACACACTCTAAATAAACACTTTGCCTTTAGAAGTCCTTTTTTAAATTTATGTCAATTGTATTTTTCCATTACTGTGATTTATGACTATTCTTGAATCATGTACCCCAGTATTGATCAAACAGATTAAAAAAAGAAAGGGATTGGATCCATTGTGTTTTTTATAATCAGGACATTTTGTTTTGAAAATTGGTGATACAGTAGAAGCAATGATCATGCATGTGGCATTGTATCTAAATAAACAACTCCAAAACTTGATTGATTCCTATATAACTTTATATTTACCTGATTAACCCTTTTATGCATAGTTCATCTATAATTTTGAAAATTCGCATGACTTTGTTGTTTTTCTTTAAAAGAGATTAATGGATTTTAATAAATATATGTTCAACTTGTAATAAAAGATATAAGGCTGAAGCAGTCTACACATAAAACCTTAGTCATGCAGATTCTGATAATAATTGTAAATTGTAAAACAAACTTAAAGGCACATAATGGTGTATACATGCAAGAAAGGGTTAAGAACTTGAAAATAATGATAATCATTTTGAGAGCAGCTTGTTGTAGATGAGTTGTCTGTGATAAATATATATTTATATATTCTAGAAATACAGATTGCAATAAATTGATGTTCATTATGGTAGTTTTTACTAAAATGAAACAGAAATGCAGGATCAAAATAAAGATTGGTAGATGCTCATGTAAATGAACTTTTGTTATTTATTTAAATTTTATTTAAAAAAAAAATATTTTATTATTGCACAGAAAAATTTAATTGGTTTTAACTGATAACTATTGGATAATGAAATCATCAGCCAATTTATCATAATTGTGAAGAAAGCATTAAAAATATTGCATATTTTGTTTTCCTGCACTTTTTGTTTCCTTTTACTATATTTTCAATGTGGATTATTTTTTTTCCAGGGTTTTATGTGTTTTGAATTAAAAACAGCCAAAAATGAAAACACAGCAATAGCCATCCAGTAAAAGGGTGACAATTTTAAAAAAAATCTGTTATATCATCTTGATATTTAATAATTTAATATTCGTTCAAACTAACCTTTTGTATTTCTTTCTGCAGGATTTTATGTTTTTCGAAAAACAAAACAACAACAACCATTAAGATGCCAACATTGGAGTGGTAAATAAAATGTTTGTAATTTATCTACCTCTGTTTCTTTAATATACCTTCATTCTAACCTGCATGCATTAACAGCACTGTGTTTATTATTTTGTAATGTTATGGCAGATTTGTGAGTGCAGTCAATACACAAACTTTCCAATGACTTTTTAAATTTCAAAAGCAATTAATAAATGACTTATCAGAATGTATTAAAATTGAGCAAAAAAATAAATAAATCATTTTAACTAGATTTCTAAAGATGCAGTTTAAAACTTGAACAGAATCATGCAAATGGTATTTTGACTAAATATCTTATAATGTAACTAATAAATATCAAATTATTATTGGAGCTTTAGATAAATGACTGTTTAAGAAAAATGTACCAGTACATATCACCTGCCCATTATATGTTGTTGACTTAAAGTTATAGGGCCATATAAATGAACAGCATGAAGTTATTAGGCTTCAAATGTTACCTACATGAAGATATTGGGCCTTATATATGTTACCTTTATGAAGTTTTTGGGCCTTATATGTTACCTACATGAAGATATTGGGCCTTATATGTTACCTATATGAAGATATTGGGCCTTATATGTTACCTACATGAAGATATTGGGCCTTATATGTTACCTACATGAAGTTATTGGGCCTTATATGTTACCTACATGAAGTTTTTGGGCCTTATATGTTACCTATATGAAGATATTGGGCCTTATATGTTACCTATATGAAGATATTGGGCCTTATATATGTTACCAACATGTACTAGCAGGGACTTATATATTGCCAACATAAACTAATAAGACCTAATATCTTACCGACATGTTATTGGGTGGTTTATATTACTGACATGAAGATTTTGGGTGTTATATCTTATCTATATGAACTTATTGGGCCTTCTTTATTATCAACATAAAGTTGTTTTTTGGCCTTTCATATTACCAACATGAAGCTTTTTGGCCCTATATATAACCAACATGAGCTGATTGGTCTTTATTTTTACTGCCATGAAGTTTTTGGCCCTATTAATTTTGACCAACATGAAGTTATTGGACCTTATTTTTACTAACATGAAGTTATTGGACCTTATTTTTACCATCATGAAGTTATTGGACCTTATTTTTATCAACATGAAGTTATTGGACCTTATTTTTATCAACATGAAGTTATTTGACCTTATTTTTACCAACATAAAGTTATTGGACTTTATTTTTATCAACATGAAGTTATTTGACCTTATTTTTACCATTATGAAGTTATTGGACCTTATTTTCACCAACATGCAGATATTAGACCTTATTTTCACCAACATGAAGTTATAGGACCTTATTTTTCAACATGAAGTTATTGGACCTTACTTTTTATCGAAGTGAAGTTATTGGACCTTATTTTTACCATCATCAAGTTATTGGACCTTATTTTCACCAACATGCAGATATTAGACCTTATTTTCACCAACATGAAGTTATTGGACCTTATTTTTCAACATGAAGTTATTGGACCTTACTTTTTATCGAAGTGAAGTTATTGGACCTTATTTTTACCCACATGAAGTTATTGACTTGAAGTTATTGTGTTTGACAGTTTATACCTCAGTCAAGTGCTATTATACATAATTATATAAAAGAAGCATGCCTTCTTTGGTGTAAAGTTGGTCAACTTTGATGTGCTAGCCACTGATTAAAAAAAACAAACTATTGAAGGTAGTATCCACCATTTTGCCTATATCAAATATAATTAAATAAATCCTCTGGTTTGGAAAGTTTTAGCATAATTTCTGCATAAACTCATACTTGATGGCAATTTTAACACTACTACTTATGTTAGGAGAGACATGTTGTGAAAAAAAAGCTCTTTCATGTTCATTCTTAAATACATGTAAATAAGCATGATGAGTATTTCTACTTAAAACGTCAGAGCGGATTGCCTGGATGATGATATAAATTGATGATATAAATTGATTCCAAAAGAATGTGGTTTAAAAAACTGAGCTGCATGGCTCAGATAGGCAATAAATAGGGGTGCTCATGGCCGAGCGGTTAGTTGCCGGCTTGTAACTCATCAGCCCCTCACAGTGTGAGTTCGAGCCCGGTTAGTGGTTCCACCCAGGCATAAGTCTGGGGTCATCCTCCACCAATAATTATCTGGACATCGCCAATATGACCATAATTGTGTTGGTACGATGTAACAAAAAACAAAACAAAAACAATCAAACAGTTTTAATGTGGGATCACATTTGCCTGCACAGTATGCATAGATAAGACCCACCTGACTGAAGTCATGTTTTCAGTGTTACAACACAACTCCCCCACACATCTAGAACATCATCAAGTAGCTTTAAGCAAGAACTTTAAAGTTAACCATACCAACATTTTTTATTCAGTGCTTTTACTGCTTGAAAATGTCACCATGTTTATGAAGAATGAGGTTAAACCTCAGCTTTTTTCATTTGTTGAGAACCCTTAAAAAAATTATTTTATTTTAACATAAAAAAATAACAATTTTCAATAATTCTAGTAATTCACCAGCAAAAAGCGCAGATCCTGGTCCCTGTTGGGTCTGACTGATCTGGATCCACACATCTTGCCTAAACTTGATAAATTCGTGCTCCGAGCTTTAGGTTGTAGCATTCACTTCCCTGTGAGGGATGTACACTATTTGTATGATTTTAATCATCGATCCCCATCCATCTTCTTACTGGGACAAATAATTTATGGGTTAACATTTATCATTAAGTATTAAGACTAATGAGACCATTAAGGTTGATGAACGATCTGCATTCTTGTTCCTCCCTGTTAACTATGTCACAGATGACTCGTTTAAGCTTACCTAAATGTAAGCATTTTGTATATTTCTTGTATATTTAGCGGGGGGTTGACATCCAATCATTATCCATTGTCCTTGATTGGCACTCTTTTCAGGAGTGCGAGGGGTGTTGGAGGGCACCCGTGGCTGAGCGGTTAGAGTTGCCGACTTGAAACTCCTCAGCCCCACACGACGTGGGTTCGAGTCCCAATCAGGACAAGAACTTTATACCAAATAAGTAGGGGTGCCCATGGCCGAGCGGTTAGTCGCTGACTTGTAACACCTCAGCCCCTCACTGTGTGGGTTTGAGCCCGGTTGGGGCGACACCTTTCATGTGGGGAGGTTTTCCAGCTAACCTGCGGTGCACAGGTGGTTCTACCCAGGCAAAAGTCTGGGATCTTCCTCCACCAATAATTAGCCTGACGTCGCCAATATGACCATAATTGTGTTGGTGCGATGTAACAAAAAAAAAAAATCATTTTATTGAATTGTCCAATTTCATGAGCAAGTCATTCCAAAAGTTTAGTAAAATTTTGTTGAAAATATAATGGCTTTTCTTTTTCTGACTCTTAATAGTCATAACTTGGGGCCAAATGGATAAATAGTGGTTAAATATAATCAATGGTTAAAGTTAGATTAACAAATAAATTTTGGTTAATTTGCTGATAAGCTATTGTATAAACTTTTTATTCATTTAAGCAGTTCCAGAGCATATTTGGTTAACTTTAATGTCATCCCACTGGTCTGCAAAAATTACAATGAAAAATAAAGTGGCTGTTTATTTTAACAAGTTGTTAAAAGTTAAAAGAAGTTAAAAGTAAGTGCAAACCTGTTGAAATTCTGCAGAACCTGTTGGTTTAGCAAGTAAAGAGTCTAGTTGAAATTTATGAGAATGTCTTCCATAGATTAACTGCATCATCCCATTTTATATTATACTCCTTTATCTTCTTCCCATTTCATAATTTTCTAATTCATCATTGTTTTTACATTGCTTTTAAATCAGAATTTAGCCAAAATTCTTGTTATAAAATGGCGACCTTTTTTATAAGGGCTTTTGGAGAGGAAAAGGTTTTCAGATCATACATTTTGCCTAAATTGAATAACTTTACAGGAAGAAGTAAAAATGTCTAAAACCTGGTTTACATGATGGTTTACAGTCTTAAACCTGCTTTGTATTATCTGATGTTGTCTAAAACCAGGGTTGCATTATAAGATACTGTCTTAAACTAGGGTTGCATTATCTGATTCTGTCTGAAACCTGGGTTGCATTATCTGATTCTGTCTAAAACCTGGGTTGCATTATCTGATTCTGTCTAAAACCTGGGTTGCATTATCTGATTCTGTCTAAAACCTAGGTTGCATTATAAGATACTGTCTTAAACCTGGGTTGCATTATAAGATTCTGTCTTAAACCTGGGTTGCATTATCTGATTCTGTCTAAAACCTGGGTTGCATTATAAGATTCTGTCTAAAACCTGGGTTGTGTTATAAGATACTGTCTTAAACTTGGGTTGCATTATAAGATACTGTCATAAACCTGGGTTGCATTATAAGATACCTTCTTAAACCTGGGTTGCATTATCTGATCTAAAACCTGGTTTGCATTATAAGATACGGTCTTAAACCTGGTTTGCATTATAAGATACTGTCTTAAACCTGGGTTGCATTATAAGATACTGTCTTAAACCTGGGTTGCATTATCTGATTCTTTCTAAAACCTGGGTTGTGTTATAAGATACTGTCTTAAACCTGGGTTGCATTATCTGATTCTGTCTAAAACCTGGGTTGTGTTATAAGATGCTGTCTTAAACCTGGGTTGCATTATCAGATGCTGTCTAAAACCTGGGTTGTGTTATAAGATACTTTCTTAAACCTGGGTTGCATTATCTGATTCTGTCTAAAACCTGGTTTGTGTTATAAGATACTGTCTTAAACCTGGGTTGCATTATAAGATACTTTCTTAAACCTGGGTTGCATTATCTGATCTAAAACCTGGTTTGTGTTATAAGATGCTGTCTTAAACCTGGGTTGCATTATCAGTTGCTGTCTAAAACCTGGGTTGTGTTATAAGATACTTTCTTAAACCTGGGTTGCATTATCTGATCTAAAACCTGGTTTGTGTTATAAGATACTGTCTTAAACCTGGGTTGCATTATAAGATACTTTCTTAAACCTGGGTTGCATTATCTGATTCTAAAACCTGGGTTGTGTTATAAGATACTTTCTTAAACCTGGGTTGCATTATCTGATTCTGTCTAAAACCTGGGTTGTGTTATAAGATACTTTCTTAAACCTGGGTTGCATTATCTGATGCTGTCACAAACCAGGGTTGCATTATAAGATACTTTCTTAAACCTGGGTTGCATTATCTGATTCTGTCTAAAACCTGGGTTGTGTTATAAGATACTGTCTTAAACCTGTGTTGCATTATCTGATGCTGTCACAAACCAGGGTTGCATTATAAGATACTTTCTTAAACCTGGGTTGCATTATCTGATCTAAAACCTGGTTTGCACTGTCTAATGCTGTCTTAAACCTGGGTTGCATAATACTGTCAAAATCCTGTTATGTGATATGTTTCCCTTTATACTAGCACATTACATTGTTTTGTTTGCTTTTTGTTACTACGATTCTTTTTCAGCTTACACAAGTACTTAACATTGCATTACATTTTCTTTTGTTGTTTTTTGTTTGATCCTTTACACTTTGACTAATGTTATAATAAATTGGCGCCAAATCTGGCAGTGCAATCAATAATCAAATATCAGATTGCTCCAAAATAAAAAGTAATTGTATTAAGATTTATTGAAGTACCAATCAGATTTTGCATAAAATTACCCTTGCATGAATGTTCTTTTGTAATTTTTTTTTTTGTGAACTGAAAGTGAGAATTAATTTTGAACAGATAACATTTATGCTTTATTGGTTCTGTTTGGAATAAAATAAAAATATAGAAAAATAATTTTAAGCATTTTTTTTTAAATATCTGTCATCTTATTATACAAGACCACAACTATGTCACTGCTGTACTAATGTTCCTATTTTCCCTTTTTCTGATCCTTGTATATACCATTGATTGGTGTTGGGTTCTTGTTTTTCTAGTGATCTTGATTGAGTGCTGGTATTGGTATGCTAGGCCAAATTTACACAATTTGCAAACAATTATTATGACCTAAGAAAAATTGACTTGTATAAAATTGCATTAAACAAAGAATTTTCAGTGGAGCATACATAATGTGTGCAAGTAATCAATTTATAAGTTAGTTAACCACTATTAGCAACAAATACATTAAGAAACATATTGTCTCTTAGTACAAGAACTAAAAAATTAATTTGAACTACATAAGTACATATTTTAATTACAAAAAGTCAGCTATAAAATATTTTCTATCAGTATTCCCTACCGCCTTAATCAACTAAACAGCTTTATGATTTTTTCTGTTTGGTTCCAATTTCAGGAATTCATGATTGGGGAAAGATTCCAAAACAACAGTTACCCAGCATGTTGATGAGCGCAGAAACGAGAAGACATGATGTCACAAAATGGAAAATTATTCAAAAATCACCAGCATTCACCAGTCTGTTTTGAAACAGTTCATTGGACAATCAAATAACTTGTTGCCTTTGTAGTACAAGTCTCCAGACTTTGGACAATGTGAAGATTGTTAAACAATGTGGATAAAACAAAAATGGTCCATTTTTTAAAAAAAATTGGAAGCCTATTTAAATGTATGGTTACTTTCTTTTTGAAAGTTCTTTTTCCTTTTTTTTTTTTTTGAAATTTAAGTTGAAAGTGTGTTGAAGACATGATATAACCTTCTGAAAGTTTGTGTTAATAGAAATTACATCACACCAATTACACCAACTATCACCAACTATCAATTAAGTCATGTATCTATATACAATAAACCCAATAAACAAACATTAATTAAGGTAAATCTTATTTTTTTATTATCATGTTAACTAACCTACACATGTATGTTTAAATGTATTTAAAGGCTTTTACCTTAATTTTAAAGAGATTTAAAATTGTATTTTTCTGTTGTTGTTTTGTCTACTAAAAAGGTTGTTTATACTTGTATGTATAATTTTACTTTAAGCTGATACTTCAAACAAGATGTTTATAATACAAAAATATAAAATAACATTAACTTAGAATTAACTTATCAATCAAAGATGTTTAGTCAGTACACAAACTATAACAATAAATTCTTATATATTTATATATATATATAATTATATATATTTTACATTTATCAATTAAAGAAATATATGAATGTTTACAATATGTTGTCTAATTCATTATATTTTCTGATTTGTTGTTATTGCTTGTATTTAATGCGTAAATAACACAGAACAAAGAGCCAAAGAACAATATGAATTATTAACTTTTTTCACAACCCATAAAAAGCATGGATTATTCTTAACAATAACATGGGTTAAATAGTGCAGCTGACAAAAAAAAAAATCAATTTATTATTGCTTATATTATTATTATGCAATGCTTTGGTGTTGTTGATGGGTCAGTTTATTGTTTATGCTAGCAATTTTATGTTGGCGCATATAATTAGTATTGTATTTCTGTCTGTCAAAACACATTTCAAAGTGAAGGGTAGTATTTTGGTTGATTTATTTTTCATTTTTTTCTTAAAAACCTTACCTGGTACTCAATCGTTTTATTGTAACAGTTGATAATTATAAGATATATTCTTTAATTTCTCCATCTTCTTTATAGCCTCTTCAAACCCTAAATACCTGGGTTGGAGATTATAAAACTTTCGAGTTCGAGTCAGAGTTTGAGTCAGAGACAATTCTGAAGCATCTGATTGGTCAGATTTCAAATTTTATTTCAATCCAGCCAATCAGATAAAAGAGTATTGTCTCTTTTATAATTTCAAACCCAGGTACCCATTATCTCAATAAGTCCGTTCCAATGAGTAAACCAATACGCACAATTCATTGCTGCATTAAACCAGAGTTACTGCCCTTTATTTTGAAAATTGTATGTATAATCATTGTAATCTTTCTATAAAATAAACATGTTACTTATGTTATATTGTGATCAAACCTTTTTCTTGGTTGGTTTTTCATTCTAGTATTCAAGTATATATTGAATGTTTAGAGTTTATAACTTAACATAGTAAGTTGAAGACAAATTTTAAAGGTGATCCAAAGTAATAAAATTGTGCAAATGACAAACATTTTCCAATTTATTGTAGGATTTTGCAGATCCTTCTTACTGATTTTTTTAAAATCTGAAATGACATCCTAATAATTGGGGATACTTTTAAATCAAAACATCTTGTGTTTTTAACTTAAATCCATTTTTCACATATCATATTTATATTGGGTATTCCTTTAATTTTGGTGTTAAACCTTTGGATTATCTTAATTCCTTATCTCAGTTGTTGTCAAATGATGTATATGTTAATATTTATCATTTACCCATGTCTGTGCCTCAACTAATAATTCTTTGCCTTATGTTATAACCCATCCGGTAACATTGCCATATGGTTTTGTTAAGAGTAAAAGCACTGTTACTTCTTTATACATATGATTGTTATATAGTTAACATATAAGTTATAATTTTAAGATTAAAAGAAAGTTAAACATGGAAAGTTAATTTCACAAACAACAGACCTGGATCCTATACTACATCCAAACAACTTGCTGGTGTTATTTTACTGGTGTATGAAGCCGCTTGAAATACACCACATTGCTCGTGATTTAGTGCAATGTCTTGAATGCCATGGTGTTTAGATGGCACTGACAAGATTTGTTGGAGTAAACAATAGTCAGGAAGAGGAAATAAGACTCAAGGACACCACTGAGATGAACTTTGGGAAAGAAGGATCTTACAGGGCGTAGTAGTATAAAATGATATGAAAAACAAATTATTACACAGTATATCAATCCGGACTAGTTGTGTTACTTCAGGTGAAAACAAGAGCTAAGACCTGAGAGCTGATTTACACCATTGCACTTTGACCCTGTTTTATTTATCAAGATTATTATTATGATATAGGAAGATTTCAGATGTTTTTTATCCTTGCACTTATATCATTTTTATATTTTTCATACAGCTTATAGCATTAACTAAAACAGAACATGAGCAGTCATAGGTATCACTCATCTTTTATATGTAGAAATGACAATAAACACATACCAACATCGTAGCCTCCGCATTATTATTTCCATTTCTTTATATTCTTTTTATTTCTGCATGTTACTTTATGTTTAGTTATTGTGTTCTTTTAGCTTTTAAAAAGCAAGTATATATTTTCTTATCGTTAAGTTAACTCAAATCCCTAATCATTTAATAATGGCAAAATGATAAAATACATTACCTTATTTTAGTAAGAAGGTTTTAAGTATTATTTCGCATATTTTTGTGTAGATGATTTGATTTGAATATAACCATATATGGTCCCTTGTTTGACAAGTAAATTCCAAAAATGTGAGATTCTACTTAAACCAATTTTAAATCAGGGTCTGCATTTTCCAAAAGGAAGCCTTTTTTAAAGCTGGCATTTTCCAAAGGAAACCTTTTTTAACGCTGGCATTTTTACCTATTTTTAAGCTGGCATTTAACTATTTCCAAAGGGCAACCTAATTTAAAGCTGGCATTTTCCAAAGGAAACCTAGTTTAAAGCTGGCGTTTTCCAAAAGAAACATATTTTAAAGCTGGCGCTGCATTTTCCAAAGGAAACATTTTAACGATGTCACTGTATTTTCTAAAGGATAATTGTACACTGTTATAATGTTAATATATGTATATATTCCAGTACATATTCAAATGTTTGTGACTTTTTGCTTAAAAGCTTTAATAACATTTTAGTCTCCTATGTATCAGCTCAATAAAACAGGTTCTTGACTTGAAAATTGTTGCTTTGTTATTTCCTTAATACAATGTGTTATTAGTGAAAGGTGCAGAGATGCTGATATGGTCATAATGATGTTGATTAGCACAATGATTAAGATAGAGCACATGCAATGCTGTACCTCCAATTGAAGAGTATCAAAATTAGGGTTAAAATGCTTTAGAACTGAGGGCTGAGGGTGCGAATACCAGTACAGGCATGCATGGTCAACTTTTGTTCCTTCCTACTTTTTTACATTGACATTTTTTCTGCATCACTCTAACAGGCAATCGGAATGTAGGTTTTAGGTTTTATTTTGTAAATCAATTTTAATTTTATGGTTTTAGCTAAATTTGATTACAAATTTATTTCCTAAAATACTTAAAGTATAAAAGAATCAGAAGCATATGGTGAAATTATTTTATTTTTTGCAGCATCAAATAAAATACTTTCTAAAACTTTTCAGAAACGTTGAATTAAATCGTTTACCTATCAAGAGTTCGTTTACCTATCAAGAGCTTGTTTACCTATCAAGAGTTTGTTTACCTATCAAGAGTTAAAGTAAACAAGAGTTTGTTTACCTATCAAGAGTTTGTTTAACTATCATTTGTTTAACTATCAAGAGTTTGTTTAACTATCAAGAGCTCGGTGAATTTTTAATTAAGCACAGTCAGCCTAAAACATGTTGAGTTTGTGACTTTACATATTTGGGATAGTTTGAGTCAAACCAATTAATTAACATGTTTAAACGATACTCAGAAGCAAAACACTTCTCCAAAAGAGGATATAACAATTTTTGAAGTCTTCTTATTTCTAAAAAGGAGACACATTAAAATATCAATTTTAGAAGAAAAAAGAAAAAAAAAACATCCATAAATTCAAAGCTTGATGGAGAATTTTCTTAAAATTTGGCTTCCATGTTAACATTAAAGTATACAACACACTAGTGTTAATTTTCAAATACGGTATATATTCTTACCCACTTGTTTTACCTTAAAATGATAAGGATGAAGATGATAATTAATATTATAATAAACACAGTGATGATAAAGATGGTATGATGAATAAGATGGCCTTTAATAATTCAGGCCTGGATCCAGAACTTTTCAGCCCGGGGACAACGAATTTGACATACGTTCCAAGGGGAACTGGGCATGCTCCCATGGAAAATGTTTCTCGAATGTCTGAGATGCATTCTGAAGTGTATCTGGACAAAAGGTTAACATTGAATGGTTTTATAAAAGTGACTATAAAAATGGCAAAGACTAAACCATTAGCAACATAACTTTGTTGTTGATTTTCGGTTTGAATTCTTGACAAGAAATACGCCGAAACAGGCAAACACATACTTCTCTTCAGCTAGAATACAAAAGTATTTTTTTCTCCATTCGATCGTAGTTCGCATATTAGTAAAGAAAATAATAAAAAATCTTGCTATCTTAGCGCAATTTTTAGCAAACAATCATTGCAGTATTGCTAGATATATACATTAATATTTAATATTGCCTACTTTCTGTTGGGCGTTGGAGAACGTGTTGTGCATAATTTAAAAGTTGAATATCTATGAGAATCATAAAAATTAATCTGAATATAATAAATATTGATATGATGATGTAGATGAATAAGTGACATCATATAGTAAACTACTAATGCCAACGGCTTAACATGTATAGGGACATGTAGAAATAACAATCTTTTCGTTTTCTATGGAAGAATACATTCTGATCACGGTATAAGTTTTTTTCCCTTTTGGTTAAAAATCTTTTAAGATGTATTTGAAGCACGCGGTTTCAATTTATTTAATGTGCGGGCCCAAGTATGTACGAGTTTCCAACATATAATACCGAGCATTCTCACCCGTCACACTCCTCGGGAGTCTTGTGTCCGGAAGTTTTTTGTTAGTAAGTCGATCTCTACGGAGAATCAGACACATATCAACAAAGGTGAAATCCTGCAGTTTAGACCAGTTTTTCTCTTATTCCGCATTATTATGTTTATTGGTGCACTACAATTATTTGATAAATAAAGCATAACGCTTGTCATTTTGATAATGTATTTCGTAACCAACCCACGCTGCAAAGTTACCATTTTTGAAACTAAGAAAACCACGTGACCACTTTTGAGATGACTTTTCATGACAAATCGAGTATTCATCTCTGACGTTGATATCGCGTATTTCTATCACCGGACCTGGTAGCGCAATCGGTAGAGCGTCTACTCCACGTGAGGGAGGCCCCGTGTTCGATCCCAGGACGCGACATACCGAAGTCGTTAAAAATGGTAGTGGTATAGCTCCCTTGCTAATGCTCAAGCAAATATAAGGATAGTTCCACGACTGGTTGGCCCGGTGTCAGGATAATGTGACTGGGTGTGGTATCATGTCGGGTGTCCACTGCATGCTATGCACAGTGAAGGCACTTCAAGGCAGCACTATATCTGCTTCACGTGAACACCGTCTCCAGATAACTGAACTACTGTTTGTGGGACGATAAAATCCAATAAACAAACAAACAAACGTAATATATTAAACAGGGTACAGTTATCGCTTTGTGTAGAAAATGAGATTGTTTATGTTTTCATACGTTTGGGTGAAAAAGTGAGAAATACTAGTTATCATCATCATTCTGGGTCCCACGGGAGGTAGTTAGTAAATACTGAGGTATGGAAAAACAGCTGATTAAAATACAGTTAAAAGACGAAATAAACATGAAATGAGAAGAAAAATTTATAAAAAATATATATTCCTGTGACCACTCTTGAAATAAAATACGATCATACACCGAAATCAACAAATATGCTTTATAACATCTACTCTACTCTACTCTACTCTACTCTACTCTACTCTACTCTACTCTACTCTACTCTACTCTACTCTACTCTACTCTACTCTACTCTACTCTACTCTACTCTACTCTACTCTACTCTACTCTACTCTACTCTACTCTACTCTACTCTACTCTACTCTACTCTACTCTACTCTATCTACTCTACTCTACTCTACTCTACTCTACTCTACTCTACTCTACTCTACTCTACTCTACTCTACTCTACTCTACTCTACTCTACTCTACTCTACTCTACTCCACTCCACTCCACTCCACTCCACTCCACTCCACTCCACTCCACTCCACTCCACTCCACTCCACTCCACTCCACTCCACTCCACTCTACTCTACTCTACTCTACTCTACTCTACTCTACTCTACTCTACTCTACTCTACTCTACTCTACTCTACTCTACTCTATTTACAATGTAACATACTATATGGACCTGAAGAAATACCGTAATATTTACACGCGTCATGTTTTACTTGTTTTATCCGAGACACATAAAAACATATATCTGTATGTCTGTTTGACACACTTTACGTTAAATAGTGGTAGTGTATTCTATAATGATGATAATGGGCTAGCTCAGAAAATCAAGATGAACTACAAACTTTGAAGAAAAAAAAAGAGCTTAATTATGTCATTGGTGCGAAATAGCGAAGCAAAATGTTAATAATAATCAAAATCAAAGCACTGAATGTCATGTCAATATTTCATATTAAGGTAGCGTAATAAATGTCGGTGTTGAGCTTTTTGAACTACTACTGATACACTTAACAGAAAAATGCACCTTAAAAATGCATAATAGGCTAAGATAATGAACTAGAATTAAAATATTTATATATAAAAGTTAACTGCATTGCTTTCATTAACAGCTCTAATTAGCATGAACATATTTCTCAGCCTAATTACTGCCGTGTGACAATATTATTGTGTATGAATAAGCAATAGAATGCACTCATCACCTAGGGGTCCTATATAGTACTAAAGGTGGTATACGACAGTTTAGACCAAAGATTCTTTCTCAAATATCCAAAACGTCGTTGTGATCAGAAAAGGACGTGCAAAATACTGTTCATTGATGCCCTAAATCTGTGTGAGCAGTGAAGCATTTGTACACACTCGTCATTGCAAACAAGTTTTTCCTACCTGAGCCATGATGCAGAGTTAAAAATTTTCAAACTAAGAAAGCCGTGCAACCACTTACTTTTGAGATCACGTTATATCTTAGTTTATGAAGAAGAAAATAGAATTTTTAAACTTTTAAAAACCTTTTGGAACACTAATGACTGCAACATGCTAATAGAATTGAAACTACATGTAATTGATTAATATAAGAGTGAGTTAAAGTGATTGAGTGACATTGTAAAAAGAAACAAATTAAAAGTAAAATTAAGAATATGTCTTATGTAAAGTCAATCGTACCTACTCGGCGATCTCCGGCAAGCTTCGGATAAATTACGTAGAATCACGAAGCGTGATCCGAGTGATGTAAAGTATATGAAAATATAAACCCACAAGGGAGATAACTAACAAATTTCTTCCATTTCGAAAATATGGAAAAAACAAACTGTCGGAAACCACCTTTAAAACTTTCTGTTCACTGTTTCAAAGACCGACAACATCTATGGTCTAAGTATAAACACCCACGACTAGCCTGTATCTTCCATATGCAACAACATCTTACCCCTGTTCTGAGAAATTTGTGCATAATTCCTGCATACACTTAGGCCTATACTGTAGTTTATGTAAAGCCTGTTTGTAGCATTATCTCATTTGTAAGACATTGTAAATCGTGAAATGTGTCGTTTTAAATATCCATTATTTCTAAATGTATAAATAATCACGATGGGGATGCAGCTAAAAAATATCGCCATCAGTGCTGATTACACGGACATCACCTTTAGAGGAGAGTTCGCGTGACCAAAGATATCCTCGGCACTACATTACATGCATACAAATAGGACCATCTGACAAATGTTTAAGATTAATTTTTACACGGACTGACCTTAGAACGATCAATTATAAAAATCAACACAAGTGTCTTACTTGGTATAACCTCATTAGTCTTATAGGGACAATGTATTTGTTTAACGCATATGTTGTCAATTTCGACACATTTTGACACATGGTACAAGGAGATTTTAAGATATTTAGCGCATGAGGTCATCATCTTCAGCAGCAATTTCATCATCATCATCATCTTCATCATCATTGCTATAATCATCATCGTCGTCCTTCTCCTCCTAATTTTCATCTTCGTCGTCCACCTCCTCATCATCATCAACAACAACAACAACAACAACATCATCATCATCGTCGTCGTCATCATCATCATCACCACCACCATCACTACGACAATAATCAAATACATCGATTATTTAGCTTCCATCATTATTAGCTCCACTTTTCGAAGAAGAAAATTCGGCGTTAGTTGACCTTTTTGTTTATTTGGGCCCATTCGTTACTAACCGTTAAAAACATCGCATCAAACTTGGAATACTTGTGCAAATCAAATCCCATTTTGTAAGGGCAGGTAACCCAAAAATGATTTTACAGAGTTATGCCCCTTCTCGACGTAGAATTTTCACTAAACTATCTATCATTCAAAAATTTAGATCGCTGCCTACGAACAACTATTGTTTTCTTATTGTTCTTTACCTCTCTACAGGAGTGCCCGTGGCCCGGTCGGGGCGAAATTTATCATGTGATGGGGTATATTTATACGCATTTATCGTTCGTTATTTACACACGTCATGTCAAGCTTCTTTGCGTAACAAAGGTAGCAAAGAGGTTTATTTTATTTGTTTATTTTATTCATTTTTTTTTTGCGATTCGTGTCTACTATAAATTAAGTGTTTACATTCAAAATGTTTTGTTCTGATCTGTAAAATTTCAGGCTGCTAGAAATAACAATTTACCAATAACTAGATCTATTGAATTAGTTCATGGAGTTTCTTTACGCAAAGCAAATACATACACGAATGTAAACAATAACACTGTACACGAATCTCACAAGTACACTACAAGCTGACATCATGTAATTTAACAATTATAGAAATAACCAAAGTTAATTTATGTTCACCCCATTTATATTTCAAAAGCTTAGTGTGTAGCCCACTTGTTACCCCTAGTCAAAGTCCTAACCGACTTTGTAACATGAAGTCGTACTGAGCCACGTGGCCTAAAGTATTGTCGCCAATCATTCGCACCATTTTCGACCCATTCCGTAGACATTTGGAAAAGCCTATTTCTGAAAGAAAAATAGGCGAGGGAATCCGAAAGGTCGCCAATGTGCCCAAAATAGTGTCGGTGCTATGTAACAGCAATAACAACAAAAATGCAAGAATAATTATATAAAGCAACCTTAATTGTATTTTTTATAAACCTATGGATGTACAACGTTTGAATAGCACCACAGACGGGCCTAGTTGGTTAAAATCAATGATGAATCACATTTACATCAGTTAAAACTGCCATTAGTTAACATTCCAAATCTCAAAGGTATTTTCAGTGCGGTCCTGGTCGTTTAGTCAACCTCACGTGACGCCGTTTTCATACGTAATTATATCACGTGAATTTACTGGAAATGGCTGCAGGGATACGATACGTGTTTTTGTTTCTTTTAGTTGTTGTTTTTGAGATGGCATCCGCTTGGTTACGGGGCAACAATGGGAATGCCAACAACAACAATAATAACAACTATATGATGTTTCTGTATGGTAAGTTCTCTGTTTCGATGCTGCTTGACTGCAAGGCACATGTTCACACTGTAAACTGCACAGCGTTGCACAAGAACTATATTTTTGTCGTATACGACCATGTTACGCATGTACGATTTCGTGAAAAATTCAACATTTCCTAGCATTACATTATGGCTGTAGATGACAAGACAATGGCGCGAGTTGGACTTATTATTCTGCAACACACAGACGTCCGTACCGCCACAGCCTACTAAAACCATTGAAACAATATAATCGGTACAACACTTTTACAACAAAAATGTGGCACCGTACTCTAGACAAAACAATAGCTATTGACCCCTCCATGGGCTTGAAGTTCAAATTACTAAATATGCTCCGGCTGAAGCCCATCGTAATTCATAACATAGGCTATTTGAAAACTGTATGAAAACTTCGAAAACGTATGAAGACACGGCAATGTAGTCGGTAGAGCACTGGAGCGTACATCTCGGCCTCTGATTCAAATCATACAAAACCAAGTTTGGTTCGTTTTTGTGACATTTTTGTCTCATTTTCACTGGCTTACATATTTACATCCCCTTAATTTGACGACAAATACGTTCACTTGTTAGTATTTTTTAAACCCCATCCATTTAAAACTATGGAGAAAATAACAATGTGTCTGCGAAGACTATTATCGCTTTCACAGTTTGTTTTTCAAATTATGTTTGCTTTGCTAAACACAACGCTTAAATTGCAATGGTAAAATAATATTTTCGAAATCATATGTGATTGAAACAAGCGTAATTATCGCCTTATACGACTGTTTCTCTAAGTATTGTTAAAAATTTTGCAAAATCGTTTATTGGCTATTAAAATCATTGTAAAACAGAAATATGACATTCGTTGTCATTTAATCCAAGCATTTATCAAACTCGTCCAGGAAAAAATGATAGTAAGCTAGCCATAGGCTCGCTGACAGTTGTTTATCATGAACTTGTTTAACAAATGTTTGTATTAATTAAATGACAACTCGTGTCAGATCTTACATATCTGTATTCAATTATTATCGCATTCTTACGGAACAACTCCCCACTTTCGAAATGAACGAAATGTTTAGTACATTTTACTTTTTTATTTGCTTATTTAAAAAATCGCTGAAACATTTTAATAAAATCTTACTCAATCAAGAAGATTTCATTTTATGAACAAGCTTCAGTCATAAGTGTTTTTTTCCCCCAAAAGTAAGAAAAGTGGAAAATCTCTGATTTCTGCTGTAACTATATACCAAATAATAACCCCAAAGGGAGATAAAAATGTAGTTTTTAATAGAGTAAGGTCCCTTTACATTAAAAAAATGTACACACGGTCTTTGGTGGGTGTAAAGTTTGATAGATTCGCTCCAAAAAAAATGACAATAAACCAGCCAACATTAGAGCTTAGTAGTGTTAAACCACTAAACACAATCAACTGGACTGAACATTGTGTAACATCGCAGCTCCTTAAAACGATTCATTTCGATTAATTTGTTATAAATGAAAAAAGGACTTTAATGTTTAACATGTAAGTAAACGGAGTAGAAATATATGACTAAAATTGTTTGACAAGAAGAGATAAAGCCACCGTATAATTTTTTTCAAGGGGGGGGGGGGGGGGGGGGGGGGGGGGTATTTGACAAAGACAATAATTTGGGCGTTGATAGTTGATATCTAGCACCGGTATATGCCATCTGACGGAGGCCATGGCCATTTTGAGGCTTTCTCATCCGCTAAACTGTATATAATATATAAAATACGTTAGAAAATAACATTGAATTAGTTTTCTAACATGATTTTTAACTAATGCTTACACACAATTTTAAACAGGGTTGTTCAGCGACAACTCATGGGGCGATTTTGACTCCTTCGACGTCTACGATTAAACAGGAGAGGGGCCTTCACAACAATAAGCGGCCATTTTGCAGGTAAAATAGGCACATAACAGTTGCTTCTATAACAATTTAAATTAGAAAAATATTTAAAAGATATCGAAATTATTACATCAGATAACAGCATTTAGCATGTATAAGTGATGTAGTCACAGGAGACATCTATTGAAACAATGTATAGCTTATATGTCTACGATCAGGGGCGTAGCTTCCTTTAGGCACTGTAGGCACGTGCCTACACTTTTTTCTCAGAAATGAAAAAAATAAAAATGTCAAAAAATGCAATAAAAATTGAAGGGTAAGGGGGGTATAGACTAGCAGCAAACAGCTAATTGATCGATCATCTTATTTAAAAAAGTCCAGAGAATCTTAACGAGTTTTATCTTTATAAATGTGACTTTCTTGATATTTGTACGAAAGACTATCAAGAACCGATGACGTCACATTAAAGTTTCTTGTAAATAGATCTCTACTGAAAATATGGCCGACCAGGACCCGCCATATCCCGATATCGGTGGTGCTAGCTTTTGTATTAATGATGAGGAAACAAAGCGATGCCTCCTGAATGAAGCATGGACATCTTGTCTGTCATTCCCATTTCCTTTGAGGTATGCATGCTTCAAATATTTGTACTTTTTTGGGTTAAAATGCACCCCGTTATCCGACATATTTTTAGCTACTTGTTACCAGTATTGGTCCCCAGAACTATTTAACTTTGAACAAAATACCCAGCCCAGTCCATCATGACATGTTCACGAAGGCAACTAGGAATAAATGTTAGTATGAAACAATTTACAAATAGTAGGAAATAGAAGCAAAATAATCTATCGACAGAATGAAATCTACCTACTTATACAATTAAAATCAATGCGGTCATGTGGTTGCGGAATTAGCGCAGTGGTTAAAGCGTTTGCCTCATGATGCAGCGATGTAAGTTCGATGCTCGGTGACGTTGAAATTATTTTAGAAAAAAAAATCCTAATGCTACTCTGCTAACATTTGTTTAAGTTAATTTCAATCGCTTTTGAAACATTATCGCGCAAAATTTATTTAATATTGTGTTACTGAAACGATTAATTTTCGGAACTTCATGGTGCCTTATTTTTCGAGTCATGCTATCGTGCACGTGTCTCCTTATCTAAATATCACACTTAATACTTACACTTGTGCAACTATATAAAGGCTTATTTGCTACCAATTTGTTTAGTGACTTACTCTAAATATTTTGTTCAACAGGACGTTCGGAAGCAAACAACGTAAACTGAACGGCAAATAGTTATTGGAGAAGAAATGGTTGCGGTATTCGAAGTCAAAAGATGCAGTTTACTGTGTTAACTGTTGTTTGTTTGGAGGTAATGATGGTCGTGAAAAGACATTTACATCTGGCACGAGCGACTGGAAAAATCTTTCATCGTTACTGAAACGTCATGAATTTGAAACCTGTCACACAAATGCTTCTGCGAGAGCTGAAAGTTATCAAGATATCCAGTCAGGAAAATGTGAGTCAATCAATAAGAAATTGTCTGAATCTTCTAGGATAACAGTAAAAAACAACAGACATTTCTTGCAACGAATAATTGAAGTTATAGTTCTTTGTGCAAAACAAAACATACCACTTAGAGGCCATACTTCTGAAAATAGCAACTTCAACGTAATACTCATTGCGTTTGCAAAGAACGACGAAATACTATCTGAACATTTGGCTAGTGCACATTATAACGCCTAGTATACATCTCCTGATGTTCAAAATGAACTAATAGGTATTTGCGCTGAACAAGTCAAGGAAAAGATAACAAGCAGCTGTCGAAACTGTCCCTTCTTTGCAATAATTGTTGATGAAGCTACGAACAAATCAACTAAGGAACAATTGTCGCTCTGTGTAAGATTTGTTGATGACGACTGTTGTGTAAAAGAGGAGTTTTGGGGTTTCGTTGAGTGTTCTTCAGTTTAAGGTGCCGACATTTGCTCAAGCATTTTGTCATTTCTTGAAGATGTAGACCTTGATATTTTGAAAATCCGTGCGCAATGCTATGACGGGGCATCAAATATGGCAGGCAAATATCAAGGTGTTCAAGCACTGGTTCGTGAAAGATCCTCACACGCCAATTACGTCCACTGCAAAGCCCATTGCTTGAATCTTGCGTTGGTACATAGTTCAAACATCCCGTGTGTGCGCACGATGATGTCTACTGTTCAAGACGTCAGTTTCATGTTCGATTACTCCGCTAAACGTCTGACTGCCTTCTGTAATGAGTTATCTCAAGATGCTACAACAAGAGCAGATATGGAACAGAGAACCAAACTGCGAACCTTATGTGAAACAAGATGGTCAAGTCGTGCAGATGCCCTAGCAACGTTTAAGAATGCCTTTCCCGTTATTGTTCATGCCTTTAAAACACTGCAAGAAGACGGAGATGACAAAGCAGGGCAATATTTGGGAGGGATTCTCAGATTTGATTTCATAATATCTTTAATCGTTGCTAAACATTTGTTAAGTTTAACTGTCGCCCTTACTAACTTATTGCAAAAAGAAGATAATGACCTGCTGCATGCAACAGAAGAAACCAAAGTCGTTATACAGCTACTGCACAATGAGCGGAACGACCCTAACGTATAGGACGCACTCTCTGACAAAGCTTCAGCTATCGCTGCAAAATACGACATTCAACCATCAAGACCTAGAAGAGCTGCCAGGCAAAATCACCGAGCCAACCCGAATGTTCAAACATTGTCAGATTATTGGAAAGTCACCTTGTTTTATGTATTCCTTGATCATTTGGTACAGGAAATTGAATCCCGCATCTTGAATAACCAAGATCGTTTTGCGGCACAGTATCTTCTTCCAAACAGATTACCAGGATTACAGGATGAAATGCTGCCAGCCATATACGCTGCTTATGCTCCAGATCTCAGCCATACATTTGAAGCTTTCGAAAATGAAATAGCGAGGTGGAGAGTTCGTTGGAATATAGCTGAAAACACCCCGGTTCGACTACAAGAAACGCTTCAGAAAACTAACAAAGTCTTGTATCCCTGTGTTCACACTATTCTCACAGTTCTTTTAACAATGCCGTCGACATCAGCATCATGTGAACGATCGTTTAGCGCAATGAAGCGAATAAAGAATTATTTACGATCGACTATGGGAACAGAGAGAATGTCATCATTAGCAATCCTCCATATTCACAAAGAAATGGATGTTGAAATCAGCAAAATTATCAATACTTTCGCGTCTAAGAAAGGAAGAAAACTTGACTTTTTCTAAAAGAATGTCGTACTCTTACTTACAATAAAGTTGTATAAACTAAACTTCTTATGTCTTAAAATTGTGTTTTTCCTTTCTTCGGAAAATGACTCAAAATGCCTTAGAATGCAGCAAATGCAATTTAGATTTTCAAAATTTTCCGGGGGAGCATGCCCCCGGACCCCCCTAAAATGGTGCCTACACATTGATTTCTTCCAAGCTACGCCCCTGACGATAGTATAGCGTTGAGTAGTTGTTGTTTAATATTTATATATCAACATTATATGTGGTATCTTACAGTTTGGACCAATTATTTTTTCTCAAATCTCCCAAAAAAGTAATTGTTCAATAAAAATGTCATGTAAAATCTGCTCATTGTTGCCCTAGATCTGTGTGAACAGTGAAGCATAAATCCCCACTCGTCATTCCAAACATGTATTTCCTATCTGAGCCACGCTGCAGAGATAGTTATTCTAAAACTTAAAAAACCACGTGATAACTTCCTTTTGAGATCGCGCTATATCGTCATATGTTAAGTCTAAGCTGACGTCTGTATCTATTTTTAGCACAGACCAATATCATGGTTATTTATAGATTTGGAAATAATGAATATAAAGAGAGATTTTTTACTATCTTACAATAGAGTTGTTTTTAAAACATCTTTATTTAGACTGAAAATGAGATTATGAAAAAAAAACTATGTATAATTTCCCAGACACCATGGAAAAATACTCTTTACATGTGTTCGATATAGATAAACTGTCAGATACCACCATTAACATTCGTTATCATAACACAGATAATGTATCTCTGAATAAAAGTCAGGCTCAGGATAATGTTGATGCATAATTTATCACTAGCTTACAGCAAGTGGAAAACTGTTTCATTAAAACATCAAACCACAATATTCTAAATCCATTAAAACATCAAACCACAATATTCTAAATCCATGCACTTGGCGATTTCCATTTTTTTCATAATGCCTAGACTGGTTTAGTATTCCATTTTTATTATTTGGTATATAATAGTAATTATGTCAGTTTATTAATTGTGATTTTAACTGTCTACAGACGAGGACGAAAAGAAAGCCGGACATTAGACATGATAAAAAGATGGGAGTGATTTGCTCTTATAGTTAATCAACAAGACCTACAACAACAACGACGACAACAACAACAACAGCGACAACGGAAAGAACCAAACAAAATCAACGACGACAACAACGATTACGACTACATTTACACGAATGAATTAACAATGCCGCTCGTTACAATGAAAACTATGCAGTTTTATTGTCATAACTGAGTCCTACAAGCCAAATACACATGTGCTCTGCAAATAATTATAACGGATGATTTATAAATTAACATGAAATAAAACTGACAGATATATATTCATTATATATACACGTTTGACAATTAAGCTATGTTGCCAGGTTTTGATTTGAAAGCTCATTTCAGTAAATGCCATCGCGATTGATTGTAATAAAAATATTATTCATTAAAATGAACATCCACATTCCATTTTCACACTGTCAATAAACTAGACCTATTATATTCCAATACGGCGATAAACAACAACATGTCAACAAAATGAGTATATCTTGTAGAGAAAATCTATCTGACACCAACTACTACCTACTCCAGCCGGTGCTGCTACGCTCCTCCTTCTACTTCTGCTATTGCTTTTTGATCTTCTGTAAACCATTCCTCTTCGCCTTTTTTTTTCTGCTGCTACTACTTCTACTTATTCTTGTTTTACTATTTCTGCTACAACCACCACCACCACCACCACCACTACTACTTCTACTACTACTACTACTACTACTACTACTACTACTACTACTACTACTACTACTACTACTATTCTACTACTTCTACTACTAGTACTACTACTTCTACTACTACTACTACTGCTACTACTACTATCACAGCTTCTGCAACTACCACTTCTACTACTATTACTACTATTCTACTACTACTGTTATTGCTTCTACTATTACTTATTTTACTTCTACTACAACAGCCACTACTACTACTACTACTACTGCTGCTGCTACTACTACCATTACTACTACTACCATTACTACTACTACCATTACTACTACAACTTCCATTACTACTACTACTACTACTAGTACTACTACTACTGCTACTACTGCTACTACTACTACTACTGCTACTACTACTACTACTACTACTACTGCTACTACTGCTACTACTACCATTACTACTACTACCATTACTACTACAACTACTACTACTACTGCTACTACTGCTACTACTACTACTACTACTACTACTACTACTACTGCTACTACTACTACTACTATTACTACTACTACTACTACTATTACTACTACTACTACTGCTACTACTACTACTACTACTACTGCTACTACTGCTACTACCACTCCCAGCACCACCACCACCACTTCTGCTACTACTACTACTACTACTACTACTGCTACTACTGCTACTACTTCTACTACTACTACTGCTACTACTTCTACTACTATTACTACTACTACTACTACTACTACTACTACTACTTCTATTACTACTACTACTACTACTACTACTACTACTACTACTACTACTGCTACTACTACTACTGCTACTACTACTCCCAGCACCACCACCACCACTTCTGCTTCTACTACTACTACTACTTCTATAACTTTTTCTATAACTACTGCTGCTGATAATGATATTGTCTGAGGGGATAGTGTTTAATTCGGTATTCACCATTGTGCACTTTTTCTTTGAAAAAAAAAGCACAACGAACAAATGCAAACTAATGGGATTTCTTATGGGATTTATTAAATGGAAAACCAATAATAATTTCCCCTGTACAGTTTAAAGGACGAATACATGTCCAAGTTATCGATTTGTGTTTCCTATAAAAGCTTTTTTTAGCTACGCCGTTAAATACACACAAATATTTTACAAGCGCATATTTACCTGTGCATTCCCACATAACAAATATTTCGGTCTGGGCATTACTTAAGCATGTCATATCGGTTTGGCATTTATTTCCAGTATTCCATTTATAGTATTTTGGAAAAAACGCCAATTCGATATTCCATGTTTGATTTCCGGGCGGTTTGTACTAGTTAGTTCAGATCGACATACATTGTAATAAAGTGGAACACTTTTCTGTGACTGTGCTTATAGACATCAACGCGATAGTGCACAATGTATTACTCACTCACCTGGATTAATTTACCCTCGCCCTAACAACTATTAGTGGGCGAGCATTAATGTCAAGGTTAAAATACTGTCACATTTGTTTATAATTAATGGCGTGAGGGTTGTCTTTTGCCATGGAAGTTAAGAATAACTAATTTAAAATTGTAAAGGTGATTGACAATTATCGGTATTTGGCAAAAAGCGTTTAATTTACAGAAATATTGGTAACTATGCGTACTGTTTTTATTTGTGGGTGGGTGTAATATCTTTATAAAGGTTTAGCTGTAAAACATTAATTATAATTGAATGTATTGGTTACACTTGACGTATTAACATGACGAATTGGGCCACGTGATCTGAGTTTCATATTTTTATTTAACATTTAGAGTTATTTTGTCGCAAACAGTAACACGTCTAAAAACCGCGAGGAACATACAGATTTACAGAAGAGCATTAAGTGCCCCAGGGGCGGATCCAGAAAATGTTGGTGTTGGGTATGAATCAAGATCCATTCAATTTGAGCGCAGTAAATACTTGATAAACATACACAGTTATTGACTTTAGCTTCGACCTAAGCAGTCAACAGACAAAACTTACTTTAAAAGCTTAGTATTTCTAAGCTTACATGTATGTGTTTTCACAACTCTACTCTTTTACCTGGTTGGTGGGGCAGGGGATGCACCCCCCCCCCCCCACTCCCAGCCCTGGATCCATCCCTGAAGTGTCCATGAACATATGCATATGATACATAAGCTTACAGTAAGCTCATAATTATACATTATTTGATTTTTGGCCATTTACAAGTTCTCGAATTAGGACAACTCTACTCTTTTACCTGGTTGGTGGGGCAGGGGATGCACCCCCCCCCCCACTCCCACCCCTGGATCCATCCTTGAAGTGTCCATGAACATATACATATGATACATAAGCTTACAGTAAGCTCATAATTATACATTATTTGATTTTTGGCCATTTACGATTTACGATTCTCGATTTAGGACACACATAGAGAAAGTGATTTTCTGAATCATTAACATTTAAGTTACAGGACATCAACTTATGCCCACGACCCGCACTTCAGTTAACTGTTTTATGACTCATATTCACACATGGCATTTTCCCACAGGTATAGTTTGGAGACATTCGAGGTTGCTAAGGTAAAAAGGGACTTAAATGTGCATGTATAAATGGTCACTTAAAGACTATGTGCGGCATGCATTACATATTTTTCTATTTTTTTTTTTTTTTTGGAAAAAGGAAAGTATGTCATCGGGTAACGTGGACTATTTTAAAGCAACTTATTCACAGCCCTGCGTAGGTACATGGCACCACGTGGTTTGTGCAGGTCATATAAACATGACGTAAATGTACCTCAGGCACTGTTCGCGGATATGCTGTCAAGGGACCTAATTATTCACCACCCAGTGTAAGGGAGAGTACTGCAGTGGGTTGAAAAACGATCAGTAGGCTACATATTTAAAAAGCGTCTCGACGCTTTTGATTGTCCTAAGGTTAAGAAGACCCAATCTTTTAAAGGACATCACGTTAATAATATAGTCATAAAATGTAATACTTTATTCCATAATTCATTGTGGGTCAACAAAGATTCGCGTTCTTGGTAAAAAACACAACAAAAACAAACAAATAATAAAACAATGAAGTCGCTTTAAGTACTGTTCCTCGGACTATATACTGTTCCTCGGACTATATGCCTAATGCAATGTTAAAAATGTGGCGTATTAAAATGACAAATTTTGCTTCTTGTCAAATCTGTAGGAGAATAAGAAGTGGAAAAAATAATAAACACAAATTATAGAAATAAAGTAGCTCTACACTGTATTTTGAGATGCAATTTTCCGCTTAAAACCGAGCATTTTGCCTCAAGTCATGATTATGTAGATTGCACATTAGGGATAGATCGTTAAATAAGCTATAGCTTTATTTCGAAACGACCGGACATGGTGTGGCGTCATTCCTTATTGTGATACGTCAAACATCCACCAAGCTCTCCTGAGATGAAGGAATGCCCATTCTCTACTAAAGTTGAAATAAAAGGAGCAAATTTAATTCAGTAAAATAACTTTTAGACTTCTATCAGATTAGGTTATGTTGAAGATAAATTTAGTAATTTTTCTTATTTATCGATTATACCGGCCCCACTATCGTAGTGTTTATTGTTAACGTCCATGGTGTGTGATTGACCAAACATCAGTCAAATATAGCTTTAAAATGGCTCATTAACCCATATTGACACAAAACCTAATAAAAAGGTAGCTAGTTACAAAAGTTCATGCAAACGGTTTACAATTGTGAAATGGACAGCTATGTCTACACCTCTTTAAAAGCAGCATATACATTAGAGACATGGAAATTAGTGTAAATTGTATTAATAAAATACTGTAAAATGTTCTATCTTTCTCTGTCGCAGTTATGTGCGAAATCAAAACAAACACATCCGTAATCATTATATGAGTAATCGGTAGGTCAGGTAGGACCTCTTTGATTATAATTGAAGTACAACAGTAACATGTCCTTCGCCATTAACTTGCAAGGGTAAGCGATCGCAAAATGGTTAACTACTCGCAAATGAAGCACACGGTTGCAGGTTCGATACCTAGCATTGACACTTTTTTTAATTATTTACTGAAATTCCGCGGGCAAGCAACTCCAGTCCGGCAGTTGCCTATCCCAATGTAACGCAGGCCGGCGCTGCACAGCGGTCACTCATCCATCCACCACCCACGGTAACCGTTCTTAGCCCCTTAAACCACGTCGCTAAGAGTTAACCCAGCAGCGAGGCTGGTTTGAAGCACCTTAATGTCTACATCTGCCGTCGTTACATAGTATTGCCAAAAACTATCAGTAGGCCTATAGCATAACCATAAACTGCTTTCCCTATGTTAAGGGAAAATGGATCACTGATAATGCTATCTTTCTCAAACGGTGATTTAAACATGCCTCACCTATTTATTACATATAAGTTAAAACTTATAAATATATTTTATGGTTAGTGTCTATGCATTAGATTTAGACTCTTACCACTACATATAGCTCTTCTAATTGTATCACAATTATAAAGCTTATTACTTCTAAGTTACTATCTGCTATTTAGTTACTTTGTTTCCATTGTAACTCTGTTAAACAATCTACCATTGATATTTATGTATGCCTATATGATTGTGTATTGATGGGCCTCTGGCCCGACATACGAATAAAAATTATATCTATCTATCTATAAGGAATGAGCGCCAGTTTCTGTGACCGAGTTATACATTTCAAGGTAAACGAAATTCCCATTAAAATTTACATCACAAACGTCTCAGTTCTAAATATAGAAACCTTTATTTACGCGGGAAATTTGTGATTTTCTGAAAATGAAATTGAAAGAGCCTGTAAATGGTTTTAGTAATCAAACCAGTATATAAGGGTTTGCTCTCCGCTTACCAAGCTTTAAACAACGTGTGGTAGACCACAACTCAGACATCGGATTTTTTTTAAAGGTAAGATCTTTATGTTAAATGCACTAATTCCATTGATATTTAAATGTTATTTAAAATGCGACGTATATATTTAAAGAATTATTGCTTATAGTAGAAATTTAAAAAGGAAACATGAGTTAACTATCATTTATTACAAATATGGGCTTTTTTCTCTGAGAATTCTTCACAAATGCCATTTGAAATGTATTTCAAAAGCAAAATAAAACAAAAACGAAATATCATAGCAAATCAGAAAACCTCGTCCTTTGGCTAGCGAAAACGAAAGTGATTTCGTAGAAATGGTCGAGGTTATTTCTTTAAACCTAAACCGCTCGTTTCTAAATACAGTAATCTTGATTTTTCAGCAAGTGCGTACCGTACATTGTAGAAAGGTATTAAAACCCGATTTTTCAATTCACTGTTTTATTCAATCGTCAAAAATGCATTATATGACCAATGTCCGTTTGAGATAAAAGTAAAAATACAATAAACTAGTGCGTGATCAAGGCAATAATCAGACACAATCAATTTTCTAAAAAAATACAACTACTTAAGAATATATATCAAATCCATTACATTTAAACACAGAAATGTCAGAATTCTGTTCTTTTAAGCAAAACAAGGGTTTCAGCAAAACGTTTAATGCTTAGTCCACCAAGTCCAAAACACCAGAATTGACAAAAAGGTAGATACACCTACGTACATACGTATAGGTAGCTACTCACCTAAAAATGTAATTTTACGTATTCGGAGTTGTATGTTATGGACATGGGATGATGAATAATACAATAAGGTTTTGTAATTTACAGCTGATGTGAAAATATGCCTGGAAAGACGTTACAGATTTTCCTCAAGGGTCTGAAGGGAGAGACAAACATCATCAGGATAGATGAGGTACTTGTATGTTGCATCATCCTCTTCCTCCTCATCATCCTCCGTCATCTGTGCTTCATTTTTCGAGATATTATATTGCACTCCAACCCTATGAAGGTCCCTGACGTTGGAAATTTATCGGAAATTCCTATCATGCGAAATTATAGAGATAAATGAACTTTGGAAGCGATATTAGACTATTTCATAGGCGGATCTAGGGGGTGTTGGTCACATAAAATTTCCAAAAACACCATCCATTAAGGCATTTTTTAATATTTCAGGGTGTGTCACATCTTTATGGAAATAGTAGTATTGTTTTCACACATCTGTCTAGTTCTACAGATAAGACGAGTTTGCGCGTATTTATGCTTAAAATGTTTTGAGTCAGCAACAAACACACAACACACATAAAAACGCATTGAAATTAAATTGTTTAAAACATCTAAAATAATGAAATGACACTATGAAATGACAATTGATTTAGCTGCTGTACCTATCCCACAAAAAGGTTAAACTATTCTTTTATGTATTTGAAAAAGGCAAAAGGTCGGATACTATCGTTAAGATGTATACACAAAAGTACGCAGTCTATGTAAATCGCCTTTATCAATTATTGTCATCACGAATGAAATTTGTTCTAAGGGAAAGAACTCTTAAATACTTGGACTTACAACTGAACCTAGTTATTTCCCATTAACTTACACAGCTTGTTAACTAACCTGTGCGGCGGTGGTCTCGATTAGTTTGCAATATTTCGCCACCAATAATAATTAGTTGTTGTTATAAACTGTATTTTTTGGTTGGTCTTGTACACCGAACAGTCTTTATTTTTATTTACCACCAGGAGGCGTCCATTTCCGAGCTAAAAGAGAAGGTTTGCGAGATATCGGGCATCCCTAATAATGAAATGCGACTGCTCTATACCGGTAATTCCATATACTTTTATTTCTGTTTACACTAAGACGAATTTCTGAGGAGAAACTTTTCAAAATAAATAATTTAACAACATGTGTTTACTTGGAGTTGATAAAAGCACATGTTGAAACGATTTAGTTATACTGACACCAACGTATTTGCAAAAACAGGTGACCTGTCTGGCTGGAAATGCACAGCCGAAACATTCTAAAAAAATTAAAAAAAATAAAAAATAAAAATATAAATAATAAATAAATAAATATAGATATATATAGATATATATATATATATATATATATATATATATCTATTTCTCTCTCTCTCTCTCTCTCTCTCTCTCTCTCTCTCTCTCTCTCTCTCTCTCTATATATATATATATATATTATATATATATATATATATATATATATATATATATATATATATATATATATATCGGCCAAACGAGTCTTTCTTTACTACATTAAAACATCTATCATTGTTATTGCTCTTCATTGCAATGTTGACAAATAAAACAAATAGAGTATAGGCAAATGTTTAAAAAATGGGCTATTTTTGAAATGTAGATGATTAAAAATATGATTAATTGTAGTTTTTATTACCTGTGTTTTGTAGTCGTAAAGTGAAAGTTTTTTCCCAACTTTTGTTTAATCCTGTCGACGTCCACTTCCTGTGCGGAACCAATGATAAAGTACATTCTGTATTCATTGCGTTTTAAACACGGTATAAAAATTTTCAGACATTTTTGTAAGTTCACATATTCTTGTAAGCCTCTTTTGTCTACTCTTTCACACACCACAGTGCACCAGCTATGTTCAAAAGACAGACATGGAAAACAGATGTTCTTGCAAGACTATAACCTTGGTGATCTTGCTAACGTCTACCTGGTTCTACGACTGCCCGGTGGCTCTGAGACAGGACAGACCAAGATGTACGACAGCGAGGTCACTCTGACCTATAAACCGGACATGTTCACGCTGGATGACGAGGAAGGAGGTCAGAGAGCAGAAATGCCATGTGGTCATGCCATAGGTATGTGTTCCTTCAGGTGTAAAGATAGTTTTAACTTAAATGCGTTAAGATTAAGAATAAAAAAAACAATCTTATAGTGAAGTATGCGCAAAGGAGTGTTTTTCGCTATCTAAGTGAGCCACAAAATAAATCAAAGTCGTTGCACATTTTGAAGATATATAGTCTAAAAGTGCACGAACACATGATTAATGCAATCGGAACACCTCGGATAATTCACGAATTATCTCTCGGATGTATGTAGGTGATCGTATCACCTCGGCCATTTCCTTAAATGGGACTACTTTTGTGACAGACGTCAAAACAAAGATGTCGGATGAGAGCTCACTACATAACGATGCCTGTATAACTTCAATTTGTGGCGGCTTCAAAGTTAATTTATCCAGGTGTAATTTACACAGCGTAGCAGACACGCAGCTGTCACACGACATTGTTTATATTTTGTGCAAACTACATTTTAGGCATATTCTTCTTCCGCCTTCCGGCGAACAAAACGATCGTGATTTCAGTAAGTATCATTGCACCAGATACATGCGAGGGATGATTGTCCCGTGGACGGAATTACCCATAGGAGTTCCGATTGATGATTAATGCACACCGTTGCCATCACAAAACCCAAATTAATCGCCATTTCTTTCAAGATGTTGGGCATTTATCGTATAGATTTTTAATGGATCCTTTATACTTTGAAGAAGTACTTCTTCTGCAAAATATAATATTTGGAACGACTGAAAAATTATATATCATATCACAGAACATATTTAAGACTTTTTTTCATAAATGTGACGTCTATTAGACTGGCGGACGTGGCCAGCTTGCAGCCTGTATAATTATCCACGACCTCGTCAATCCAAAGAGATACAACACAACTTTTTTAACTATTTAAGCATGGCAAGTTCATTGACTATTGAGATGACAAATAGTTCCAGAAAAAAGTTAGCTACCGTAAATGAAATTGCCAATATCAAGATGGCATAGGTCGACAATTTTGTCCTTCCCATAGTCAAGTTATTATTGCCATCATCACATTGTTGGTTGTAATCGAAAATTTAGGCAAGTCTACACCAATTTGCGTTTGTAATTTATAAATAAATAATAAATAATACATTCGTAATATCCAGTATGGCCGTCATCTGCAATATGGCCGCCTACACTTTTAACTGTGGTTTATTTTGTTGCTTCTAACATGTACCTTGTTTATGTAAACCTTGAAATTGAAGACAGACTAGACACTATGACATACTAGAATAACCTATTTCAAACTGAATAAACAGTCGACAAATATCACAACTTACGTCTACTCTGTATGGTAACAGTTAAATGTCAGAATATAATGTCAGAAAACCAGTTACTTGTGTAATTTCTGTCAAACGTTAGGTATGGAAGGTTAGCTTTTATCAGAGTAAGTTAACGGCATTTAAGCCCGGTAACAAAGTTTAACTATCACCATATGAAACTCTGTTGCCCCCAAAAGATAATAACATTTTTATACAAAGCCTCACCGATGTCGTCGATTTTCTTTGTAAAATACATTGTTTGATTATATTAGCTTAAACACGTAATCTGTTAGCACTAAATATTCGACTGAATAAATGTTGTTAATATAAAGGCTCACGAATTTAAAAGAAAACACTATTTTTAGGACCAGAGTCATTGACCGCGTATTGCAGAAGTCTTCTGGATGCCAAAAAGTACGAGTTCCGCTGTCCTTATAAGAAAGAGGCACAGGATCCAGAATGCGGCACTCTATGGGAATTATTCACGGTCAAGCGTCTAGCTGTTTTGACAGTGGAGGAGATCAAAGAATTTGAAACGAAGATTGCAGAAAATTATCTTCGCAAAGCAGTTGGTATTCAAGAGTGTCCAAAATGCCAATCCTTTTGTGAGAGAAGGAGGAAAAAAGATGTCCGTGTCATTTGTCCAGTCTGTACCCGTGACCAACAAGGTAAGCTTTACGAGTTCTGCTGGTGCTGCCTCAAGACTTGGCTGGGATCGGGAGCTAAGGATTGCGGTAACCTAAGCTGCACCGGAAAAGATCCGAGACTGCGAATCGTGCAAGATAGTCCAAAGAAGGTGGTTGTTGGTGTCCCAGGATGTCCGGCAGTTCGAATGTGTCCACAATGTGGAATGCTCATAGAGCACAAGGATAAATGCAAGCACATGGTTTGCCCATGTGGCCAGAAGTTTTGTTTTATTTGTCTAAACAAGGCAGTCAATGGCCTATACACATGCGGGGCTTGGAATGCCCCATGTGCCGTGGCACCTATCCAGTCCGTTGTGCCAGGAGACTAAATGAAAGGGAGATAACTAAATAAGATCAGTTTTGCACATATTTAAGTTATTGGGTTGCATGCACGTTTTATCTACATATATGTATTGCGATAAAATACATTTTTTTTAGATAACTTGCGATTTGTATTAATCTGTATATCACTGTGTTTTACTGTTAGTATTTGTGTATGTGGAGGAATGTGTGGGTGCGGGTGCGCGCGCATGCGTGTGTGCGAATGTGTGTGTGCGTACGTGTGTGTGTGAGAGAGAGAGAGAGTGAATGTGTGAGAGTGTGTGTGTGTTTCATCGGTTTGTATGTGTTAATGTTAATTCATGTGGAAACCAACATGTTGGCTTCTTGTTTGAAACGATTTTTTGTTATTTAACAAAAAATAAATAAAAAATAAAGCTAACGTCATATATGTTGTTGTACTCACAGTCAATCCTGTCACCGCTTACTTATTGTGTCGACAATATGTTATATGGGTATATTATGTAATTTTAAACTGGCCTTTAAGCTTTTGTCCGACAAAAATCCAGTAACAATTTTACAAAACATTAAACTAAAATATTCGGATTAACTCAAATGGTAAACAACAAAATGTGGGTATACAAATAATACAATAATACAGAAGAAAAGGAATCAAAAAGTAACAAATTTAACATACAACATCAAGCTTTAAGAAAAAACAACACAACACAGAAATATGCTAGAAGACTTTGATTTATTTAAATCTAAAAATATCAAAAGAATAAAACGAATAATATTCATAAACAGCTTTTCATGTCGTCATGAATAAAGATACTGGTTATACAGAGCCGTCAGGCGTTATTCAAATAGATTTAACGATTTAGGACCATCATTAGATTGTCAATCATCGCCTTATTACGCTACCTTTAGTAGAAGTTGCGGAGCCACTTCGAGATTACTCGGCTATTTACGACATCAAATAGTCTCCAAAACTTAAATTATTGAAAGTATTCGTTTTTGAACACATTACTGTATTTTGATTTAAATAAGGATATAATTACGAATATTCCCACAGCGTTTTTTATTTTATTTCTCAATAAAACGCCTTAAAGACTTAGGACCATCATTAGACCGTCAATCATCGGCTTATTACGCTACCTTTCGTAGAAGTTACGGAGCCACTTCGAGATTACTCGGCTATTTACGACATTAAAAAAAGTCTCAAAAACTTAAATTATTGAAAGTATTCGTTTTTGAACACATAACTGTATTTTGATTTAAATAAAGATATAATAACGAATATTCCCACAGCGTATTTTTTAATTTTATTTCTTAATAAAACGCCTTAATGACAGGAAATGAAGATGGACTGAGAAACATTTTCGTAATGAAGAACTGTGAAGGTCAGCCGCGAGTGACGAACACAAAGAGAACATTGGATTCAGTCATTCCTGCTTTGGCACTTTATTTCTCAAAGAAATAGCTTGTGAACATACTTTTATTTCTACATGTTTGAAATCATTTAACGTGTAAGCTCCAAATGAGATGGTAGATGGAACGGTCAAAGTTGGTCTCGCAATTTTATTATTTCAAAACCCAATAGGCTATAGCTCTACATGTAAGTTCAACAGAAATTTATAAAATGCTATTGTAATTCAAATGTGACAATATATATTGCTGCTGTCGCGTGTTAAGAACTTAGAATATTAATTTATTTATTTTATAAGGCATGTTTAATTAATTCATGCTGCTTTGTCTGTATGTTTATTTATCGGATTAATAAGAAAAATGGCCGACATAAACTTGAAGGGTGTTCTTCTAAGGTGCATTATATTATACAAACTACATGGTAAAATTGCCATTTTTTTGCTAGATATTTCAGGTAATATGGTTAATAATTTCTGTGTATTTTATTTGGATGGACTTTGTCACTAACTTTTAAAAAAAATCTTTTAAAAAATGAAGTACATAATCAGAAATTCAAAAAATGGCTATTTTCGAGTACAAATGACAAAGTATCTTTACTTTTATATCCTTTATTGTAAACAATATGAAACATTTGATATTTTTGCTTGATAATGTGATACCTAATGGACAATTTGATACCATATTTGCCATATTTTAAAAGAATTTGTGAAAAATAAGACACTTTTTACAAGTCATAGGTTGGCATATTTTTGGCAAGTAGTGACCCCATAAAATGTAAAACTTGCCATAAATTACTTATTTTATGGTAAAAATCTTTTAAATTTTGCAAACATGTCTAGAATTAAGTATAGAATAAATATATCATAACATTTCATGTGTCCTGTTTTATGACAATAAAGGATCTAAAGCCTTAAAATAAATAAACCGAGTCGTAAAGTGTCCTTAGGCGTTATACTAATACAAATATATTTTAAATAAATATACCTAAATATAAAGCGCCCTCTGGCGTTATACCAATAAATATAAAACCTACGAATAATAATGCTTTAAGCTAAATTGTCTGCTAGAGCTGAAACAAAGGAACTCTTAATAAATAATCATCAAAATATTATAAATTGATTTTCATTTACAGTTAACTTTTTATGTAAACTTATCATTATAAAACAAGCAATCAAGTACTAACTACTTCTACAACAACAACAACAACAACTACTACTACCATTACTACTACTACTACCATTACTACTACTACTACCATTACTACTACTACCATTACTACTACTACCATTACTACTACTACTACCATTACTACTACTACTACCATTACTACTACTACTACAACAACAGCAACAACAACAGCTACTACTACTACCATTACTACTACTACTACCATTACTACTACTACTACTACTACTACTACTACTACTACTACTACTACTACTACTACTACTACTACTACAACTACTACTACTGCTACTACTACCAGTACTACTACTACTACTACTACTACTACTACTACTACTACTACTACTACTACTACTACTACTACTACTACTACTACTACTATTACTACTGCTACTACTACCAGTACTACTACTACTACTACTTCTACTACTACTACTACTACTACTACTACTACTACTGCTACTACTACCAGTACTACTACTACCAGTACTACTACTACTACTTCTACTACTACGACTACTGCTTCTACTACTACTACTAGTACTACTGCTACTACTACCATTACTACTACTACCAGTACCACTACTTCTACCATTACTACTACTAGTACTTCTACTACTACTACTACTACTACTACTACCCTCACTACAACTACTATTACTTCCCCTACTACTACTTCTACCTCAACTACTTCTACTACTACCATTACTTCTACTACTTCTAAATAAAATGATGATGAGGAGTGTTATGAAGGAGAAGAAGGAGGCAAAAAGAAGAAGAAAAAGATGATGATAATGATGATTTTGACGACGACGATGATAAAGACGATAACGATAATGATGATGATGACAATGATTATCGATGATGCCATTGTTGTTGATGCTGCTGCTGCTGCTGCTTATGATGATGATGGTGGTGATAATGACGACGACGATGATGATGACGATGATTGAGGCAATAATGAACACATCTTTATCGTTTAGTTTGGACATAAAAATATTGTAAGAAGTATAGCTCTAAAAGATTTTAACAATGAATAAATAATATTTTAGCAATTAAACTAATGTTCAGCCTACACGTGTTAAGCGTATTGCAATCTTAGATTATTAAAATCAGATGACTTTTTTTAAACATGTATAACTTACCTTTTACCATTTCTTAATTGGTTATTTAGGTAGATCTTTATAAGGGGGACGAATTCATAAAATTGTGGTTGGAGTGGAGTGTGTGTGTGTGTGTGTGTGTGTGTGTGTGTGTGTGTATGGGGGTGGGTGGGTGGTGTATGAATCAAGTTTCTTCAACTTTATCGCAGTAAATGCTGGATATGCTACATACACATGTACAGTCCCTAACATCGACCTAAGCAATCTACATGCAAAATGTACTTTAAAATCTTAGTATTTTTACGCTTTTTAAAGCTGACATGCATGTGTTTTCACAACTTTACTCTTTTACGTGGTTGGGGGGGGGGGGGGGGGGGGGGGGCGGGGCGGGTAGGGGGGCGGGGAGGGGGAGCATTCTTGCTATATTATTATTCTTTTTCACGATTTCAAGTAAAAGAGTGAGAAACACCTCTGCTATAATTCTCCTATAATTTCATTCTGGACCATATGGAAATGATAGTGTTATTATTTTCACTCAGGATCCCAAGAGCGGTAATTAGTAATTACTGTGGGTATGGCAAAAACAACCGATTAAAAAAGTACAAAGTACAAACATGAAATAAAAAAACAATTTCTGTATATGATCGTATTCTATTTAACTCGTAGTCATAGAAAAATATAATTTTCACTCGCGGTTGCGCCAACGGTAAAAAGATATTTTCTTTGACCATTGTCGTCATCCGGATAATCAGCGCTGACATTGATATCTATTTTTAGCAGAAATCCGGATAATCAGCTCTGACATTGATATCTATTTTTAGCAGAATTCCCCATCCTGATTATTTATAGATTGGTAAAATGAACATTTAGAACGATTAATAACACGGTGTGAACTGTGTAACATTTCAGGTAATAATAAAATCGTGTTTACTTTACTTAAGCATGCGTGTATACAGATATTTAGCCGAAATTTACCCAGACAGTGTAAAGATATTTCTGCTTACATTTGATATTGGCAAACTGTCAGATACCACCTTTAACATCAATATTAACATTTATACAATCATTGACAGTAATAAACGTATATTACACAGGAATGTTATCAAACTCTAATCTAAACAGTAGAAACATCTTTCTTCAGTGCAGTGAATCGGATTCCTCAACGATACAAAACACCATACAAAGAATGATGTAAAGACAGGGAACTTAAATCTCAAACCAAACTACTGAACTTTTGTCTGCAATAAGGTTGTTAATTATAGTTTGAAAGTGTTTGAAAAGTGTATGAAGTACTTAACATCTAAGGTTCATTAAAATCAGAAAGTTTGAGATAAATTTCGTATTTTGAACGCCCGTTGCTCTTCAGTTAATACTTATGCTGTCTGAACTCTGTAGACTGCTTCACTGCACATAGTGATGAAGATTAATTTACAAAACAGACACTACAGCAAACTCCTGAGCAGCGTACAGTTTTTGGTTGCAGGGAAAGCTATGTCGTCTTCTTATTAACTCTTTCCATTGTTTTAAATCTAGTCCTACTTCTGTTCTTTTCCGTACCTATATAAATACACTACGAGGACTTACATGAATGTTTTTGGTTTGCCCTATTAACAACATTTTCAGAAAATTTGGTGACACATTTTTCAGAATTTTTGTTCTTCTATCTTCATGTTTGTGAAGTTTTGGTTTGCCCTATTGACAACATTTTCAGAAAATTTGGTGACACATTTTTCAGAATTTTTTGTTTTTCTATCTTCATGTTTGTGAAGTTTTGGTTTACCCTATTGACAACATTTTCAGAAAATTTGGTGACACATTTTTTCAGAATTTTTGTTTTTTTTTTCTATAGGAAAAAGGTAGGCAATTTTAATTACAGATTTAAGTTTGCTGCTTTGATTGTGACTATGTTTACACTATACTTTTCTACCCAGGGACTAAGCCATCTTCAATTTTATGACAATGTACTTTATAAGAATCAATGGTCTCAATTACATGCCTGATTTTTTCATTTTTTTAGCATGTTTCAACCCAAGAATATTTTGAAAAGTTGTGGTTGTGATAAGCCCCGTTCTGGAGAGCGATGATTCTTATAAAATGCTTTTTTAAGTACGATAGTGTAGCAGGTAAAAACAAGAAATCGCCGCTGTTCTGTGAGAAAAGAAAAGAACAGAGTATTACGCTTTTAACAGCGTAGCTCGCATCAATAAAGTGTATCTTACAATTAAAAAAAAAGGTTGTAGACATTTATAGCAATTCGCAACTGTTTGGCCGAGGTCTTGCTTAACAAACCCCCTCCGCCCCCACGTATGCCTATGTTTATTATTATTATTATATATTATTATTATATATTTATTAAAAGGGAAAACCCATGTGTCTATAAATAGCCTTATAATTGCACGAATTTTCCGAAAATCTCGTACATGCCTTAATGTTGTAAGACTGTGTAACAGAAACTGCTGGGCTTTTTCTAACTTCGGTTTCATCAAAAAAAAAGAAAGAGTTTGGACAACACAATCAGGTCTGAATTGGGATTTTAAAAGATTTGAGGTAGTTCTTCTGAGATGCTATTAATACAAAACTGATTGAATTGAAATTGTTCATGTCACAAGACGACTTATTTACAATTCGTACTCTAATAAAAGAGATTTACGTGTCATTTTATACATTTTAACAGGCTTGGAATTGAAACCATGTCGCAGGACATCGCTGAAATAGATCCGAAGTTGCAAATCGTGCAGAATTGTCCAAAAAAGGAAGTGATAGGCGTCCCCGGATGTCCGGCAATTCGAATGTGTCCACAGTGCGGAATACTTATTGAGCATGATGATGGGTGCAAGCATATGCAGTGCCGCTGTGGCCAAAGTTTTTGTTTTATTTGTCTAAAAAACAAGGACGCGAGAGGTCAGTGGCAGTGTGGTGCTTCAAGTTTCAAATGTGAGGTTGCTGCGATCCAGTCCGTCGTGCCAGGCGAATAGATGAAGGGGGAATAACTTACAAAAAAGTGTATTTCATCTTTTGAAGGATTAGTTGCATTCACGTTTTTTACCATGACATTGATTTATTTTGCTAAGTTACTACGATCAGGATGGTTTTTTATTCCAGATGGAGTTATTGTTTATAGATTTTCTATGATATAATGTGTGATAAGCTGAATGTGGTGTAGTATTTATTGTAAAACCCTTTAAAATGGCATTAGCTTTTGAACAAGGAATATGTGAAAACAAAACTATATGCATTCGTACAAATAGTCATATTTGTTTTAGTAATACACATTATTATTTAAATATAATGGGACGGATATTTTTTATTGTTTGAGCGAGTTTTAGTATTAGCTAGTGTACGAAATGGTTGTAAACTAGAGTGAGTTTGATTATATGTATGTTTTTCTTGTTAATGTATTATTTGTCCTGTTGTACATATTTCAGTGACGTACATTTAAATCTACACAGTGTACACAGTTTTAAAAGTTGTACAGTTTACATGTGACAATATCTTTTAAAATATGAGGGAAATTGAAATTTATTTTTGCATAAACTCATACTTTTGTCTAAGTTAACATAATTTGTAACTCTATCGCAATTGTTTATCAGTACAAAGTATGAAAAAATCGCTCTGCATTTTTGGCCTTTCCAAATCTAGGCACGATGTGGGATTTCATGCTAAAACAGATGTCGAGCAGATTAGTCGGAATATGATATAATTTTATCTAAAAAATGAATGGTCACGTGTTTTTAAGTTTTAAAAAAAAAGCTTATTGTGCAGCATAGCTCTGATACGAAATACCTGTTCTTCGAAGAGAAGGGATTTTCGCTTCTCTGTTACACAAAACTAGGACATCAACGAACAGCATTTGCAGGACCTTTTCAAGTAACAATTTCTTATTTAGTTATTTGGGAAAACATGTTTGGTCCAAACTCTCGGATACCATATTTAATAGTTTCGTTGTTACTTTACATTAGTTTGTATATATGAGTGTGAATTGGTAACAAATACACATGTTTTATCGAACTGTTGAAAGCGGTACTGCAGTGATTATTTATCTTACAATGTTGATTTATGTGGTCGTTTTTATAGATCAATTTACATAATAAATTATTTTATAGATCAATTTACATAATAAATTAAACTGTATTTCTTGTTAATTATTAAAAGTTGTATACACTCGTAATGCATTAATGTGTTCTCATTTATTTCTTTTAAGCGTTTAGTCTTGGCCATGTAATAGTTACGTTAGTGAGCTTATTTACATGTATTTGCATCTTGAAACAAAACTGGTTTATATCATTTAAAGCCTATTTTCGTTCGTTTGTTTTGTTTTTGAAATATTTTGCAGCGACTATTTATGATCATTATACCAACGTCCAGCTATTTGGTGGAGGATGACCCCAAAACACATGTCTGGGTAGAACCACCGGCGCACCGCAAGTCAGCTGGAGGACCTTCTCGCGTCCCGAATGGGACTCGAACCTACGCGGCGTGAGGCTAGGCAGTCAGAGGAAAAGCCTCATGTCTCACAATTTCAAGGTTTTATTGCCACTATACATATATACTCCTTAAGGGGTGATAAGCATAAATGTCCACCGGAAGTAGTACCACTGACAGAGTGTTTTTTATATTTTCAGATAGATTCTTTTGTTTTGTGGCTGTATTTGCTATAATTTAAGATAATACATGCAATTTATTGCAAAACAAAGCTGAAACATTGTAGAATTATGAAAATGCAAAATAACTGCACCCCTATGCTCAAAAATGGACTGATCCATTTGGGCCGGAGCTGATCATTTCATTGAAAATGTGCGGGTTTACAGTATATGTTTTAAGGGCAGATAACAGTCTTTGCGACACATAACTTTTTTTGTTATTAGATAATGCATTGATCTTTCTCACAATTTATAGTTTTGGGGTTCCCAAAGAAAGGTTAGCTGTTAAATCGCTTCCAAAGAAAATAACAAATTCATTTAGTGTCGTGTAACCTTAAAGATAACCACTCGCCATCTTGTTTGCTTGTTTATTGGGTTAATCGTCCCACCAACAGTATTTCAGTTATCTGGAGACGGTGTCCACTTGAAGCAGATATAGTGCTGCCTTCACTGTGTATAGCATGCCGTGAACACCTGGCATGATACCACACCCAGTCACATTATCCTGACATCGGGCCAACCAGTCGTGGAACTACCGTTATATTTCCTTGAGTGTTAGCAAGGGAGCTATACCACTACCATTTTTAACGACTTTGGTATGTCGCGGCCCGGGATCGAACCCGGGGCCTCCCGTACCTGGAGCCGACGCTCTACCGATTGCGCTACCAGGTCCGGTCACTCGCCATCTTGCCTTCGACGGAAGTGAGCAGACGTTTTTTTAATTTGTAGGGAGCGGCTTCGCTATTATCATCGGCGAGAAAGCCTCGGACCGGGTTACGATGACCCACAACGTTTGACCGTAATAATAAGGCCTAAAAATTGTTCTGTTAGGGTCACCCGACTAAAAAAATGCCCGACCCTACCATTTTTTTAGGTCTGTATTTTTTTTTGTCGCACTTCGTATTGTAGAGGAGGTACGGTAATGAAAAGTTTTAATTTGTTTACTTCAGCCATTGTTGACCTTCTTAGGAAATATTGACTTCCGGTAAGACCATTGTAAAAGTTTAGCCCCGTGATATTAGCGGAAACGACTGTAACATATTCCAACTGTTACCTTGTAACTTGTCAATCAATCAAGGGGTCATAGGTTTTAGGAGCCAGTACGGTTTAAGCCGATTCTTCTCAGGAATATCAAATATCTATAATGGGGGGAAAATCCTACCTACCCTACCTAATCCTGGAGAGCGTGTTACCATAACAACACACTTTTTTTAGGCCTTACCGTTAAATGCAACCACAAATTCTTAAATAGTATTGACAAACGAACACAAGACAAAACACCCAGTAAACACCCAGTAAAATACATTCGTGCAAGCTAGTGCTGTGTGATTTGTTCAGTAATTGTTATGTTGACGACAGAGAAGCAGGCAAAAACAGGAAATCGCTGCTTTTCAGTGATACCTTTTTCATTGAAAAGAACTGAGTATTTCGTTTGTAACATTGTAGCTTGCAACAATAATGTGTAGCTTGCAATCATAAAAAAGTAGCTGGCATTTATAGAAATACACAGCTGTTTGGCGAAGTATTGTTTTACAACAGAAACCGAATATACCGATGTTTGCAATGCACCTTGAAAATACAGGTGTCGCAGAGAACACGAAAAAAGTAGCAAATACTTTACTTCCCACTGTCAAATATATATGTAATTAATCAACAGTGTAAGAAAGTATTTTGTTCCAGGATAGTCATCTTCTTGTTTAAAGCGCATGCTATCAACGGCGCCTTGGATGTTTTACATCCTAGCTCTTTCTTGTTTTTACAATCTTGTAAGGTAAATAAAGTTTCACATCCCACGTCGTTATACCGATAACTCAGAAGACAGTTTTTTTAAAGTTAGCTTTGTATATTTATCTATTTCTATCCCGGATAAATAATCAGATACATGTACATGAATACAATGTTTACAGTTTTACAGAGCACATCTGTAGTAGTGTATCATCGAATTTGACACTGTGTCTTGCTGCACACAATCTGTGTAGCACGTGCTGACCTCCTCATAGATGTGCACTATTAGTAATCGGTTGCTGATATTTTGCTCGACTATGTTGTGAGGGGATTCATTGACGATAATATTACTATAAGTTCATAAATGTGACTTGAATGATGAAGTAGATGATGTAATATCACTATAATGTTCTTGGAACCAATATAGTGTTTTGATATAATATTATACTTGATATCAATATAGTGATATTGAGACGGGTAATAAAATAATGATTAACGGTGATAGAGATCAGGCTGGTTATAATGGTGATGGTAATGATTTTTGTGATGTAAAGTGATGTCGTTGCTGCTGCCAATTATGATAATTATTTTTCAAAATTTCAAGTTTTATTTTAAATCCAGAATGTCATCGATCCATGTGACATACATATATAATGTATACAATGCGCATTGTATACATGATCAAAAGAAAAAAAAAACAACTTATGACAACTAGTAATTGTAAATATTCATGGCAAAACTGATTCGATACTGTACCAACTAGACAAGATCACTGAACTACTTACCTGCATAATCCAATCTAATTTCATCATCAAGGATCCCAGACTTTTCTCAAGCATTCTTTCTAAGCTCCCCAGCAGTGGCATCCTGGTTATAATAAAAATTAAGATTTCTTTTGACAAAGCACGCCTACACAATTAAGTAACAAATGGCATCTTCCATCTTTGATTGGTAGAGGAATATTATAACAATGTGAACAAAACAGCCCCCCCCCATTATCTGTCATTGTCACAATGCCCCTTTCTTCACACAATTGGAAAAATAACTCACAATTTTGACGCCGGAAATCTTTTACGTAAATCAACACACTGATTTTGGAATGTTTTAAAAAGACTTTAAGTATGAAATATACAAAATATACTACCATTATATGTCTGCATAGTGATGGTTTCGAGGATTTTTTTTTTACAAAATTTAGGAAGATGATCTATAACTTTGGAAATGTTCACATAAAATTCCATTTTTTCCAATATTTTTCAACCAAGCCCCACAAATAGATTTTGTTTTAAGTTATAGACTTCTTTTACAATACATGACATTGTAGCTTAATCGCTTAAGCACTGGTCTGAGGTTTGGGAGGCGCTGCGCTTAAACCTTGGACATTCCAAAATTGTTAAAAATGGTACTGCTCCAACTCCCTTGCTATTGCTCATGCAGATATAAGGGTATTTCCATGACTGGTTGGCCCAGTGTCAGGATGTCCCTGAGTGTGGTATCATGCTAAGTGTTTGCCAGAGAACTTATAGCACCCCAATATCTGCATCAAGTGGACACTTTTTCCGGATAAGTTAAATAATGTTGGTGGGCCAATAAACGATGTTGGTCATGGCTGCCAATGAAGTAAGTAGTACAAGGAAGTACATGTATATGTGACAGACAGCCTTATTGATATACATTACACTAGACTGTTAAAATCACACTGTATACTCTACTAAAAGTCTTACTACTTGTATGAAAAAAATACTCAATTTGTAACTAGATATTACTAAAAAGTACACAATGGGCAATAACTGGAGAATAAAAGCCCCAGTCAGAAATATGATAACTTATAACACACTATGATAATATTCTACCATGGCTGGTGATTAAATTGAAGATGTTGCTGAAAATGATAAAAATGATCATGAATGTTGAAATGATAAAATGATGCTAAATTATGAAAATAACGATGATAGGAAGACGACGAGTCTTGATTACTTTGACAAGTGATGATAGCTATGACAAGTGATGATAACTTTGCCGAGTGATGATAACTTTGCCGAGTGATGATAACTATGACGAATGATGATAACTTTGCCGAGTGATGATAACTATGACAAATTATAATAACTATGAAAATTGATGATAACTTTGACGAGTGATGATAACTATGACAAGTGAGGATAACTTTGACCCATGATGATAACTTTGACGAGTGATGATAACTATGACAAGTGAGGATAACTTTGACCCATGATGATAACTTCGCCGAGTGATGATAACTATGACAAGTGATGATAACTTTGACAAATAATGATAACTTTTAGGAGTGATGATAACTATGACGAGTGAGGATAACTTTGACCCATAATGATAACTTCGCCGAGTGATGATAACTTTGCCGAGTGATGATAACTATGACGAGTGAGGATAACTTTGACCCATGATGATAACTTTGCCGAGTGATGATAACTATGACAAGTGAGGATAACTTTGACCCATGATGATAACTTCGCCGAGTGATGATATCTATGACGAGTGATGATAACTTTGACAAATAATGATAACTTTGAGGAGTGATGATAACTATGACGAGTGAGGATAACTTTGACCCATGATGATAACTTCGCCGAGTGATGATAACTTTGCCGAGTGATGATAACTATGACGAGTGAGCATAACTTTGTCCCATGATGATAACTTTGCCGAGTGATGATAACTATGACAAGTGATGATAACTATGACAAGTGATAATATAAACGATGATAATGATGTGATGAAAAAGCTGTTGAGTAATCATGATGGACGATAAAGATTATGTCTGATGATGTATGATTATACGAGTAAGTGATGATAATGATGATGAGTATTTAAGATTGTGTGTGAAGATGTGTGAGGAAATGGTGTGATGCAAATGATGATGAGTCATTAAATCTTTGATAGATGAGATAGATTTGTGATGTTTATGATTATGGCGCAAGCCACTGGGAAAAATCACTTCCGCTATGACTGACTGACTGAAACGAGTTTAATGAGGGTCTACTCGCCCTGTTTAGCGCTTTTTCATGACCCCATCATGTTGCCCATGCATGGCTTAAATATTGCATCCCAAATATGTTGCCTAAAGTGGGCCCTAATTAGGTACCTAGTTTATGTACTCATTTACTAAAAGAATGGTTTAATTTTGCATTTTTTTATCCTGGAAGGGGGGGGGGGGGGGGGGTCGTTGAGTTAATTCCACTCCCTAATTTATGGCTCGCTCTCCTGACACTAGGTTCTATTGAAGTTGGTTTTCTTTTATTTTTTACCATAAGACAGGTTCCCCGTTTCACCGTACCCCGTCCCTTAACGAAATGTGAGATGGCAGGGAAGTGGTGCACCTTTAGGGAACTTTTTAGCTAATAAGCTGGGTATTTAATTGTGAGTTAACAGTGAGTTAAGGTAGATAGTTTAGACCCTAGTGTTTGTTATTTTAATATTCGATGTCTGGACGCCCGGGGCCCGACCGCCCACTAAACCATCTTCCTTGCCTTACATATGTAATGTATATGTCAAGAAAGAAGTCCCCGGCTGATGGTATAAGGTAATGCTCGCCTTTGTTTACTAATTAATATAGGGGTATTTATACATGTCTAGAACATGTTAGGCGGCCATTACCTTATGGATTTCCTTATTCTACCACATACACATAATCCATGCACTCACGGGTCTCATACACTCAAGCATACTTATCACTACAAATTTTACATATTCTAATCTACGCATTTCTATATTATATACAGCAGTGGAAGTTTTTTTTTATTTGTTATATTTTTTCCCCACTGTCCTACAGTGCATACTTCCGGCATGACAACAGTACGTGGCCACTTATATTCGTTATTTGCGTTACGTCATCGCGACACTCAAGTTTGGCGCTCTATTTGAAAGCTAGAAAACTGAGGGTACTGAATGTTACGTCATGATGTCTAAAATAGATCACATATCTGGGAATCGATGTACATGTAAATTTTAGTCGTCTGTTTGTAAACAATCTCGCGTGTGACACTTTCTTAAATATGGGTCGAAAGGGCGTGAATTGACACCTTGTGTCAAATCGAGCATTGTAAAAATGTACCAGCAGGGTAAACGGATCAGTGCTATTAGTGATCTATTGGATATTCCTGGATCTACAGTGGATTAAACTGCAAACAAGTTTAATCGTTCTGGTAGCGCAAAAACTTGAAAAGAAAACCACGGCAGTGTTTGATCGACGGCCGAGGTGCGCGCATATTAGGGCGGCTTGTAAATAGCGACAGAAAGGCTCCTTTGATTGAAATAACGGCCAGATTTAAACTGAAGTTTTCTGTTTATCGAAAGGTTGTTTATGAGAAGGTTGTCATCAAGGTGGGGAGCAGAAGAAAGCAGGTTGAATGGTGCCGGGGTAAGAGGTGGAGGACTGTAGAGAAACTTTGGAGGTATGTTATTTTTTCTGACGAAAGTCAAGTTTGCCTTGGACAGGATTACCGCGTTTATGTTTGGACGAAACAGGAAGAAGATTGGAGACCGGACCATGTGAAAGGACGCGAGCAGTGCCCGGTAAAAGTTGTGGTATTGGGGTGTATTTGTTTCCATGGCGTCGGAACAAAAGCGAAGGTTGACGGAAATATCAATGCGGAGAAATATATTCAGGTTCTCGAAGAACATCTTTGGCTCGCATAGTCAGACATTTGCCTTCCAATGACTGTGTATTTCAAGATGACAATCCCTCCGTCCACCGCGTACATGTGATGCAAAGATACATGGCTAGTAATACGTTAAAGACAATAAGTTGGCCAGCCCGGTCGCAAGACTTAAACATCGTTGAAAATGTGTGGCTGTATTTAAAAAGAACGCTGACAATTGTAATTCTAAATCATCAAAAGTTCAATAAAACAAATGGGTTGATATATGGTTCTTCCGTGCCAGATAGTGCGAACTCTTTTATAGCGATGTGGCTCTACGGCTCATAAAAAAATTCAGTGACACTATTCTCCACCTCATCAACCAAACAACTGTTGACTTCAGCTTCTGTTAGGTGGAAATGATGCAGGATAAACGTTACGCATGAGCAAGCAAGTACCGGAAATCCGTCTCTCACGCACAGCTGTGCTAAGAAATTTTGCGATCTGCCAAAATCAGCAAAGTTTGTTCTGCACTTTCCTTGGCTCTCAGTATGAAATAATCCACGTATAAAAATTACTTAAAAATCTAAAACGTGAAAATAAAGCCAGTACTCATAGTCGACCTGATCGTTAGTGTGTGATTGGAAATTTCCATGACAAAACATTGTCACGGTCATAAATCACTAAGTAGAAGTATGGAAGGGGATATCAGCCAATATTCTAATTACTTTTTCTAACTTTCAGTACTCGGATTTGTCACTTCAAATGTCAATTTGTAAATTTCAACACCGCGCATGCTAAATACCGCTATCTAGTTGCATCCTAACCTTTATATATCACATGAAAATGTTCACATTCAACATTACATTTGAACACTTCACATTTCTCGCATATACAATTTACAAGTTACAAATCGAGGGAAGAAAATTACGAATACATTTTATATTTCTATAAACGTCTATACTTATGTGGTACCGCCACCTAGCGTCTGAATGTTGCCAATTATTAACTTGTACATTAGTAATTTGTGACTTGAGTATTGTTACTTTAAGGTTTTTAACTTGTAAATTGTAAGCGAACATAGCAGTTGTGACTTGGTAATTGTGACTTGTGATTTGTAATTTCCAAATTGTATACGAGAAATATGAATTAGATACATATAAAAACGAACGTGTTTGTGCAAACAAATAGCAAATTTAAGCATATGCAGTATTGCAATTTGCAAATTAGAAATTGAATATAGGCGGATATCCCTTTCCATAATTGACGTCACTCAACTAAATTTTGTTATTGATTATAGATGATGTTTCATTTCAAATACAGATGTAGTGACGATTTGTTTGGTTTGTTGTGAAAGATTATTCGTGTTGTTTACAAAACAGCGAACACGTGCTTATAAAGGTGTCATTAGTGTCAATTCTAAATACTCATATTGAAATAAATAAATTTGTGTGATCATGCGCCGAATATATCACATTTTCGAGTTCAGGGGCATGATTAAGACGCGCATAGCGGAGAAATTTATTTAATATCAATCCGTGATACTGATTCTTTCAATGGGAACACTTTATATTTTAAGGCCCGGTCACACAGCCTTTCGCGTCTGTATCGCGGGTAAAATTTCGCGATTTTTTTTTGCCCGCGGTGGAAAATGTGCAAAATTAGCTTACCCGCGGTTTACCCGTGGTATGCCCGCGGAACAGACGCCAGCGACTGTTCCACGTCCCTATCGCGGGTGAAGTGCGGCGGTACCGCAGCCTACCACGGGTATAATAAAACAGCCTAACCGGGCTGTAGAAATCATAAGCGCTCAAGACACAGTCCCGTGTTACACGCGGTACACACGCTAATGCACGTGATAACAACGCGGTACAGACGCGGAACAAACGTGCTATGACCGTGCTCATCCCGCCATTACCCGCTAAAATTTCGCGTCCTACCGCGTGTAACCACGTCTTAACCGCGGCCGTAGCACGTCCTAGCACGTTCGTTCCGCGTCTGTAACGCGTCTTTACCGCGTGTGTACCAAGTGTACCGCCCGCGATTACCCGCGGTCTAAATTTTTGGGCAGCCCAAAACTTTTTCGCGCGGCCAACCGCGTGTGAATTTCTTACCGCGTGTAACGACGGGTAAAGTACGGCGGTATCGCGTCTTTATCGCGACCTCAAAGCGTCCAACAGCGTCTGCTTCACGGGCAGAAATTTTTGGCCGTGATTCGGCCGCGATACGCCCGTGGAGGGCTGTGTGACCGGGTCTTATCGGCACGCAAACTTAAATTCTAGCACTATCAAGTTATTCTGACATATTTAAACAAAGAAGAATTTTGGCATGATTAAATCTTCGATACCGTTCCTGTGAGCTTTACTCTTCATTTCTTACATAAAAGCATTCAGCTGATCATCATTGCACCATTTCTTTTTAAAGTTCTTATTTTAAAGTTATCCGACAGTTTGCCAACGTCTATTATATGAAAAAATATCTGACCTATCTTTGGGAGATTTATGTAGAATTTATGCCTAAAATTCATAGTTTCGTCTAAGTATTGACGAGTTTCATCAGTATATTAATTTTACGGCAGTTAAATTCGTTAATCAATACTTAAAATGTTCATTTTTTTCAAACCTATAAATAAGAGCGATTAGGATTCCTGCTTCAAAGACATCGTTGTCAGAGCGGATGACGTGGATGTGCTATAAAACATAGTGGTCACGTGGTTTTCTTAGTTTAAAAATAGCTAACTGTGCAGCGTGGCCCAGATAGGAAATACATGTTGTAATGCCGATTGTGGCGTTTTGATAAAAACCTTTCGCGAGATCTACTCGAGAAACAATTATTTATTTGACTGTTTCATGAAAAGATTTTTTGGTCTAAACTGTCGGATACCACCTTTAGGATAAGTTAAACGGTAACGACAAGTTTAAATCGGTTGTTTATTTCCAATTGTGCGATAGCAGTTGACGCAAGCAGTCAGGTTGGCACCCTTTCGGTATACATGGCTGGCTTGTATACCCTATCTAATGGTAATAGCGGACATTTTGGGCCAGGTCCTCCCATTAGACGGGGAAATTCCAAACGTTGCTTAAAGTCTACCATAAATACAAATGACAAATAAGGTCAGTTGTTCGATACGGACTAAAAACACAAAGGAAATGTGGTAGGTATCACAACAACAACAATGAAAAAGAGCTTTAATTTGAATATTCAGTAATACACTGATCGACACTTATAAAGGTTACAGACTGAGTTGCGCCAAACCAACTTGCGCCAGAGAAATTTCGTACCAATATTTGACAGGGCGACCAATACAAAGTCTTATCAGTGCGAGGTTGGTGTGAACTCCTGGGCGAGTTATAATATCGTTCAATATGCGTTATTGTTACTTTGAACACCTCTATACTATCTGAAGTCTCGCATGTTTATAAATTTTATTTCATGTAAGTTATTCTCGATATGATTAACAATTTATAAATTTTCTGTAAAATGATAACACACATAATAAGAAAGTGAAAAAATGAGACTAATTGAAAAAGGTTTCAATAGTAACACCCTAGACATCATTATTTATAGTTATTTTATGAATATGAAACACATTCCGTTTTTTCATGTAGTTTCTGGATAGTCTGATTGCCAACGCCTAACGAAAATATGTTCAATGTTAACTTGCAGCCATGAAAATAAACACTATGGTTTAGACCTTTCTTGGTAAATTTCCCTCAATTCCCACTGAAGGCCCCCATGTGGCCGGGCAATCAGTGGACCTGCCACTTCCATCATGACAGGCGACTTACACACATCCAGCGTTCTATGTGGTCATGCAATATGCCGACCGGTGACCCAATGGTTGTGCACAGTTACCCTCAGACAGGCGCGCCATTATGTTATTATTGAATACTTGGTGCCTTGTATCTTCTTTTTTTATTGCCCTTACCCTCTCCATCCACTGACTTCATGACAATTTCTGTATGCTGGCGCTTTTTGCCTGTCATATCAGAGTCTCTTTGACTGCGAATTGTTTCTATGACACTCTTTAGAAGTCGGTTTGTACAGTCGAGTGTATCTCTTACATTAAGGACCTCCTTTTTCATGCGATGGAGAGCACTAGTGTTCGCCTTTAGGTTCTCTGTAAGAAGTTGTATGTTCCGGCTTGACCAACCGGGCTCCTCATCGTTCTTCAAGGTCTGCGTTGACTCTGTTGCCATGAACGTGGACAGGGACATCGTCGGCGAAGATTTAAGCTCGTCGAATACCATGTCATCATCCTGCCCCAGAAGCTGCGGCAGAATATTTTCTACTTCATCATCATCATGTGGTTCCTGTTTGGACGGATCAGTAACACCCCTGTCTGCCACGAAAATCTGATACCTTTTGTTCTTGGTCGCATGTTCGAGTATTGTTGCATTGTCGTATTGGTATACGAAGTTACTCCTTCTGATTCTGTCTGCTTCAGTTCCCATCTTAAAATTTATCTCAGTATTCCTGAAAGAAACCAACGTGAAGCAGCATGCATAAGTAAAGATCAAAGTAACACGGTTCTGTCTCTAAATGCATATTACTGTACTATTATAATGGCCCATGTAGGATTCCAACAACTATATGTCTTGAAATTCTACAACACTTCACTCTAGTCTCTGACAGACTATAACGGCATATTTATTGCCCTACTGTTTCAATACTGTCCACTTTACATCAGTTCAATCTTCTGTCAGTGAAGATTGCAATAAGGTATAAAGCGTGTGTATTAAGATGGTCAACCGTTGTAGCAGTTAGCAAAAAATGAAGATTAGCATAATGTGTAATATAGTTGCATTGTTGGCTATTGAATGTTAAAGGGTTCCTTGGCTCGTGAAATCCACTTAGGCACTTCCTGCCCCAAAAGACTTAAAGCTTATCGTGGTGGAAAAGACCGAAACATCGAGTTATGGATGCTAGTTTCTTCTTTAAATTGCGAGATAGCAGTAGAGGAAAGCAATCAGGTTGGCACCCTTTCGGTATACATAGCTGGCTTGTATACCCTATCTACTGATAATAGCGGACATTGGGGGCCAGGTCCTCTCATTAGACGGAGAAATTCCAAACCTTACTTTCCTCTTATGCTTCGTGGTGACAGAGAGCGGTTCCTAATACTGCACAAAAACACCACCTTGATGCAGCATTAAGTCGGTCTAACGACACCTCCATACTCTCTGTAGTCTCTGGTGTTTGGTGAATTATCCGTGCGTTTTTCAGGAGCCTATTCGATAAAGATGTAATAAAAAAGGCGCGTATCTAGAAACGGTGTTTCCATGATTTTGTGAAGAAATCTATATTACGTAATTACATGAAGTCTAGGACGTAACTGGTGGCATGATATTTCAATTCAAATACAGAAACAGATGTAGATTAAGGGGGTGATTGTGTTGCAGCTGGGGATGATGTTGGTGTTGCAGAAACAAAAGTGGAACAGACTGTACGATATGCGAGGACAACGATGTGGGTGAGATCCCCAGTCACAAGGATTCGGATGCAGGAGATCATGATACGTGTTTATATGCAGATGCTGCTGATGATATTGCTGCTGATAATGATCTCGGTGGTGCTACACTGTTGAAACTATAGCAGACAAAAATAAATACAAAGATGCGGAAAAGTTTGACTTGATCGGATGAACCAGATTAATCGAGTTAGGACAATGTGAATGATCAAAAACGGCGTTGACATGAAACATTCTTTAACAGAGATGCGGAGATAGCAGTAGAGGAAAGTACTTAGGTTGGCACCCTTTCGGTATACATGGCTGGCTTGTATACCCTATCTAATGATAATAGCGGACATTGGGGGCCAGGTCCTCTCATTAGACGGAGAAATTCCAAACCTTACTTTCCTCTTATGCTTCGTGGTGACAGAGAGCGGTTCCTAATACTGCACAAAAACACCACCTTGATGCAGCATTAAGTCGGTCTAATGCTACGGTCACATTACCAGCTGCCACCGCGCGATTAGTATGACATCGGGAAAATTTTGGATTGGACTGCCGCCGTCCGAAAATGTACGAATCGGGAAAGTGGTCATGAATGTAAAGGTGACAGCCCGACGACAGCGCGGCGACATTTAGTTTTCAAGGTTCCGGTAGGCTCTGGCGTCATAAGAAAATCGGGCGGTGACAGTGCTACCACCGCCCGGCGGCAGTCCATGGCAGCCCAAAACTGACTGCTGCCGCGCGGCGGCAGCCAGCTTCAACTGCCGCCGCGCTGCCCCCGGCCGGAGGCAGCGCGATGTCAGCTCATTTTTAAGGGTGTATATATACATGGCGAGTTTCATGCATAGTCAATCATTTATAATCAATCAAGCGTGATGGCGCCGAAGAAAGTGTCAAATAGCAAGGCACCCGCGAAGACGGCCAGGGTAGTGCGAGAGAGGGAGCCTGATCCAGAGCCCAGTCCAGGACCAAGTAGTCCTGAATCGGAAGACACAGATGTTGAGCGTACCCAGCAAGTAGAGGGATCAGTGCCATGGTAACGATTGTTGCTGGACTTCTCCACATCCCTATATATACATGGTGCATGGCGGCAGCCGTTACCCGGCGATAGCCGGCATTTCTGGTAATGTGACCATAGCATAACGACACCTCCATACTCTCTGCAGTCTCGTATGTTGCTAAATTTTAATTAGTAAAGTTAATCTCGGAGTGATTATCTACTCATAAATTCCTTAGGAGATGACACCAAAGGTGAAGGGACAGTAACAAAAAATCGTAAATCATTTAAACAGTTTACAGTCTTATACGAATTATTGAACTGGCTTACAGGCGTTTGGGGATGTTGTCCGGTAAAATTACAAAAAAAGTCGGTTGTGGGTTAAAAGTCCAAACTGAAGGATTGATTATAATTCAAAAACAGGTGTAGATGTGGATGATGGTGATGATGATTAAATAGCTGCTTAGGATGATGGTAGACTTGCACGGCGGAAGCAAACGTGGAAGAAACAATACGATGTGCAAGGACAGCGATGGGGATAGGATCTCCGAAATCACAAGGATTCCGATGCAGAAGATTATGATGCGTGTATAGATGCAGATGATGATGTTGCTGCTGGTAACATGTTCGTTTTCCAAAATATTAAAAAAAATAGTCAACTTGTCATTAAAGGTATCTAAACGGAAAAAACATAGTAGGATTCAATACGCCAAACACATTTTATTCATTCAGAGATGTTGTTTATTTGACAGAGGCTTAGTGCTTTCTTCACTTCTGAAACATGTCATACACACGTAACATAATCCACAGCAAATTATATTATTCAGACACCGCGTTATTAGCCGGGAAACTACTAGTAATATTGTAATATTTTAACTGGTTACTTGAAAAATAGAAACGTTTTTCATATTTGATTCAAAGTAGTGCATTGTCACAATTTTGAATTTTAATATATTAAATATGTTTTAAGAAGAAACGAGTAGGAGAATGAACATGTTGTCCGGAAATAAAATACAAAGCGGAACTTACCTGTGTTTTTGCAGGGTTAATCCTTTAACGGAATAAATAACTGTCAAAAATACAATGATTAAAGACTATCTCGACGGTCAGTGTTGGGTAGACTGGGGACAGGAGCTAGTGTACAGCGTCTTATATAGATTGTGTGTGGGTTTACCCTAAAAAAGGGTGTGTGGGGTGGGGTGTTTGTGGGGTTTCTAGAATATTTTGCGAAATGGCATGACAATTATTGGGTTCCCAAAAGCTGACGGGGCGAAACAATCAGTCCATGAAACAGGGTTTCCAAAATTGTCTTGCAAAGTAACCTTCATTTGGCTGGGTTCCCAAAACCAATAATGATGGCGTATAATTAATATACAACATTCGGGACCCCTCGGCGATTTCTTCGGAAATAGACCTTGGGAATAATATGCAGAGAAAGTAGTCCGTCCCTGATTGTGACCACGCGTGATCACTATGAACAAAGAAATACGAAATTCTAAATACACACTGAAGAATAGGTAAGCATGAGATTTTCATTGTTTGTTTGAGTGTTTTAATGGATTTAGGTTTTTCTACATGGTATCGAAGGTCGCCATATTTAAACAAATGCGCTTAGGTAGCCGAATTACAACCGACCATATCACTGAACCTATAAATAGATGATGATGATGATGATGATGATGATGATGATGATTATGATATCGATAGTAATACACGGTAAAAAGCAGTAGTAGACGAAAATGAAGAGGAACATGAGAAGAATGATGCCCGGTAGAACCAAAGAATGGAAAATAAGTCAATGGTGAATAAAAAGACAACTTTTACCTTTGATGTAGAATAGTTATAAGAATACACAGTTTGGGTATCACTGAATAGCATGTTTATGTGCAGTCTTAACAAAGTGATCGCTAATTCGTGACATCATGCTGTAGACTCTATGTTGACACACAGTGCAGGTAAAAACAATTGCTTATCGGAAAGAACAAAACATCTTACAAAAAAGACCAAATAGTAGTTTTAAACCACCTGAACAAAGCGAGGTTAGATTATTGGAGGGGACGCAAAGCACATTTATCCAGATGTTAAATATTATGCGGATGCAAAAAATGATAATATGCAGATAATGCAGATGATACAGATGTAGGTATAAATGATATGAACCACAGATAAAACTTAGAAGAGATTTAAAAATTTTACATGCATCTCCATTTAAATTTGTCTGATAACGTTCAACTCTTTGCATAGAAATTAAATATAATCGAATGCCGACTTTAATCCCCATACTAAAGACGAATTCAGGAAGTAAAACAATTTTTCGCCAATTCTGACAACTGACAAACATACGGCATTTTATGGTTATGTTTATTGGGTTTATTGTCCCATACGGCATTTTAAATTAAATTTCGGCGATATAAGATACAAGAACTGAAAACATATTTATATTTGTCTGGAGGTAAACAAAACGAAAGTGAAAGTAGAAATTAAAAATAGATCAAAAATAGTGGTGTCAGTAAAAAGCTGTGAATATCCTGACTTGTTGGCGTGCCTCTGTAAAAGTAATAGTGACAGAAAAGGAATAAGGAAAGAGAAGAATGTTTCCCGTTAGAACCAAAGATTGAAGGTAAAATGTCAAGTGGTGAATTAACGTGGCTCTTACAAGTTTTGGGTATCATGGTATCACATGTTTAAGTGTGTTTTTTCGAGTATTTAGATTCATAATTCGTTTTGCTGCGCTCATGATCTACTTCCAGTTTTAATAAATATTAAAAATATACTTTTTTTCTAAAAGCTGTGTTCTTTACATATTTGCCAGCGTTCACGTGCGCTGCTATACTAGAAAATACTTATATGGCAGCGCACGTGAACGTTGGCAAATATGTAAAGAGAGCAATTGTTTGTGTTCAACTCTTGAAAAAGGCAATTTGACGAAAACTTGAGTGTGAGCGTTTTTGGAAAAAATATAATTAATACTGTTCCCTCTGGAACAATTTACGACACTGTGTTAAACATAGAGACAATTTTAATTGTATTCTCAAAACAAGAAAGACAAAATAGATTTCAATAAACCAAACACAATTTACTCTTTAGATAAGGGTGTTCATATGACAAATGTTTAGTGGTGCGTTCACTTACGTCGCCCCACTAATAGCAAAATTTACTTTATAAAACACAACGGTTGCTTGAAATATATTTATTTTTACTACTTGATTCAAAGTAATGCCTTGCCTTGGTCACTGTATGTGTTCCTAATAAATTACTAATTTATATTTTTCTTACTATGATGATGGTGCTGCTCGGTAAAATAGTTGTGAAAGAAAGTCGAGAGAATAAAGATGCTGTCCAGTAATATCACAAAACAGATCAAATACAATAGTGAATAAAAATAAGAAATAGAAAAATGCATTTACCTTATATTTAATCCTTTAAAAAAAGTTGTAACTAAGATGTTTAGTGTGGGTTAACTTCATTACGGAATAAGGCAGACTGTGGTAAACGGTGTCTTATATAGACTTCTATGGTTTTCTTTGTGGGTTTCCAACGAATTAGGTGCTTTCTTGCTGGGTTTCCAATGAATCGGGTGTTTTTCCTTTCTGGGCTCCCAATGAATCAGGTGTTTTTCCTTGCTGGGTTTTACAATGAATCAGGTGTTTTTCCTTGCTGGGTTTCCAATGAATCATGCATTTTTCCTTAACGGGTTCCCAATGAATCATGTATTTTTCTTTAACGGGTTCCCAATGAATCAAGTGTTTTTCCTTGCAGGGTTTCCAATGAATCAGGTGTTTTTTTTGTGTTGCATTTCCCTAAGCTGACACTGATGCTACGATTAAAAGGCCAATACAATATGTGCTTATTTTGTTGGGTTTATTATAATAGAGATATAGATGACGATGACGACGATGATCTTACAGATTATGATACAAGTGATAATATACACACAGATTCAGACGAAGAAGATGATGATTTTTCAAAATTGGGGTGGGTCTAAAACCCTGACGCGCTAATAAGTAAATATGACAATATATAACATGTGGACAAAGCCAATTTTAAATCAATGGATGCCGCCATTGTAATGTAATGTGACCGTCCGCCATTGAGTGGCTGGTACTTTAGCCACAGTATAGCCACTTGATTTGCAGGGTTTTACCGTGCTTATACTGCAAACAGTGTGAAGATGAGCAAGACTGTAATTAAAAATGGAAGTTAAATATGTTACAATTACACATATCATCACATCAATAACAATATTTTTGTTGATTTATAGAACAGTTGTTTAAGACAATGTGTTATATTGCCTACATGGTATAGGATTTTTTTCAATAATACTTTTTACTCCATACGGTAGTGTAAATCCACCGATTTGGGTGTTGCTTTTAATTAAACACACTATCCGAGGTTGTTAAGACTTGATCAGGTATAAATATAAGTTGTTTTTAATGTAACTAACCCTAAGCAATTTGATAATTTGATTAAGAAAGTGACTAAGCTTCCTGCCCAACACATTCCAAGGCTTGCTGTCTAAATATTTTGTAAATATGCATGCGAACAAAATCCACCACATAAATATTAAATGCTTGGAGTGAGAAAAACTTCATTTAAGTTCTCATAAAAGACAAAGCATCTGTTAGTATTTCAATGGTCGATAAAAAAATCACCCAATTATATCTGCATCATTTCAAGTTATCAACTCGATTTACGTTAATGTTTTTTTTTAATTGTGGCCATGAAGTAGTTGTAGGTGATTTATTTCTCTCAGAAATCAATAGTTTTTAATTAAAATTAAAGAAATAACATGTTTTGAAAAAAACACAAAACACATACACAATGCAACAATCAAATCACAAACTGATTGAGCATAAAGTAACCAGATATGTTCATCATTAAGTAAAGAAACACACTTTTATGCATTGAGTAAAATATGGAAGATTTACAACATTCTTATACTTTCCAGTACGAATGTGTTTATCACATGTGTAAAAATCTAACAAATGGTGACTTGATGTGAGCAAATTATAAATAATTGCAGATCTAGATGGTGGAACGAGAACAACATTACATAACTGTTAAATTAAAAGTAGGATGCTAAAATTATAAATATTTAATTGTGACGTTAATCTATAAGCATTGTTAAATAATAAAATAGTGATGTGACATTAATTTAAGCAATGCTAAGTTAAATAATTCTAGTTGAATATTCTTATAACAAATGCGTTTAAAGGAATAAAGAATATATACGTACCGATCTTAGTTTTTAAAAATCCCAGTGATCAATGAAGTCCCCTAATCAGCATAGTCCTAACCCAACCTTAGTTGTATTACATTCAGGGCAATTAAACTTTCAGGGTCCCGTAATAATATAGCACATGGCAACTGAGTTCCAAATGAGTCAGGTGTCTTATCATTAAGTGACTCAATCGTTCATTACTTTTATGATTTTATATCTTCTTTACTTGTCGGCAATGGACTCGTTTTCACTGATATTAAATAGAATTCACTTCACCAAACACAATTTACTGTTTCGATGACAGTGTTTATATGAGAAAAAGTTGACTGCAGCTTTCACTTTAAAAGGCTGTCATAAACACATAACGGATCCACAACCACTCACATTAACAATACACCTCAACACAAATAGCAAAAATAACTTTAAAATATAAAATGCTGCATAAAATCATGTTTCCTGTTTGATTTAAACTAGTGCATTGCCTTGATTACAGAACTTGCTCCTAAATAAATTACTATTTTTTGTTTTATGGAGATGATGATGGTTTTTGTGCTGTTCAGTAGAATAACTAGTGACAGAAAAAACGGAAGAATGGAGATATTGTCCGGTTAAATGACAAAGATAATTCAGTAGTGAATCAAAATAAGAATAAAATGGACCCCAACCTTTGTGATTGTAAAGTTTATCCTTACGGAATCATTAAAACTAACGTTGACTTTTAATTATCTCGATGGTTTGAACAGGGAAGAAACGGAGGAAAAGTTTTTTTTATAAAAATTAAGTAGGGCTCACACCCAATGTTGACATTTGTCAACCATACGACATTTTAAATCATATTTCGGTGGAATTAGTTTTAGATGCATTAACATATTCATTATTTCCTGAAAGTTAAAAGGAAAGTAAAAGTAGAATTATATTTTAAAATTGGACCAATAATATCATTTTCAGCATGCCAGCGTATGAGTGTTAAATAAAATATTTACAATTAACTTTCATCTGTATCTTGAATATTCCTTTATTCTAGCTTGCATTATTTAACTGCACTGTTTGTATTGTTCTTGTTTATTAACGAGTGCAATTAATAGACAAACTTTCAAGTGACTTTATTTCATGTGCCTATTTATATCACGAAGACCTATTTTTAAAAAATCATATATGGTGACCATGGTCAGTTAGAATGGGTTTTCCAAAAGATTGGTTTTTCCAAAAGAGTCCCCCCGCATGTATATAGTCCTATTGCACTTTGTAGCCATTACACACGACATCTTTCAATTTTTAATTTCATGTGCCTATATATATCACCTATTTTTAAAAATCATATATGGTGACCATGGACAGTTAGAATGGGTTTTCCAAACGAGTCAGTCTATATTAATATGTATATTAAAAAACACGACAGGTAAATCCCCGCATGTAATTGTATAGTCCTATTGCACTTTGTAGCCATTACACACGACATCTTTCAATTTTTTTAATTTCATGTGCCTATATATATATCACCTATTTTTCAAAAATCATATATGGTGGCCATGGACAGTTAGAATGGGGTTTCCAAAAGAGTCAGTCTATATTAATATATTAAAAAACACGGCAGGTAAATCCCCGCATGTAATTGTTTTTCATCCATACCAATGTATAACAGTCGCGCGAGAATTTGACCGCACATGGTTCAGTGAATTATTCCAATACGGGTAAGACAGGTAAATTATGCAGATAAAATGCCATACCATAGAACATTATAAATAAAATGCCTTTTTTATATCAGTACATTAGTCAAATAAAAAAAGTCACCATCGCTCAAAGAATTAAAGTAATTAGGATTTATTCGATCCCCACAAAGAACAATATTTTATGTAACCTGTAATCCATAAACATAATTATGTGTACAATGCAAATAAGGTATTACTCAGGTTATTTGAATTATTTTCAATGTCAGTTTAAAGCGTATTGCATTATTTAATTTCAGAATCAGAATATTAATAACGAGCCACTGTTAGAAAGTTATAGTATCAGTCAAGATTCATAAAAAAATCATTCAGTAGTAACTGCTTATTATTTAATGAGATGAATAATACCCTCAACCTGTGCTACAAGGTGTTGTACATCTACAGACAAATTATTTTCGGTTTAGAGTTTAAAAACAACAACAATGACATTGATGGAAGTTCGAAACAGCAAATCATTATCACAAGGATAGGCCCATTTATACATACATACATATACTTTATTGGCATAATGCAAAACTGTTGTCTTATTTCTCGATTTTGGGGACAAATTAAAAGAAAATGATAACAATCCTCAACAATATTCATGTTACATTGTGTGCATATTCGCATGTCTCTTCTTGTGTTTGTATATCTACCTGTTTCTATTTATATTGGACCAAACTGTCAATTGGAATTTCTGTTTTTCTTCTTTTATATTGCATATCCTCACCTGTTGTACTCATTTAGAATTAATTAAGACAGGTCAGTGTTTGTATAAAACCGCCAAACTATTGTTTGCCTTAACACATGTAACTACTTATTGCTTGAGTCTAAACGATAACTGTGACGTGGTCGAGCGGTTAGAATCGCTGACTTGTAACTCCTCAGTCCCTTACGAGAACTTTACAGTGGGAAAATTTTCCAGCTAACCTTTGGTGCGCCGGTGGTTCTAACCAGGCATAGTCTGTGGTCTTCCAATAATTAGCTGAACATCGTCAATATAACCATAATTATGTCGGTGCGATGCAACTAAACAACAACAAAACTAAACGGTAACTATTGCAGACTTTGATCAGTCAGCTCCTCGCTGGAGTTCGCTGACGTGGATCTTCACTGTTTTCCAACCATTGACCTTGTCATGCTTAGCAGAAATAGAGGTAATATAATTTTACAGCTACTAACAAAAAACAAAACGACAGCTGAGTGTCATTGTCTACGTGCCAACACATGGGATCTACATAACACAATGCATTGTCTTGATATAATTAAACAACTAAACATGATATTCTTACTAGCTTAATATTTAAATAATACAGTGCGACAAATACTCCAATTTGTCCTTATCTATATAATAAGTTATATAAAATAATAAGTGTGCATAATCCTTACAGGAAATACCAATTAATTGATAGATGATCTATATGACTATTAGATAACGAAGATGGAAGATAAATCCAGATGATAAATTCTGAAATTATATAGCCATATATTGACAAGAATCAGTGAAAGCGGGCAGAGAAAGAGTAAGAGAAAGAAAGAGAAAGCGACATATTCATATTAGATCTATGAAATCGACAAATTGATGTAAATACAATCTGTTGTGTTATATAATGGTTACCAATGGCATGGAAAACATACTTTTAATTAAACAAACAAAGACGTGTGCACGTGTATAAAGATCATTGATACAGTTACGTAAATGCTATTTAAAGATTAGCGCAGACTTCACTGTGCCGATTCACGTATTGTTTATAGCCCTGCATTAAGCTGAAAATCGCGTTTAGCTGTAGAGTCTAACATGTATTCTAAGCACTGTTCAAAACAATACATTGTAATATATATGATTTCTGAAGTACGTAACGGGAGACCGGACCAGGTAACGCAATCGGTACCAGATACTGGAGGTCCCGGGTTCGATCCCGGGCTGCGACATACCGAAGTCGTTAAAATGGTAGTGGTATAGCTCCCTTGCTAACGCTCAAGCAAATACAATGATAGTTCCACGACACTGTAGGCCCGGTGTCGGACCAACATTTACATTATTAATTAACAAAACAATTCATCGAGTATATGAGTATATGTCCTGCTTTAATAAATAAATCATCATCCAAATTAACCATCCATTAAATATTCTTAATGCACAATAATTAACCCTTTAATAAGAAAGTTTCCCGAACTGTTGGTCCAAGCCTGTCTTTGGTGTTTATTTTCGGTCATTGCACTGTTAATATTACCGATATTGTTTCGTATTTATGCTCATTTTTTTTGTATGTACTGATCCAAGTACGTACTTTTGGGCGCATTTAAGTTGTTATTACTGGTCATTAAATGTAGAAATATGTAAAACCATACAAATGTATCCCTCTGTTTTCCATAGCACACACATTTCAGTCGTAAACTAATTGTACTAGGTATCACTCTGTCAATTCATATTTGGCACACTTCACATAAGTTTCGAAAGGTATTTTGAGACAATGAATATTACAAGATCCTAGGATTACTGCAAAATGTATTAACGTTAAAAAAGTCATAGCAGAAAGGTATTTAAATGCCAATCACATGTAAAAGTTTCAACAAAACTGTGACATGACATTATAGGGGCAAACATGGGTGTTTAAACAGGTTTTACAGAGCTCAAACCTCACACTTGTCACAGGGGTTTTTTCAAATGCAAGCAGTGAAAAGAAAACAACATTCGAGCAGGGGCGGATCCAGAAAATTTGTTTGGGGCGGAGGTGCAATGGGTGGTTTGAATCAAAATCCATCAAACTTTATCGCAGTAAATACTAGATATATTTATATACCTTAGCAGTCAACAAATGTACTTAAAAAGCTTAGTATTTTTAATATTACATATTTATGTTTTCACACCTCGTAATCTTTTACCTGGTTGGTTGGGGTGGGGGTGTTTTGTGGACTCATTTATACCGAAATAATACTTTTAATGTGATTTTTACTGTTAAGTCGTTAAGTCGTTAACTAACAAATAAAAAAATCCATTTTAATTAAATTTGAAAATGTATGTCAACATTTATTTTAAAATGTTCATCGTTTTCGATGCCCTTCGCATCAACGTCTTGTTGTTGTTGTTGTTGTTTCTTGTATAGAAAATTTAATGCTTGAAGAAACAAGCTGTATGCCAAAGGCAAATGATACTGACCAAACCGTTATTCTGTGTGTCAGCCATTTGAGTGTACATCTATTGAAGATAAGTAGTAGTAGACTTATAACTGCCACACTGACCAGGCAAAAACCAGCTATGGTGTTTTTGTCATCGTGTCCCGCCATTCTGTCCTGCAATATCGTTGTTAGTTGTGTCGTTGTTTGTGATCTGAAAAATCGTCATTAAATCCTCCTCATCATCAGCAACATCAGCAGCAACTGCTGAAATAGCATCAGCATCATTAACAACAAGAACAAAAACCTCAGCAACAATGACAACAAGAATATATCAATATAAATAATTAAAGTGACAATATCAAATTTTTGTCTCGTCGATTATACATGCGTTAAGACAAAAGAAAGAAGGTCACAAGACAAAAGAGAAACATAGAAAGACAAGAAGAAAGAAAGAAAATAATTATGTAAAATATGTGCAGATACTGACGAAGATATACACGCTGAGCACTATATTCTTACCAGCACTTCATTCTGTCCATATCATATTAGCTAAGAACGTGTAGTCTATTCATACATGAATTATTCACATACCATTTTGGGTAGAGCAGATGTATGCTGCACCTGCAATTGAAGTAATGGCATTGGTGGTGGGGGTTATGGAGGATGCAACCTCCCCGACCAACCAGTTAAAGGAGTACATTTGTGAAAACACATACATGTAACCCTCAAAGATTGTAAGTTTTTAAAGTGAATTTTGTCTGTTGATTGCCTAGTAAGGGTCCCTAACTCTGTATGTATATACAGTATTTCATGGATCTTGATTCATACCCTCCCCCCATAATTGTATGATTTATGCTAAATTTGATTACAAATTCGTTTCCTGGTACATTCAAAGTCTAAAAGAAAAATCAAACCATGGGATGTTTAATTATTTTATTTTGCAGCATCAACCAAAATACTGTATACAACATTTTAGGCGAATCTGATATAAATCGTGTTTCCATCAAGAGATTGGTGTTGTTTGCAATAAGGTACAGTAAGCAGAAAATGGGAAATCAGTAACTGAAAGGTTTGTAAACCATTAATTACATATTTGGGATAGTTTGAGTCAAACAATTCAAGTAACTTGTTTGGCTGGTTTGTCTTATGCTATATCTTGTTTCTAATCTACAGAGGATATGACATAATATTTGGAGTTTTCTTTTTTCTAAAGAAATACACCTTTAATACCATTTTTAGATGACAAAATTATCCACAAATTCAAAACTGAATGGAGAATTTTCTTAAAATTTGGCATACACGTCTACATTAAAGTATGCAACTCATCCTTTGTGCTAATTTTTAAATTCTATATATTTTTCTATTACACTTCTTTACCTTAGATGCACGTACATACAGCAGGGTTTTTGTATTGGACAGGCTGAGTTTGTAAACAATTAATTACATATTTGGTAATGTTTGGTTATATTTAAGTAATATGTTTTATTTGTTTGTCTTATGTCATAATTTGTTTACAAATGATACTCAATAGCAAAAACACTTCTCGTAAAGAGGATATAACGTGACATGCAGTTTTCTTATTTCTGAAAAAGGAGACACCTTAAAGTTGACAGTTATATTAAAACACGTACCAATATCTAACCACTGCTTTGGGGAATTCGGTCATACCCTTTGCATTATCGCATACGTTAGTCGTTATGAAGACGATTTTGGACACTAACTTTATTGTTAGACGGTACTAAAAGAAAAAAAACAACAACACAACAACAACAGAACAACGACAACAAAACAACAACAACAAACAAATCTAAATGTTCAGTCTTTCAAACCTCTTTAAAAACGCGATAGTGGTCTCTGCTAACACAGATATCGACGTCAGATCGAATAACCCAGATGACTATATAAAAGATAGTGATCACGTGGCTTACTAAGTTAAAAAAGCTATCTCTGCTGCGTGGCTCGGATAGGAAACACACGTTCGCAAGGACGAGTGGGGATTTATCCTTGACCGTTCACAGAGATCAATGAACATCATTCTTCAAGACGATTTCAGGTAAACTGATTTATTTGGTAATTTGAGAAATTACTTTTGGACCAAAAGTGTCAGATACCGCCTTTTAAATATCAGTAACAGAAGAAAAAAATATCCATAATTTAGTCTGGCTCATCCCTATAAAGCGGTAGTTTGCAACTAAATGGTTGCATGGTTAGTGGTCAGAAATGTTTTACGGGACACTTCAACAGTATAGTGTTTCATGTGTACACGTATTTTGTCATTTCTTCCAAATTCTAATGTACTTAGTGCACCAGACAGTTGTCATGGTCTATCAATATATTTCACATTAAAAAGGACATAGAGAATGTAACAATAGTACTTTATGTGTTTATTTATATTTTACCTAGCATGTATCCACGCACATCAAATGTTTTGCCCATTTTCGGAAAATCACTACTTTCGGTTTAACAATTATGCGTATCGAAAGTTCATAAACCAGTTCATAGTGTGTTAGAAAGAATATAAGTTATCACAAAATGCGTGCCAATTTCATGCTACATTTCTGTTATTGTTATTCTTTTGTGCTAATGTCATGGTCTACGTTTGAGGCATTTCACTACAACGTATGCAGCACAGGGGCGGATCCAGAAAATTTTGGTGAGGTGGGGATCGGGGTATGAATCAAGATCCATTCAACTTTATTGCTGTATTCACGAATCATGTATCAAAATCTGCTAATGCTGTACTCTTATTTCACTTAAACTCACTTTCATATTTTGTTATGAGGCAGGCCAAAGCACGTTCAATGAATCTCGGTGTGTCAATACTCATACCTTCGAGGTTATTTTCCGACCTGGTACTAAAAAGAGCAAATGATTATGCGAACGGAACTGCAGGTCTATATGAATCACATTAATTAAGGGATGACGTATTTTCAAAGCTAAGTTAAGACGCCATTAAAGGTGGTGTCCAGCAGTTTGTCTATAGCTAATACATGTACCGGCCGCAATAGCTCAGTTGGAAGAGCGCCGGCTTGCGGATCTGGAGGTCGCGGGTTCAAACCCCGGCCGGGTCAAACCAAAGACTTTAAAGTTGGTAGAAGTGGCTTCCCTCCTAACGCTCGGGGCTAAGGGGACATCATTACGCCTGACTCGTCGGTGTCAGTATAATGGACCGGTCGGGTTCAGTCCCAGGGCACCTCATAAGTGCCCCTGTGCTATATTGTTAGAAATATCGATGCACAGTATCGGCAAAAATGCCGGCAAATCCCTCTCCTAATGTAACAACATCTTAGCCCTGTTTTGGACAATCTTTGCACTTATGCTGCATAAACTTACATCTTAGTTTAGGTGAACAATTTATTATTACCTTAAATGTAAGACAGTACACTTCGTGAAATAATATTATATCGCTTTAAATATCCAGTATTTCCAAGCTGATAACACGGATGTCCATGTAAAATGATCTCAAAGGTAAGTGGTCTTGTGGTTTGCTTAGTTTAAAAATAGCTAACTGTGCAGTGTGGCTTGGATAGGAAATACTTGTTTGCAATGACGAGTGAAGATTTATGCTTCACTGTTCACACAGATCTAGGGCACCAATAAATACGATTTTGAGGCACCTTATCAGGTAACAAAGACTTATTTTGTTATTTAAGAAAAAATATATGGTCTTAACTGTCGGAGACAACCTTTTTAAAGAATTTAATAACGTTATAAAAATCATGTCTACATTGTATTAAGGTCATAGGGATTCCGGGGACAGATATCCCCAAGGAGTTTCGATTGACATACAGCCCTGCTACTCGGAACATCTTTGTCATCACGGGGATTCAGGAAATAGTCGAATAGTTACGATGATGAACACTGCAATTGGCTCCATGCCATTAATATGAAAACTTTTATGCAACAAATATAAAAAAAGGTTTATCATATCTTTGGATGTTCATCCCTATTAGACACTTGGAGTTAAAGTTAAGGATACATGTATTTAATTTAGGTGCGAAATCATCAGACTAACTTCGAAACTTTGGATTTTTTTTTATTTCATGTACTTTTTTTGCGCCATGCACCTATGTACGCGAATGTTAACATTAAGACCGTATAATTAAAACTCACAAATTAAAAAAGAACAATACTAAATGATTAAACCGATTGACATAATTTAAAATTATAAAACAATTATCATAATTCAACTTATATTTAACAAGTTACGTGTGTACATGTAGTCGATTTAAAATTTCTGTTTTATTTTAAATTCTTAACCGACGTTTAATTAACATGACGTCATATTAAATCAGGTGGCCCTAAAGTACCCTGAGTCTATGACAGAGGTAAATGCAATAATGAACACACAGTATAAGAAAGAAACTAATGCATTTCTTTTAAAATGAGAAAATAAGAAAATTACATCTGCTTGATCCGAAATTCGTAGTTACACGTTATATAGATTGTTTAACGTAACAATGGCAGTTGTTTACATAGCTAGACCCCTATATCTGTATCTAAGCTCAGTTTATCTACTAGTTTCTCTGTTTGAATGTTTTTTACTTGTTTAATTAATAGACAACATGGTTCACAACCATTCTTTAACTTTAATGTCGAAGTTGCCAAAACTAGAAACTGGTACTGTTTTAAATGATTTTTTACGTTGAAGTTGACAAAACAAATGCACAATCAAGCGAACTGTCTTTATCAAGGGAAGTAAGTCCCCAAAAACATTTGTGTACTGATTACAGAATTGTGTCCCTTTGCAAACAAATAACAATCAGCATAGAGCATAATACATCCCTATAAAGAGCATAATGTATTCATTATAAACACTATCATATACTGTGAATGCTTTTACTTTTTGAAATTCGAAGGAAATTTGGAGAGACTACTCAAATATGTAAGATACGCAAAATTAAATTTAAAAAAGACGTGTGTTAGCGATGTATTTTAGTTTTGCTAGATATGCTGATTATTGTTTCATGTGTGACTAATATGATAAATACATTGTGTAATAACATACGTTATTTTACTCTAATGTCTTTTTCTTTAAGGTATCTTTTTTTTTCTTTTTAAAATTTATGTAGCGCCAATCCACAAAACTTTCACAAGCACGTGCCTTCAAATCATTAATCAAATTAAGCGGCACAAATCTAATGTGCAATATTTGTTTCCAGAACCACGTGACCGATTCATCATTATGTAGTAGGGTTTCCACTGTAAACAACTCATGTAAAATGATCATTACTTTATCATCAACTTTGTTATATGATGGTATAAATCATATGTTGGCTGAATCTAAACTTACTAAGGTACATATGAATATATAAATAACATTTCATCAACAAAAATAAAGCAATTTTTGTGGAGTTTTCCCCTCATTTAGTTATTTATGTCAACACTTGTCAGATTACATTTAAATAACAACCAAATTAACGCCAAAACTATGCCAAGATGCGAATAAAACACGGGCAGCAGAAAGTGCTATAACACATAAAGAGCACATATTAACAGCTATTCGCGATGCTATCGGTTACTATTTTGGCTTCTTTACGCAGTTTGTCATTGACTGTATGTTAAATCTCAGGTCTCCATAACGTCCGCGTTTTCATATTTGTTTTAGCTTCCTTACTTCGGATGCAGTATTAAAACCGATCGGTAATCTTACAAACCTGTGTTTTATTTATAGCCAATAGCAGAACATTTTGTTCTAGTGCGTCTGCATAAAGGAAACAGTGAAAACACTCACGGTAAGCAATAAGCGCCTGAAATATCGGAAACTCTCGAGTCTGGATCAATAGACGCTTTCTTTCTGGCAAATCGTATATAAAGGCAAGCAAGTGGAACTATTCGAAGAGCCTGGATACAGGCGCTGATGGAATTAATGGAGAACTTAGTTCAGCTGGCTTCAATAGGGTGAATGGATTTTTTTTCAAACCTGGATTTATCATGCAGAGATGTACTCTGATTGCGGTACGTACGTTTTAGAGTAGAGATGGTGTTTCGTCTTCCGAGAAAAAAAGGTGTTGTAAAACAAAACAGGTGTGACTGCTAGGTGGCTTAGCTCAAATTGTAAGACATTTTACCAGTAGGTAAAACACTAACTCTTAATCTAGCATATGGGTAGAGTGTTTGGAAACAACTTGTTGGCTTGATAAGAGACCTCGCAAAACACAGTGTATAATATGTAGATCAGAACCATCGCTAGAGGTACCGTAGCCATTGTTGAGGTAGATTCGATGTTGTTCCTTGCTGTGATGCACTCAGTTTTTCGGCATTAGAGGGATTCATTCAAAACAGATGCATCTGTTAACATTTCTAAGACATATATATAAGTGACGATTGTATGTTTTTTTCGGACTCAGTTAGGGTGATTATGGTGGAGTCTAGAGGTATATTAGTAATTTATAAAGAGTCTTAAAGGGCCAAATGTCAGCGTAGTCAGTTGACGCTGTCGTTTCTGACGAATAAAATGGAAACAGCTTGCAGATAAGCCAGTTTTGACATACCATTAAATATAGTTTGCCTAATAAACTAAATGGTTAATAAAACAAATGCATTTACAATTGTTTAGTTATATAATATTGATTTCGGCCCTACTGCTCCAGTAAACTGTTTTAATGAAATGTCCGACGAAGTACTGCAGAATGCAAAAAAGTCAGCCATTGTCAAGTTCGTGTTCAATTATTTAATCAAAATCTGGAGAAATCATACACTTTATTATTATTATTATTCATATAATTATCACGGGTTGTTTGCATTTTTTATTATTATTCCTATAATGTTCACGTGTTGTTTGTGTTTTTAATTATTCCTATAGTTAACACGCATTGTTTTCGTTATAGATAAAAAAAATATTTAATTTTAACGATCTGGCGTTATAAGATACCAACGTGCGCCTTATTTAGTGAAGAGTTTCCGGATCTGATCTCTCTTTATTTGATGTTGGTGGCCAGATCAACTGTATTTGTAATGAAATCCCAGCTGATCTACGTCCCGTAGCTCTTTCAATAGGTTCACTTGCTCATATTCTGTGGAAATCGATGCCAACCATTCCTGTCAATTCCTGAACACTTCCATTGATATGGAGCGAAGGACATTCCCTGGACCGTATTGACCATGTACACACAAATACCGCGATTTCAATCATATTAGGGCTGTTTTATTCTGTTATTTAAGTAGTTGTATACTGTAATTGTATAGATCGTATTGAGATCGTTTCCCAGTAATCGTTATATTAATGTTGCTGGTATTTTGTATGTTTAATTGAGAAAGTTCTCCTGTAGTGGAAGTGTTAAAAGTGTTATTTCAGCTATCGCCTTGTGGTTATTGTTCTATGGTGGAAGTGGTAGAATTATAAGTATTATTTTAGCATTGTCTTGTGGTGTTCTATTTTCCTGTGATATTAGTTGCCGTAGTGCATTTAAAACTGCAATGTTAGCTGTGGTATACTCTCATATTGTTAGTCGTACTGCGGTCGTTTTCCAGAGCTAGAGGCCGTACTATTACTGTTATTCAGCTGTGGAATTGTCACTATTACGACCGATGCCTGTGATAGTGATATTAATCTTACTGTCATTTTAGCAGCTGTATAAATCACGAGAGGTTTTTTTTATTCTGGTAGGAAAACTTACGGGAGGGTTTTTGTTCTGGTCGGAAAATTTACTGGAGGGTTTTGTAAACAGCGGGAGGCTTTGGTCCGGATTGTTTTTGTCCGAATCCTTTAGGTTATGGTCAATTCTCGTCAAGATTGTCGACAAGTTAAGTTCGCATTTTAAATACACATGATAACACACCTTCTTACTTTGTGGGTAGAACCAGTACTCAGGTACTGAATACCTGGAGTAGTGTGCAGTAAATAGTCTTGTTCATGTACTAATATCACGTGGTCATTTTCGGGGTTTGAACTTGGGACCCATCGATTCGGAGTCCAACGTTTTAACCAGTAGACCACGGACGCCCAAAACGTGTTTGACAAAACTCGGCATAGAAAAATGCATAAAACAGTGATCGGTTAGAAATTTAATTAGGTATTACAAGCTACGCTACTGACTGGTTCGTTTATTGTCCCGGTTATATGACTGTCATATACCTATTAAACTCAGTAAAATAAACAAAGCTCATTTACGGCTGCATTCATTTACAACCAGCAATGACCTTACTTCTCTTGGAAAATATATATTAGTACTACTAGGAAATTGTTAATACAACAAGGACTTAAGGACGCGGTCGCTCTTTATTTGTTATGATAGCACTGAGACAATGGCGTGTATTTTCGGATTTTCGGTTTAGGTAACTGTCAGATTTCTTTAGAAGACTTCAATGATTACAAAAACAGTGTGCCTCTCCTATGGATCCTACTGGAATCAATTCTGTTTGCTATAAGAATCAATCCGTAATTTGATTACCAGAGAGCAAGATAAGAATGGTACGACTAAATTGTTGTTTTTGTTTGAGCCAACACAATTACGAACCAGTCGCCTCAAACCAAAGTTTGGGATTGGGATTGGGATTAGCCGGCATTTTTGCCGATACTGCGCAGCGACATTTCTATCATTACAGCACAGGGGCACTTATGAGGTGCCCAGGGACTGAACCCGGCCGGTCCATTATACTGACACCGACGAGTCAGGCGTAATGCTGTCCCCGTAGCCCCGAGCGTTAGGAGGGAAGCCACTACTACCAACTTTAAAGTCTTTGGTATGACCCGGCCGGGGTTCGAACCCACGACCTCCCGATCCGCAAGCCGACGCTCTACCACCTGAGCTTTGGTATAGCGGCAAGTACATGTGATCTTAACTAAACAAATAAGAGCCAATAGATTTAAGCGAACAAACATAATCCAAACTTAGTAAGTCGTATCCTTTTCGAAAATACTGTCCCTGTTAACACATATTCTACGTTACCCATCTTACGACTTCATATTTAAATTCGCCTTTTTTCATTGTTTTTATGTTGTTGATGTCTTATTGTTGGAAATATTGTCACAAGAGGGTTGCTAACATATGTTTTAACGGAAACATATAATATTGTGAACATTGTTTTGGCTAATATAGCGGAGGAAGGCCTCGGGCAAGCGCATGTCCAGGCGCACTACATGTCAGCTGTAAGACATTATCACATTTAGTCCATTGGCTCGATCGCGGCTCGAATAAACCTGGTGAGAGGCCGAGAATTCAGAGAAGTTTTAAGTCCGCGACTCAACCCCACTCGACCACAGGCGGCTAAACACTGTCTTAAAGTTTTCTCTTATTAGATTTTTATTATTGCAATATTGCCGTTGAATGTGAATGTTTGCAGATTCAGGCTTTAAAACAAATTTTCAAGTTTACATATACAATGTATCTGATAAATGAAGACGTATGCTGCGGAGAGGACATAATTCACAATTCGAATCCTTCTTGTGGCTTATTGCCAGAATGTTTTAATCTATTGTTCCCTCTCTCTCCGTAAGCAAAACACCCCAACGAGCACTTAACTTGGAAGTTTCCGTGAACAATAAACTTTAACTAGTACAATTATCGGTGGTTTCCGTTAACAATAAACATTAACTAGTTCAATTATCGGTGGTTTCCGTAAACAATAGACATTAACGAGTATGCTTCTCGGTGGTTTCATTGAACAATATACATCAACGAGAGGAATTCTGAGAGGTATCCTCTAACAATATACATAATCAAGCGCAATACTTAGACTAGAAGGGAGAGAGAGACAGAGAGAGAGAGAGAGAGAGAGAGAGAGAGAGAGAGAGAGAGAGAAAGAGAGGGAGAGAGAGAGAGAGGGAGAGAGAGAGAAGGAGGGAGGGATAGAGAACATGAGCGTGTGGGGGGGGGGGGTTGCTGAGAAGAGAAAGAGAGAAAAAGAAAGAGCAGGAGGTATATCTACTAACATTTTATTACCATCATCAAGAGACATGCAGTTGCAATTGCTTAAGAACGACTTAGCAACCTTACTAAGACAAACAAATGTTTGTCTACAATACTATCGTCCTGGGGATAAGTACCCTCATTTGTGGGTTCTGCTGGCTTTTATGTTTATGTTTATTGGATTTATCGTGGGTTTTATGACACAAAATAATTGATCGTATTCACGTAAATCAGCCTCAGTCTTGTTCTAGTCCAGAAGTGATAGTTGTGTTGAAAAGAAGGCAATAAAAGAATGTTGATCATTTTTTTATTGATTATCCGCTCAGAGAGTACTATAATACGAATCTGTAGAAAAAATATTGCTATATACTGTTATAAAATTGTTGTATTTTATACGTTATCAAACAATTGCATTGTTTACTAAGGAACTGTTGATAACAGGAGAACGTGTATTGTCTTCCTTTATTGAGATAATACATTGCGGGGTCATGATGAAAAAAGGACGGATGTGCTGTCCTTTAAATAAACTAGTTACAATGGATGAATGATAGCATATTGGCAATCAATGATACACATTGCCTCTGTATGCAAATGTCACAATTATCAGTCCAAATGGAAAGGGAATCACGTAGTGTCTGCTGAGGAACCTGCGCCATTTTTGAATTCTATCTGTTTCAGATAACAAACTTATATTCATTAGGTTATTACACGGAAAGTGTAATTAAGTGACTTCTTGCCAAAGGAAACACAAACGGAATCGTTATCTGGTGGATGATACTTCAAACTAAGAACTTATGACATATAAAAACAGTCAGCCAATGACAATTATATACGTAATAGTACGACTTAAGTGATGTTTTTTGTCTGCGAAAAGGGTTGTATTAATTACAGTTTAATTGTGTCGATTTTTGAATACATTAATCGTGTGAATGTTTCATTGATCATAGTATCTATATAGGTCAAATAAGGAACAAGTGCATGTTTTAGCCTCGCAGAAGGATGTTCAGAAATGTGTGTATGTTTGGTTTTATCACTGCCAAGACACTGATAACATCGACTTATAGAATGCTTTTACTATGCCATTTATGGCGGAATATGTTTGTCTTTTATATCTTTAATGTCGCTTTATGTATGATCGAACCTATCAATCTTTCGTTGCGTTTAGTCAAGTCTAAAAAGCTAATTTGGTATTATATTACTGCTTAAAGCAAGAGAACTGGCCAATACAAGTTTATATACTTAAAAGGTGAATAAAACATACTCACAATGCAAATAAATTGCAATAACATAACAATCAGTGTGTACATTTATGATTTACTGTGGTTATAAACGGTATCACATGATAATAAAAAAACAGCAACACATTTTTTTAAATCTCATTCAAGGGTAATAAAATCCAAAGTCTCAGATGACATACACAAACTGACATATGTTCGTTCAAGCTTAGTTGCATGTGTGCAATTTAAGCTAGCAATGACGATATAAGTGTTGCAAAAAACGACAAAGGAGCACGCTGAAGATGATCATCATAAGAAAAGGACAAGATAAACAAGGGTAGAACAGTGTTAAAGAAGGAGTTTTCTACTACCGAACAAGATGTCATGGAATACATTCTAGACATTGGTAATTGAGGATCGTGTCGCTTTGTATCATGATATTTTGCACAAGCTGGACGAGCCATTTCAGAAAATGTCTAGTTTATAATTGTATATAGAGACAATGGTACGGCTTTTATTGTCTTACTGCATACGATGCATTCTGGGAGTCGAATCTTTTATATCGGTCGTACTTGTTTTTATGACAATACTGTGAGAGCACTTTGATGTTTTGATCATAAATGTCTATAGCTATTAAAGTATTTCCAGTTGTAATGACATATTTGTATAGCATGGTCATCGTAAATAACACTTTACACGGTTTCAAAACTATCGCCCAAGTCTGTTTAACCATTTTATCCTATCAGTGTTAGTGGGATGGTATTTGCCGGCATTTTTGCCGATACTGTGCATCGACATTTCTATTATTATAGCACAGGGGCTCTTACATGTATGAGGTGCCCAGGGACTGAACCCGGAAGGTCCATTATACTGACACAGACGAGTCAGGCGTAATGCTGTCCCCTTAGCCCCGAGCGTTAGGAGGGAAGCCACTACTACCAACTTTAAAGTCTTTGGTTTGACCCGGCCGGGGTTTGAATCCGCGACCTCCCGATCCTCAAGCCGACGCTCTACCACTTGAGTTGTGGCCGGTGTATCAGTGTTAGTATAAAATACTTGGTGAATGATTGGCCTACTTAACATATAAGAATGTACGTTGTAAAAGAATGTACGTTGTAAAAGAATGTACGTTGTATAAGAATGTACGTTGTATAAGAATGTACGTTGTATAAGAATGTACGTTGTAAAAAAATGTACGTTGTATAAGAATGTACGTTGTATAAGAACGTACGTTGTAAAAAATGTACGTTGTATAAGAATGTACGTTGTATAAGAATGTACGTTGTATAAGAATGTACGTTGTAAAAAATGTACGTTGTATAAGAATGTACGTTGTATAAGAATGTACGTTGTATAAGAATGTACGTTGTAAAAAATGTACGTTGTATAAGAATGTACGTTGTATAAGAATGTACGTTGTATAAGAATGTACGTTGTAAAAAATGTACGTTGTATAAGAATGTACGTTGTATAAGAATGTACGTTGTATAAGAATGTACGTTGTATAAGACTGTACGTTGTGTTTGTGATATAGTTATGTGAACTTGAGGTAGGTGTGATCTGACAATGAAGGAGGGGTCCGGTTTGTACAAATCGTGAAATCGTCTCTTGTCAATGATTTTGCCAAACAGTAGTAACGGTATTGATCCTCAGTCTGGTACTTCATTGTGGTCAGAGTGTTTGTATTTTCATAGGTTCAATTCTTTTTTAATTTGTTTAAAACAAGTATGTGCGGTTTTGTTTGATCCGTTGATAAGATTGATATTTAATGTCGGTTGTACGTGTTTTATAACCAGATTATGATTAAGTTTTGCGACGCGGTTCCTTCCTCAATGTGAAAGCATTTAACGTGTTTTCAGTTTCTTCAACCTATTTAATGTAGAAGACTGTTTGCTGTTTCATTTTGATGCAAATTATTTTCGCTATAAATCAATGTTGGCACTTAATATCTGTCTGGTAACTTATGCTAAATTCACTTAATGTATGCTGGTACATTAGTGTTTTGCTAATCCTTCTTCAATGTTCGAACCCGGAAGTACTTGTTTTTGTAAACATAAGCTGTTAGCATTACCTCGTGTCGATCGTTAATTTGCTGAATATAGGTATTCAAATATTTCTTGTTACAACACTTTCCAGTTATTGCAATTCATTTTATGAAGCGTGTTTATCGCTAGTTCTGCGGCGATGTTAATGTTGTTGCCATGCATTAGTAACAGCAATTATCCGTTGTAAAGTATTAAATATTTAATGCCCCGACTGACAGTCTGTTAATTGTAGCGTAAAGGTGTCAAAATATTTCCAGGTTTGAATAAGAATATATTACAAAGTCATATGAGCATTGCAACATATACCAAAATTTGAAAACGGCACAGGACAAAGGTATTCACATGCAAGCCAAATGTTAAAGACCAAAACTGGGATGAAACCTATTTTATTTAACATTCTTATCGTGAGCTTCATTTTGATGTCAGTGATTTTGCAATGCATATGTAATAGCATTGGTTCTCTGTCTGATAAATCACTAATAATGTTGTTGTTTTTCTGTTAATTGATTTTGTTCATTTTAATCGAAACAATTTTATGTGGTATTTTTGCCTCGTTTTGTACACTGATACTTAAAACCCAAAACAAACAACAACAAACAAACAAAAAACAACAAAAAAAAAACAACAACACAAAACAACAACAAAAACAAATTTCAGTTTCCGCGACCGTTGAGTTAACCTTGTTGTCATCTTACTGACAGTTTGCTACCTGCACAAACATTGAGCAAAATAGCTATTAAAGTTACGTTTAAGGGTAATACAGCTTGCAAATTTTGACCTTAGCCGTACTAAGAAACATTTTGTAGAAGGTCTGAGAAAGGCTGCACTTTTAACATCTAGTATTAAAACTTGTGTAAACGCGACAGCCAATATAGAAGGATGTATGTCTTGATAAAGAGTTATAAAGCGTTCTAATACTGAACTCAGTTTTGACAAAACTTTTATATGTTACAATTATATCATTAAATGTACATAATAGTAATTTAACAGCAGTTTATCCTAAAAACGGAAGTTCAGCATTGATTTCAGACAAACTAAGCCGTACTTGGTTTTTTGCATTAACAGCCCGCTATGGTCTCTACCGCTATCATAGTAATTTCGATGACACTAACTCCCTATTGTTATGTGGAAGGCAAGATACCGGAATTTGTTTCTTCTCGGGTTTTCAGATGACATCTTTAAAATCATAGGAATGCCTTTCAAATAGCATGCTTTTCAAATGTTAACGAAGTTACCATTTTGTAGATAGGCTCTAGGACACAGAAACTACCTGTTATATTCCCAAACTCTTCGCCATTTTGAGACGCCGCCAATTTCCTATAACGGGTCTTGCTGCACATTTCATAAGAAAAGTCTACTTAAGCACACATAGCCACAAACACTAAGGCGTGTTCTCACGAATCATACTTCAACATAAGCTCATACTTAAGATTTGGAACTTCACTGGTCTGAACTATTACAACAACTTGAAGGAATCAGGACATATTTGATGTATATTGTCTTGGCTAACATTAGAACGAACTTATTATTATCTTGGTTATTGATTACAGCGTGTGGTTCTATCAATGATCATACGAACTAAGTACTGATCTGTGCCATAGCTAGAGATAATGCTAACTGTTAGTCGTGTTTGTCTCTTTAGAGACCATCAATAAGCCATACCAAGGTGTTTTTTCTGTATTTGCTAACAACAGTCCAAACCTTATACTGGATTGTCCGTAATATATTTTTACGAAATTGATGGTTTTGTGTTAACTCCGGTAAGTCCTGGGTTTGTATCTCCCAGTATATGGTTAAACTTAGTGATACTGAAACTAAGTAAATGACTTTTATTATTTTACTCAGGTTGTTGTTAACACAGTATTTGATTGGGTTTCATAATCCAACCACCTGTCAATTTTCTTAATATGTATACAAATCAACTTATTCATATTGAACGATGCAACATATCAACTTAAAAATGTATCATATAAACTAAAATAAAAAAGCTCACCTTATAATGCTATACAGTGAATCCTACATAATATTCTTTTAAGTGTATAAAGTTAACTGACTGTAGAATTTAGAGTGACGCTTAAAAAACGAACGCTGCAAAACCATTGCGGCTTCTCCTTTCAAATTCCTGTCATGATTGACGTCATTAGGAGCGACTAATTAGCCAAAGTGACTTGAAATAAAGCGCATGTTTTGATACTGGTCGATAATGCGACCCAATTCTACAGTTCAAGGGCAAAAATTTATATCAATGCTAGCAAATGATGTTTAAATCGCATAATCACAGGCGATCGCATGAAAATGGATTTTTTTGTTTCTCTCTCATTCTTATAACTACAGACACTGATTTTCTAATGTGGTTTTAAAGTATTAGATGTCAAATCACAAAAGGAGAGAGAAATAACACAAAATAGAACCATATTAGATCATAATCTAATTTGTGCATGTCATGAATTATTTCTGTGCCATTTTTAGAAATTGTTTATGGGTATGCAGTATTCATACGTTTTTGCTCAAATGATTAATGATAGTAACGTACCGAATATTTTCTGAGGAGAGAAACGCCATAAATTAGTTTTTATCTTGTTAAGGATTACTTACGCAAGTATTAACTACCCAGGGCAAATCTTATTAAGGATAAACGGCATTGGCCAGGTATTTTAGTGAAATCCCGGACCCTCAGATTCCGATTCTGTAGCCGTAACCATTAGACCACCGACACTTCTCACATATCCATTGAATATGAATATGAAATAGGTAAATAAGGAAAAAGGTCCTTTGTAAATTTACATAGACATTAAAATTAGAAATACCACTAGACAAAGGCATAGAGAGTAAATTTAAAAGTGAAAACAACAACAACAACAACACAGAGGCTAGACATAACACACAAAAAGAAAAACCAACATTTACGCATTAAAAAGGTTAGTCTGCAAAAAGACAATCTGGAATGCTTAATCATGGTTGGTGGAGCGCCCTAACCTTGCAGAAACCTTCTGAAGGTTGTTTTTTTCTCACAAACAAACAAACAGTGTAAATATCACATCAAAGTGAGACAAGTAACAGCAATTACCTGCATCTGGATTTAAATCTGATAAAATACTAATTATATACAAACAAACCATTGTGTAATGTCTCTTCTTATCTTAGGTTGCAATGCTTATTTCTGTCTTATAACCAGTATTTTCTGGTCAGTGTTCCACACTACAGACACAATAAAGCTATCAATACCTGCTGCGGTGAGCATGTAAAATGCACCAACGTAGCGGAAACCTTCTTGTGACGTTTTGCCAAGATATTTTGGCTATAGTTCATTTCACACGAGCAGTATATCAACGAGCACGATTCTCGGAGGGTCGTCGTTTGAATCTTTATTAATGAACGAGTCGGCTTTTCGATGAAGAGCACAACAGAATAGAACATATTTTATTTAGATTTAGACTGTGTTCAGTCTATCGCCATTATAATACAATGTACAGTTATAAAGGTGTTAGTCACGTAATCATTGGTTATTCAGGTACATATATGTATACATTGGATAGCATATTTATTGAGGTTGAAACTCCAGGATAATAAATCACATCTTATACTAAAATAGGTATATAACAAAATTGGGCGAGGAAAACCAGCAAAAAATTGAAATTGTAACGTATAAACATAAATATACACTTTGTATTTTAATGTCACATATCTAACATGTAAGTAAAGATTTGCGTCGGATAAATGATTCTCTGATGTATTTACATAACTTAATTAGTTTTCTATTTTAACAGTTCAGTAAATTTAAAGGTTGGTGGTCAATTATAATAGTACTGATTTATATATAGTTATATACGGTAGTCAAGAATATAAAAATAGAAGATAAAGATAATGGTTACTATGTCATCTAAGAAGTGAAACGTTTCTCTGTCAGTATCAAATAAATAATTATATACTACAAGTCTGTTTTAATACAACAGGAATGTGTCGCGGGTTGCTTTATATTTGTTTACAGTGTTAAACATTCTTAAATGTAAAAACTGTTCGTTTTCAGGTGCTTAGATTTTAAGACAATTTCCAAATATTTCTATATAACCTTTTGTCAAATATAATTATATTTTATAAACAATACAGCTTTTAAAAGTATATCATAGGGTTAGTCGTTATTGATTTAATAACTTTATGAAATATTTTTAGAATAAATCTAAAAGGCATTATAAAGCAAAAATTGATCATAAAGAAGACTTCAAATATCGTTGTAACAACCCATCAAAAATAACTATCATTTATTTAGAAAGCCCTATACAAGAATCTGTTGTACTGATCTCTAACAGACGAGTTTGTATACAATAAACCAGGAATCACATTTTGTCATTGTGAAAATAAAAGAATAAGAAACGACATCAGTACATTTGTTCAGTCACAAGGGTGTCATACGATACAGTTTTGATGTTTATCTGGATTTATGTTCGTGATGTTAGTAGACGTTAAACTAAAAATGTTAAAAAGCTGTATATTAAATTGTCATAGCTTTAAACTAAATCAAAACCTCTGTATTGATTGTTTTAATAATATCCAAATCGCAGATCCTATGTAAAAATATTATCTTATTAAGCTGGCAATGAGAAGCAGAATACATTGTTCGCTCTCTATTTGTTCCGATGACATCTTAACGATCAATGGCACGTATTTCCTATGTATGACAATGTCACATTTTTGTGGAATGTTCTGTAAAGGCAAACGCCATATGGTGCCTTCACAGGCTTGTCATTATTTTCTGCTGATATAATTATGTCCATTTCAGAAATACACCTTCCGGTCCTTTCTAATTAGTCAATTATACTAAGTGTGCTGATCATGTCATTAAGATGTTTTTATTTTGGTCCTCGTAAAAAATAAGCAAACAAAAAAAAACTTATTTTTGTCTGGATCCAAAACTACTGAGTTCTAAATTTATACCAAAATAGTGCATATAGGAACAAATTGAATATCTGTTGTTTAGCAGCGATAACACTTTATTAGCAATCGTTTAGTACTGACCAAGCACCAATGTCTAAATAAGATGCTGTATTTTGTTCCGACAAGGAATGGTATAAATAAAGTAATTACTTTACGTCAAAGATCAGTAATGTAGAAACACAACAATTGTATGAGTCAATGGATGTCTATTTTTTCTTTATTTTTATAACTAGGACCAATAGTTATGCAGAGCGCTGCCCGGAGTTTCTCTTCGACTGGACAATTAATGTCCCACATTTACGATTAAGTAGAAAGGTTTCTAAGATACAAGACATATATGGATTTTCATTTAATGACCCTATTTTATTCAGATATCAAGTCTTTCGTTGCTTTTTTTATAAAAGGGAGAGACCATAAAAAGTATGACCAAAGTGATGATTTGTGTATGGTTGCCATTTCTCGTAGAAGGTAGTTCATATTAAGTGTTGTATATATTCCTGTCAATAACTTTCGGCTAAAGGATAACAAAAACAATAGCGATGACCCCTCTTTCGGCTAAAGGATGAAAAAAACAATAGCGATGACCCCTCTTTCGGCTAAAAGATGACAAAAACAATAGCGATTGACCCCTCTTTCGGCTAAAGGATGACAAAAACAATAGCGATGACCCCTCTTTCGGCTAAAGGATGACAAAAACAATAGCGATTGACCCCTCTTTCGGCTAAAGGATGACACAAACAATAGCGATTGACCCCTCTTTCGGCTAAAGGATGACAAAAACAATAGCGATTGACCCCTTATTCGGCTAAAGGATAACAAAAACAATAGCGATTGACCCCTCTTTCGACTAAAGGATGACAAAACAATAGCGATAGACACCTCTTTCGGCTAAAGGATAACAAAAACAATAGCGATTGACCCCTCTTTCGGCTAAAGGATGACAAAAACAATAGCGATTGACCCCTATTTCCGCTAAAGGATGACAAAAACAATAGCGAATGACCCCTTATTCGGCTAAAGGATGACAAAAACAATAGCGATTGACCCCTTATTCGGCTAAAGGATGACAAAAACAATAGCGAATGACCCCTCTTTCGGCTAAAGGATGAAAAAAACAATAGCGATTGACCCCTCTTTCGGCTAAAGGATGACATAGCGAATGACCCCTCTTTCAGCTAAAGGATGACAAAAACAATAGCGATTGACCCCTCTTTCGGCTAAAGGATGAAAAAAAACAAACAATAGCGATTGACCCCTCTTTCGGCTAAAGGATGACATAGCGATTGACCCCTCTTTCGGCTAAAAGATGACAAAAACAATAGCGATTGACCCCTTATTCGGCTAAAGGATGACAAAAACAATAGCGATTGACCCCTCTTTCGGCTAAAGGATGACAAAAAATAGCGATTGACCCCTCTTTCGGCTAAAGGATAACAAAAACAGTAGCGATTGACCCCTCTTTCGGCTAAAGGATGACAAAAACAGTAGCGATTGACCCCTCTTTCGGCTAAAGGATGACAAAAACAGTAGCGATTGACCCCTCTTTCGGCTAAAGGATGACAAAAACAGTAGCGATTGACCCCTCTTTCGGCTCGACATTAATGCAAACAATGTGATAAGCAACGGTAGAAACCCTTCAGACTCATAACGAAGGTAATTGTTGGATTGACTCTACTTGTTTAATGACTGGACACAGATTTGTTCTCACTTTTACATTTGGTTTTCATGTAAATACCTTCGTCTTGTGCCTTCTTCAAATGTTGGTATATGTTGCCAGGCTCAATTAGATTTTGTCATATTTCCTTATCTTAAAAGTTGTTCATATACATTGTGCGTATCGCTATATATAATAAAACAACATGAAACACGCCTTTATAATGAATCAGCGACGCATTTAGTAGATGATAAAATTTTGTTCCCAGTTTTGTCTTTGGTTTAGTTTCTTTTACTACCTCGTATACTAGTTGTTTCTAAATTATCCGACATACAAGTCCTTTCTCAACTGCAGACCAACTAAACTCGTTTAGAGAAAGTAAGCGTTCATGTCAGGGCAAATCCAAACATTTGAATATTTTAAAATTTGTTTGTTAAAATTAATTTAGAATACAATGTCCTTATCTTTCATTTATAATTGACATTGATGTTGACGAATCGGTAAAATATTTGCGGAGATAAACACAATAAATAATTCGCAAAAGTTTACTTTGACATAATTTCGTTCTAAGAAATCACGAAATATTATTTCAAAAATTGAATACAGTTCCATCTTCGTGGTTTATCAAAGACTACATGTATTTTCCGTTCAATGTTTTGATCTTAAAAATATGCGTTAGCTACTAACACGGATGAATCTTTATCCCATATCTAAAATAATGTCCTTCATAGCTAAAAGATGTAATATTAGTTAAAATTAAGGGGTACAATATTTGTTATCTTTGTTAAGGTGATTGAATTAAAAATTTTCTTTCGGCTGATATTGAGTACTAAAACCCATCCCTTAGGCTCATTAACTTTACCTTCATTTTTGTCTAAAAGCAATATTTGTTTACACAATGTTCACATAATAAGAATCAATTGAATATAACCCTCAAGCGGAGAACCCGTCTACTTTTAAGCCAACGCAGAAGAAACCAAGCTCAATTGTGAGGACTAGAGCTGTTGGTAATCTCTTGGTAAATGTGTACCGCATTACCGCAATTTTCTGCAGAGCAATTTTCTATATTTTCTATACGTCCGCAAAATACCTGAGGCATCAAAACGCCAGCTGGAATACTCGTGCCAAAAGAATAAACATAGTTGTTCTTACTGCTGAAGCTATATTGTGGGCATTTTCTTTACTTTTTTTCTGTTATTTTAATAAAAATCCTAAATACTCTAGAGATTAATGTATGAGATCAGCTGGTTATGGTCGTAAAACTAATGAAAATAATGTCATTTTAACAGATAAAGAAAAGTTCAAATAAAAAGGTCTGTGTTATAAGGTTAACGACAGGTAAAATTGATGTGTAGCAAAATGTGTTGTTTTAAAATTGTTTGTTTCGGATCTGTAAGATGTACTGCTGTACGCATCTTCTTGGTAATTTCTATTAAAATTAAAGTAAGTTGCCTTTTAAGATTTGACAAAATCAGCTTCACATTTGGCAATGCGAACAATTCTGTCCAACACTTAATCTTGAAGGAGCTTGAGGTGAATGCCTTTTCATTTTTCAAACGAAGTCATCCATTAACCTTAGAATCGCATAATTATTGGTTTGTATTGATCTCTTGGCGGTAATGTTGTTTGGCTAAACCTTAAACGTATATACAACACATTACTGCCATGGGAAAACTAAAATAGATATCTTCATTTGTGAATTCTATTGTTATGAGAGTGTTTCTCGATGAGGTAAATGTGATACTTCTCGTTCTTTGGGGAATGGATGGTAGTTGCAACATCCGACGATTATCCGTGAGATGATGATGATGATGATGATGGATGATGATGATAATAATAATGATGATGATGATGATGATGATGATATGATGGTGATGATGGTAATGATAAGACAATGAGGGAAGCGAGTTGGTGTTTGTATTTGAGAATGTTTATACAATGGAAAACTTGTGGATGAAGAAATTAATAAATTTGTTTGGCTTATTCATTAGTTGATGCCGTGTTCAACATACACGCTAAGGATAATTTGCTTATCACTAATCAAGTTTTCGAAAAAATGAGAAAATATCTGTCCGTCGAAGATGGGTATTTTCCTAGAAGCAGAGATTATATACGAAAACGTCGGGTACTCCCAAATAACGAGGTCGATATGTTTATAACTCAGTTTCTTATAAATTTGAGTAGCCTGTATTATTTATGCTGGCATCAGACCAAACTAATATTTTATAGCAAGTTTAAATCTATGTTTTCGGATTTGATGGTTTAAATAGATTAAATGATTCAAAACACAAAGTCGGAAATAATTTGCTTGAAGTTAGATCCATTTAAATATTTAAAAATAGGTAAACTATTTTAGAATTATTCCAAATGGTCATTAGGTGTATGAATTTCTTAGAAAATAAGATCGTATATCTCAGTTAAGAGCCGAACCGAACTATATTTTTCCATAAAGCCGTTTTTGGAATAGTTTCTTATGTTATGCAAAAATACACACTGTACACACTGTACCATACTAAAAATACGATTCAACACGAGCATTCTGATTGAAAGGCAACTAGGGAGGCTGTTATTTTACATTTAACAAACCTAACAAATTCCCCTGTCAGCAAAGCTTATGTCTTTCACATCAGTGCCAAGTTCAAACAGAAACAACTTTCTAAAAATACCCGAATGTAATAACCACATGTTGTAACATGTAATGCAGTTAAATATATCATGTGAGAAAGAAGATCATTTGTCTCCTACTTAATGGACGTCGTAAAACACATAATCAAAAGAAAAGCTTGTTCTGGAATTCAAAATACAAAAGTTACTCACCGGTTTTTGTTTTATACTAGCAATTGTCTGCCACTTGTAATTCAGAATCACCATGGAAACACTTACATCACTTCTTTAAACATGCTATAAAAATTGAACTTCAAATACAGCAACTTCAAACATATCCATTAGAGAAATGTGTTGTATGTGTTTAATTTAAGTGTCATTGTTATTTATGTAAAAATACGTTTGCTGTTCTATAAATGCTAGGAATGCTTTATGGTTTGCACTAAATGATATTTTTTTCTACTCTTTCAGAACTGTGAAATGCATTTTTAAGTCAAACTATAGAGATTTGGTAAGTTTTATTTTTCAATTGAAGACCTTAACAAAGTAATGCTAGCGAAGATAAAAAGAAAGTGTTGTTTTTTTCAATTTGATTTACCATTTATAATTCGTATTTTATAAAATGAATAAATGTCCAAGTGATAGTGTTTAAATGTATTTTTCTGAGGTATTATAAACCAAGGTTTGTGGTGTAAAACCAAGATAAAAGAAAGCACAAGTTTAACAAAACTAAATGCCCAAGACGTAAATAAGGACTTGTCAGTTGAGAATTATCTTATGGAGAGTCCAATGATTATTATTAATAATAAACATACACAGAAAACACAATAACAACCAAAAAAAGCAAATAAACAAAGCAAAACAAACAAAAAACTTATCGTTTTCATCCTATTTGCAGACAAAGGGTCACAAAGATGTCTGGACCAACTGAGTCATGGACATTCTGCGAGATGTGGATACTACTGACCATCTTCGCCACATATCTGCAGGCGTCTGTAGGATTGGACAGCCGTCAAACTTCATACATGGTTTCAGGCGACCAAAACTTCAGTCATACCCACCATCGCCATCGTCACCACAACAGACACAGGTCGTCCGTTGCAAGAATGGAAGTTTACCAGGAACCGGATCCAGTAGACAGTTTGAAACTCGTCTGGATCAACAGCACAACTGACTCAATCTCGATCAATTGGACGCTCAATGAATCGTATAATATATCAGGCTTTGTGCACTCTTCAGTCGTAGAGTACATTACTTCCGGTGGTCGTTTTACGTCAGACCCTCTATCTAGTAAAATGCAGGAGTATACAGTAGAGAACTTGTCTCCCGGAAGTATATATACAGTGTGTGTCTACATGACCGAAGTGTATGGAATTGGTAATTTCAGCACAAAGTTACACTCACGGTGTGTGAAAATAAATACAATAGACTACATTCGTAAAGACAGTGTACTCGTTTGCATGATTTCCACAGGCTACTATGCATTTATGACTCTTTTAGGATACACGCAGTGGAAGCGCAAGATTTGGTCAATTGAGAAAAAGATGAAAAATAAAAAGGATGTTGATTCCAACATTGACAGCACAAACTGCGTCATGAGATGGAGAGAGTTAGCTGAGAAGGACAGTTTGATGCAAGTCAGTCCAGGGTGTTCCATAGAGACGGAGTATAGATAGATGTGGAAAGATAGGCATAGAATCTAGACTGTTAGAAGCAAATAATACAAGTATAGATCTGTATATATGCATAATATGTTCGTTTCCTTAATAGGATACGCAATACAGGCTTACACATGTCGAAATATTTATCTATATTATGAATTATGTATCTGTAAAGCATGCACATCCTGATAAATCTACCCATAGTCGGAAAGCACACTTGGAAACTAATATGTGTATAATGATATATATATGTATAGTATTTATTAATAATAATTATATATAATTATTTACACCTATGAAAATATACATCAAACGCATAGATATATGTTTTGATGATAAAGTAAATTAAGTAGATACATGTTCTTATACGGATAAGCTCATTGTGCATTTGTACACTGTTTAAAAGGTTTCAAAGATATAATGCTTCCATGTAAACGTGTTTCCTACAATATAACTTAAATTATTTGCTATTCTCACATATTGCTATCTGTTTATCTTATAATAATTGACTAGTGCCAGAGAGGTATATCAAGGAAAATTAATTTTGTGTTAAGTGCGTAAACAATATTTACAACAAAATGATTTAGAGAGATGATTAAAACATTTGCAAATAAAGAACACTACTTTACACAAAAGAATTAGTAATTAATATTGGATTTTACGTATGTGTTAAATGTTAATGGATAAATAATTTAAAATAATTCTAAATACTAACTATTAAAATGGAAACTTGTTGAAAAAAGTAATTATTAAAGCATAATATTGCCTGCTAGTTTTTATTGTTAAAATATATATTGTTTGTGCATATCTCAAAACAGAAAGATGTAAAGAAATTTAACTGATAAGATATTATAATGGCAGATGTATGTTCTATGTTGTACAGGCCGCATTAGAAATCTTAGATAAATTTATAATGTTATCTAGATATAAGACTGTGACTGTACATGTAAGCAAGTATTGTTATAAACAATGTATATATGCTGAACTTATTTACTTTCCATTTCAAGTTTGATTGCATATTATTTATATATAAACATATTTTGAATATACGCTGCCGATTTGATGTAATTCTAAACACGATAGATTCAGCCTATTCTAGCAGTAAACTTAATATGCTTAGATACTTTTTATTATGTAACACTTATCTACATATCTGAAGAAGAATATGTGATTCATTAACATTTTGTTAACACTTAAACATTAATATGTACACTGACATTGTAAAGATTTTGCAAAACATGTTATAATATCATCTGATGTTTCAATTATGGCATGTACGAGACTATTTCAATTTTCTCATAATTAGTTAATTGTCAAAAAAGCATTTAAAAAAAAGATGACTCGTTAAGCTGTATTTACACAATTGTTAGACATATAAATACAACTGTTTGCTTGCAACCAAAGATCATGTTATGTTTACATAATCAATTCTAAATAATCCAGAATATAACATGACATGATAACATGCTTGAATGTGTTTACTGTAATGCAAATATTTATATAGCTGGGTATTACGTTTGTCTATGTGTTTTTGAGACATATATATAATAAACATTGACTTAGAAAAGCTGTTACTTCAAAATCAATACTTCAAATAGAATATAACATTTCCAAGACCCGGAAGATTTTCGTGAAATAAAATATATCAAACTGAACCATACATGTAAAAAAATGCGGTTGAAAAGAAAATGTAACAAATCACCCAACAATAACATTTGATTGTGCAATTGGGTTATTTAATTAGAATATAATAGCATAATTCTGGAGAGTTAAGGGCAAAAGCTTTTTAAAAAAATATTTTATGTACCACCTATGAAAGACATTCATACGACATAGAAAAAGACTCGGATTTCTTCTAAGAATGCCAATAATAATAATAAAAATTATAATAATAATAATAATAATAATAATAGTAATAATAATAATAATAATAATAATAATTATAGTAACAATATCTATAATTACGAAATATTGGATTATTGGATTAAAATATTCAAACAGGGTACTTAAATAATAATTTAAGGTATAGCTAATTCGTCTTATGGACTCGTTTATTCTCATGAACTAATATCAAAGCCGTATCACCATGAGCCAATTGCCTCATCGTGTTCGACTAAAGAAGTTACAATCGAACAAGACCAAAGGCATTGTGCCGATAATTAATACAGAAATAGGTCTCAGAATACCTGACGCAGAGTTATCTTTATGACACTGCAACGTCATTTCCTTGTATTCAGTTATTGTCTGCAAATGACAAATAGGCCTCAGTTTTGGACGGTGCCGCTTGCGACACTGTCCAGAGTTATAAGAAAACTGGATTTCAGAAGCACCCAGGCTTTATAATGCATGACCTTGACTATTTAAGGAAGTGATTCATGCTTGGGAAGAAGTAGAGCGTGTACAGGACAAGTATGTTTATCTAAGAAGACTAGACGCCTCAGTTGTGTTCAGGCATGCTTCAAATGTTCAAATGCGTCAAACATAAACATTGTCGTAAGTCTATCGTACGGCTTGCGTGGATTGAAACAGCCATGTCTCTTCATATATTGTACATTCATTTTAAAACGAGAACGTTAACATTACGAGTACGCCACTTCTTGGTCATCGTACAAAAATATTCAATTGAAACGTGTATATATTGAAGTCGTGAAGATGCTTTACCTATTAGAATATACACACAGTAGCTAATCAATAAGAATATATGACAAATTCCTTGAGCAATGCACTATGTACCAAAATCTGAATGTGCACAAGTTATTCACATGGAAGCCAAAAAAAAGTAAGAACAAATCTGTGATGAGTCATTTGACAAAAAAGGGAAACCCGACAGTTACCGCCTTGGAACGGTCAGTCGGAAATATGGACCGACTGGGAATGCTTTAACCTGTTTTACAGAGCTTTAACCTCGCACTTTCTGGTGGGTTTCTCATATGCACGCACTTAAAGGAAAACCGATCTATTTGAATAAAAAAGTCCAAGCGCTGACATTGTTTTTTCATAAGATATGACGAAAGTAGTGACGTCATTGACAAAATAATGTCAACGGAGTGTTTGCGAAAAGAAAGTTTTAAATGTCATAAAACGTACCTGGTAAAATATTCGTTTATAAGATTCCAAACAACAGTGGGTTAAAAATGATCATTGTACTTGATGTTAATACTTTAAATCGATTTTATTTAGTTTATGTTAACAAATTTATATTATTTAGTTTTATAAAACGTACAATTAATCTGCGTCGAATAAGTACCGTTTAAACCTTTTTTCTATCGAAATATATTACTATTTACAGTTCTTATGCATGTCTCTTAAAACTAAAGGCAACCCTTACGATAACAATTTAACAGAGTGTAAAATGAATAAAATACAGCTAGTATCATTCCAACATGAATGAGGTTTGGGCTTTTGGATGTCAATACTCTTTTGTTTAAACGAATAAAGGCGACTTACACAAATATTGATATGACGAGAGCGGAAAATCATTAATGCATATATCATAGATTTCAGCATTTTTGTTTATTTAAAGCACTTTTCAATGTTCTTAAAGTGTACTCACAAACTGTAGATTCCCTGAAAACGTGTCGTACATTGGGTTTGATTGTTCATATGCGCGTTTATAATGCGATGTACTGCATACATTGTACGCCAAAAGGTAAATACGACAAACTTGCATGACTGTATAAAAATTATGAAAATGTATAGACTACATAATAAACATCCAGAGAAAATGATGACAAATACTGCAGGAATTAGTTAGATGCCAAAAAAGTAGACTCAAACATGTTTTTACATTGGTTTGTTTTGTATACATGTTAAAATTATGTTGCAGGGAATCAGTTATCTCATTGTAGCTATAGCTGATTCAAGCAGAGGAAGTTATAAGACAATCCCACGTAGTAGTTGACAATCAACGACACGATTTTCCTCTGTTTGCAAGTGTGACATTTATGCAGAAAGACTGCGATAAAACAGAAAAAACATGGTCTCATACAAGGCTAATGTTTTTCTTAAATCAGATGTCACCACAATTTCCTAATAAAAGGGAGAGACGGGAGAGGGCATGAAATGTACGGCTTAAGCGTTGTTCTTGTATTAAGTCTATGGTGGTCGAAACATACAAGTATACACAAAGTGTAATGTCTGCTAATAATTGTACATACATAGTACTTACAGTTTTGGGACGATGTTCACAAACACACAAATAAAAAACAACACTTGGCAAAAACTCACAATGTATATAATTAATTTTATGTTTTAGTGGCTTTTTGTTAGTCTTATATTGCAAAACGGTATTTTTTTAATCCATTGTTTAACGAACTTTAAATTAAACTGTTACACTTATTATGATTTCTCACGTCGATATTTATGTGATCCCTTCTCTGTTATGAAGCCATTCATAGCTAAAATTCAAGAAGATTGCTTTTTTATTATCTTTGTTACTTATTTAATATTAAAAATATCATATTTGATAATGATAAAAACTTATTTAAAATTTTCTTTCTGTTAACTTAGTTAATTATTCTTACTTCATTATCTTTCCAAATGCTAATCAGTTGACAGACTGTAAATTCAGAATAGGACAATCATTCGAACCTACTAGAACCATTCTACAGTAAAAAAAGAGCTAAGTCTCGTGAAAACTGTAATCTGGATTATGGTCGCCATTTCTGTCGTTAGTCGGTCTCTTGAAAATTAGAATAAATGTCCCTTATTTAGTATAAATATATACATCATCCATCTATCCATCATCCATCCATCCCCCCACCCATCCATCAAATCACCCATCCATCTATCCATCCACCTATCCATCCATCCATCCATCCATCTATCCATCCATCCATCCATCCATCATCGATCCATCCACCCATCATCCATCCGTCCATCCGTCCATCCATCTATCCATCCATCCATCTATCAATCCATCCATTCATCCATCCATCCATCATCCATCCATCCATCCATCTATTCATTAATCTATCCATCCATCCATCTATCAATCCATCCGTCCATTCATCTATCCATCCATCCATCCTCCCTCCATCCATCCATCTATCCATCCATCCATCCATCATCCATCATCCATCCATCCATCCATCTATCAAACATTCAAGATTTATGACTTTTTACTGAGAAGTAAGACAGTTTGTTGTCTTCGACAAAATCTACGTTGATGCCGCTAAAGTTGAATTTCAAGTATTCCAATTTAAATTAAATTGTGAAAATAATTTTTTTAAAAATTGCAATGTACGATGCAGTCAGGTACACCAATATTACAAAAAGGTTCACGTAGTGTCGTTATATTCAAGACAATGCAACTACTGTACAATTCAATTCGCACTGCTTACATATAAATAAAGCAACTTAAAGCCATGCTGTTGGACTGTTAATTAAAGCACCTGAATGGAATAAAAATGCATATTCAGTTCTAATAACATAGTTTACATTTATTCAACCCGTACAAACTTTCCATTTTTATCATCGACAAAGTATTTGAAAAGGACTTTAGATTTGCCGATGATCTTAACAGAAACAAAAATAAAGTATACGCATTGTTGATTTTATTTCGTGTCAGTGTTTGTATCACTTTTACAAAATAGCTGCGCAAAATATACTTCTTAACACAACGTAACAAAAATTGTATTCATATATCTAAACTATGTACAATATACAATGAACATTTCAGAAACAAACCTGTTAACTTCTACGCAATCCTGGAGTTGTTTGTTAGACTACCTTCTAGACTTAACACAATTCTCCTTTCAAAACCCGCTGAAAGAATTTGTGCCTATACAAGAAGACGCCTGTTAGAATACTCATGTACAGAAAATCAACAATGGGGCATTTTATAGCAAGCTGCCAGAATTGTATGCATCCTTTTCCTTCTGCAGAGGGTGTAATCAATGAGCTCAAGAGAACAGCGTTCTTTGTGTATTTTTATTTAAGAAACATATGGATTTGATCTCGTAAAAGGTGGAGATCATGACATTTCAGAAGAAGACGTTATTTCACGATGCTCTTGTTTTTGTGCATATGACAGATAAAACAAGCATTCAAATAATTTGCTGTTGATAAATGAAGTAAAGCAAGTATTAATTAAATAACTATCAACTATATTGTTAGAAATAATAATGTTCAAGGCATTTTATTCTATCCGATGTTTCTAAAAGCCCAATAGCAAATTCTAAATTTGCCTCATTTATATGTATGTCTCACGAATCCAATTTCACTGTTATTTCCTTGCCTGGAATATAACGATACTACATGAAACGTTTTGAAGAAGGGCTGCTTCCTCCCAATCGACAATAGTATTTTTATATTTTCGCAAGTTTATTTTTATTTTGGAATTTTTTAGCCTAACATAGGTTTGCCGAAAAAATAAACACTTATTTTTAATAATTTGTTATCCTTTCAGTTATAGTAAAATTCCAGATAGATGGATGGATTGATAGATATATGAATAAATAGATGGATGAATATACGAATGGTTGGATGGTTGAATGAGAGGATGGTTGAATAATTGGATTGGTTGGTTTGTTTATTGGCTGGTTGATTGATTGATTGATTACTTGCTTGCTTGCTTGATTGATTGATGGGCGGATGGATGTAAGGATGGGTGGTTGTATCGATGCTTAGATGGATAAACATATAAAAAGACAGAGAGAGAGAGAGAGAGAGAGAGAGAGAGAGAGAGAGAGAGAGAGAGAGAGAGAGAGAGAGAGAGAGAGAGAGAGAGAGAGAGAGAAAGAGAGAGATACTAACAATGCGATTTCGTTATTGCTTGATTTATTGCATACTAATGCACGCTGTCGCGTTCAAAGGCTTATCACACAGCAAAAACGTAGGCCTGGATGAACGTTTCAAATTCTTGACAAAATATTAATGATATATTTCATTTGAAACAGTAATATATTCCTATTATAAGACGTTTACTTGACTAAAATATCTAAAAGGTGGTATCCGGCAGATTGTCTTCATCAAAGAGACGTACACCGGGATTGGGGGAATTCGGGCAAAATTTCTGCAAAAAGTCTAACGTATGTCTTACAAAAGACTATTTTGAACACCGTCAAATTTTAATAGAGTAGAAATTATGAATGTGATTGAACATGTAAAGTACCGTACATTCCCATTCTTTCTAAAACTATAAATAAGCATTATTGTGATTTCTGCTATAAATAGACATCGACATCAGAGCGAATTACCCGAATCACGTGGTTTTCTTAGTTTAAAAATAGCTAACTGTGCAGCGTGGCTTAGATAGAAAATACCTATTTGTAATACGAGTAATGTGTTATGCTTTACTTTTCACATAGATGTAGGACATCAATAATCAGCATATTGCGACATCTTTTCGGGCAACAATAATTTATTTAGTTCTTTGAGAGAAAAAAAACCTGGTCCAAACTGTCGGATACCACCATTAAGGGAAATAATGGTCTTGGCTTATGTTATAACGCTTGTCAATTATACGTATATGTAACAGAGAAGAAATTACTTCGTAATATTAATTTTGATGGACAACGATTGTATTGATAATAAACTTATCACGGCTGATAATTTGACTTAAATCTCTGGAGTTTTACCGAGTATATACCAGAAATTGTACGGTACAATATATATTATGTTAAATTAATACACATCTTCGTATTAGAATGGTTGTTTTACATTGATCTCTAAGCGGCGATGTTGTACTGCTAAACCCTAATACCATCGCCCCAGGGATAACTAAATATATATAACCTCATTTGTAGTTTCTGTTGGCTTTATTACACGAAAATAAAACTGTTTGTGTTGGAGGTAAATAAAATACAGCTAAGTCCCATCTGGCATTATTGAGGTCAATATGGCGATTATTGCTTCTGCTTATAGTGTCTGCTTTAGGCTGATAGTGATGAATATTATGATGTTGATGTTGTTGTTATTGATGATGATGATGATGATGATGATATCTGTGTTGTTTAGAATGATGATGATGATGATGATGATGATGATGATGATGATGATGATGATGATGATGATGATGATGATGATGATGATGACATTGATGATGATGATGATACTGATGATGATGATGATGATGATGATGATGATGGTGATGATGATGATGATGATGATGATAATGATAATGATAATGATGATGATGATGATGATGATGATGATGATGATGATGATGATGATGATGATGATGATGATGATGATGATGATGATGATCATGATGATGATAAATATGATGTCTGTGTTGTTTAGAATGATGATGATGATGATGATGATGAGTAGTCAGTTGCTCATTGTTGCTGTTATTTGAACTAACTTTAACTTTCTACTCGCATAGATTATTCTGGATAATAACTCGCCGGTTACTCCAACAGACATTTTTCGTCTGATCTTGAGGTATACAAATATAAAAGCTACATATATCTTCGAAAATATCTTTCCTTCAGCTCTGCCGATACATTTTTAGTTACATTGGTTATTTTGCTGGCATTGGGCCAACTTGAGATTTTTATAGCAAGATTAAAACTGACTGGTACATTTTTTATATTTTGTAAGTGATTAAAATAGATTTCATGGTTGCAACTTCAACACCGATAATGGTCTACCTGAAGCAAGAATCAATAAATATTTTTAAACAGTTTACTATTTCAAGGTAAGATTGAAACGTAAATCGTTGATATCATAAGCACGAACCTCTTCAGAATTACACAAAATTTATTCAAAGCAAACCAGAAGGTCATACGACCCATGTGGTGTCAAAAGCACGGCCGCTTTAAACAAGAGATAAATAGGTAAATAGCATTTAACATAATATAGCGGAACATTTTACAATTTCAAATATATTAATAAATGATTTACAAAAATGTAAGACATGGTTCATATGACTTCATTTATAGTACTATATGCTAAAATAATAGATCGATATAATATAAATGATTTAGGTAATAAGGGATCTATAATAATAATAATAATAATAATAATAATAATAATAATAATAATAATAATAATAATAATAATAATAATAATAATGATAATAATAAACAGTTACGATAATAATAATTGCTATTATCAATTCTTACCATCATCATCGTAAAATGATAATAATAATAATAATAATAATAATCAAAGACATAATAATATTTTGAATTGCTTTTCGTTGTGTGTGTCCAAAGCTTATTCAACCTTATATTAACATAAGGAAGAAGAAGACATCAGAAATACGCCTTATATGTATTTTACCTGTCCATCAGTATTCCCTTATCGAAACAAAATACAAGGTGAAGACATGGAATAAATAAATCAATAACTATCTAAATAAATAAATGAATAAAATAACTAACTAACTAACTAACTAACTAACTAACTAACTAACTAACTAACTAACTAACTAACTAACTAACTAACTAACTAACTAACTAACTAACTAACTAACTAACTAACTAAATAAATAAATAAATAAATAAATTGATAAATAAATAAATAAAGTTATTAAGTAAAAAAAATGCTATTAACGACAAAATACACAAGCAAGCAAGAAATAACAAAATGATACTTTTGATTTAGGGTCGTTTTAGTGTAGTGCGACCATATACTGAACGGCCAGATGCGCTTTCAATGAAAGTGTCTGGACTACAAAGATGTAAGAGGGGGGGGGGGGGGGGCACTAAATCAGTGATTATTACATAAATAAAGAAAATCCGCAGCCATTAAAAGTCTCAGTTATCTTTTAAAACATAGTAAAACACTATTGAATCTAATGAAATCAAGTGATTTAATACATTTGTCTAATTAAAACTTTCATAGAGTTAGTATAGTGTAACCGTATGATTAATGTAAAGGGATGTAACTCTAATGGTAACATACACATTGGATTTATTGAAAACATGGATATATGCTGTGTGAAATTGGAAACAAAAATTGGCACAAAGAATAATTTGTCTGCTGCAACAAGAGATTTGAAATATAATACTTAACAAGTTTTTATGTTTAGTTCATTACCAGTTTTGAGACTACCTATGAAGAGAATATTTGGAGTTTGTTTGATACAGCTTACAGTTACAAAAATAGAATAAAATGGACAGACAGAAGAAGGCAGCAAGAACTGGAACTGCTTGAAGGTAAGTTTACATATACATTTAGAATATTTATATGTAAATAAATATATTTATATCTTGCATATAAATTTCCATACCTTTCATGCATGCATATTAATAAATAAATAATTCATGACATATAACAAATACATAAAATTTACATTTGCTGGCAATGTTACACGAAATACTGTTATGAAGGTAATCACCACTATATTAATTCAATGTAATTATACTTATAGACAATTGGAGTTATCTCTGATAAAGGAGATTATTTCTGAGTTCAAATGCCTTATTTAAAAAGCAACCCAGTTTTCTTCTTTTGGTCTAATGTAATAAAATGAGGGGATGAATTTTTTCTTATATTAATAGATATTTTACATTTAGGCACAAAATGAAACTCATATCTAGTGTGTCACAGAAAGTACATAATCTATCGACAATAGGAATTGCCGTAGGCCTGTTCCATCTATCCGTTTCAATATGTTATCTGTGAGATGAAACACGAATACGGGATACATTGACTATATATTTGGTTATGCTTATTACATCAATATATGGCTAGAAATCAAAATCACCAATATTTCTATAAACAATGCTCGACTTGAGTCATGTAAACGACTATACCAATTTTGTAAAAAATGATCATGAATTCTTTGTTTCACCAGTGAAGAGAACAGCTTTTTATCACCAACAGATTGTGAATACCATGTTTCAGCAAAGCAGAATGAGAAAAGTAAATTTCTAAGCAGACAGCACCAATTTTTACATTCAGGTTTATTTAATATATCTTGGTTCAAAGCATTGTATATAATATTGATATATTTTTTATAAGCTGATCTTAATACCTTCATCCAGAATCTAATAACATTGTAAAACCTGGTGTTCTGCAAAGGAGTTCTACCTACTTTACCATATATAAAATAATTTTGTGTTGATTTCTTGACAGCAAGTAATTTCTTGCAGAACAGAACATGCACTTTTTCTATAGCATTTCCTTGACGAAAGCCCCGAATCTCACTACTATATTTAAGAATAGGCAGAACAAGTTTATCAAATAATTCAAGCCTGTGCTTGACAGATATGTTGGTTAATCTATACAGATATTTATTAAGTTTAAATATGGCTTTTAAAGACTGCCCCGTTAATTTTTTTTTGAGCTTCAGAAAAGGTTCCCCCTGATGTAAATACGAGTTCCAAATATACAAATTTCCTAACTATCTCCAACTGCGCACCATCATACCAAAAAGCAAGATTTTTTGGTATTCTGCCACCTTTTCTAAATATCATTACATTTGTTTTCTCAGTATTCACTTATAGCTTCCATTTCTTACAATATTCAGACAAATTATTTAAACTAGCCTGTAATTCCTCACTGGTGTTAGCAAATATAACAATATCATCAGCATACAATATAAGAAACAACTTGAATATATAAACATCAATACCATTTGCACCATATTCAATAACATGTTTTCAATATCATAAACAAACATAGAGAATAAAAATGGCGATAAACACTCGCCTTATCTTACTCCTAAATGACATTCGAAGCTATTGCTTAGTTCATTCATATATTTTACTTTTGATTTAACACCATCATACATTGATCCTATTATATTTAATATTTTACCTCTAATGCCGAGTTTTATTAGCTTCATCCACAGATTTTCCCTGGATACATAGTCAAAGGCTTTACTAAAATCAATAAAAGCTCAATACATTTTCTTATTATTATTAAGCATGTGATTAATTATCCCATGCAATACAAATATATTATCAGAAGTACCCATTTTAGACCTAAAACCAGCTTGTGCTTCTATGTATACTCCATAATTTTCAGCCCAATTATATAACCTTTTGTTTAAAATTCTTGTGAACAGTTTGCCAAGTGTGCTAAGTAATGTGATTCCCCTGTAATTATTTACTTCATTAATACTTCCTTTCTTGTGTAGTGGAATAATAAAACCTTCCGACCAGGCTTCTGGAAAGTAGCCTAATTCAAAGATTTTATTAAATAATTCTTGCATGTAAGGTGAGAGTATAGTTTTTCCATGTATAAAGAATTCGTTTAAGTAATCATCAGGACCTCCAGATTTGTTGGTGTTTAGCTGGTTAATAGCCTTTAGCAATTCATTATGAGTAATCGGGAAGTTTAGCTCTTCAAACATGATCTGAAATTCATTCTTTTCACATCTTTCAATAAAGGTCAAGACATCTTCATCTGGTGTGAAGTACTGGCTCTCCGGGTTATTAACAGCCTTGAAATAGGCTTCAAAATCATTAATTGGTATATTTGAGGCTTTTATTCCATATGTACCTTCAAGAGGTGTCCAATATTGCCTAGCATTTTTATCCTTGCAGAAAATAGTTTTTAAGTTTCTGATTTATCATATTCATACCTTGCTTTGCGGATAAAATTTATTTTTAGATTCTGATCTTTTACTTATCATTAATGCCCTTTTATTTTCATTTGTATTGTTTATGTACAGGTTTAATGCAGCATAAAATTCCCTAACAAAACATACATTTATTATACAGTATTCTTTAATATTAGTCCATATTACGCAAATAAATATAATGTCCCAAATTAAAATCCCCATTTTTTTATTCAAAGCGAGCAAGGTTTAACTCTGACATTTCGGTCTTAAGAGAGCATTTTCAGTCCGAACTGAAGCGAACATGTTTGAAGTTTAATTATATATAGAGTGGGGCGTTTGCTGTTATGTCATTCGCTAACACTGCAACTACATGTCCCATGTAATTAATTAACAGCTTTTGGAAACTTAGAACCATGTCGAATAAGAAAATTGTATTCCAACCATATGATTTAAGACTGGTGTTCCTTAAAAGGTTTCATTCGTAAGGTTATATTATTAAGAGACATTATCAGCTATAAACGTTTCGACATCTCATATTCATGTACAAGCCAATTGTTCGAGTCTATTTATTTCAGCTCACTTAAAGTGAAAGTAATCGCCGTGATTTCGTTTTTCCCTTGAAAGTCCGTAGAATGTCCGTGGTTGTCATTAGTGTATTTCAGTTTCTAGAACATACAGCAAATGCCTTTTGATACTTTGCATCAATATGTTTTTGTATAATATTTATAACAGGCACTATTGTCTCCCTTTCTGTAAAGTACATAACGCATAGCGATCATTTGTTAGGCGCCAAGTGTAAGCAGCTAAACTCATGTCATTAACCTAACGTCATAAGCCTTCTACATGTATTGCAGTTCTAATTATGAGGTGTGGAAAAATAACCTATTGGACGTTCGCAAATCAAATAATCAAAAGAAGTACTTTGAACACTTTTCATATTTATTTAGTCTAACAATACGTTGTTCAATTGTAGTTCAGCATCAGTATGGTTGTATTTATTGCTTTACACACAGTGGAATTCCAAAAAACAGCAAAAATAACAATTCAACGTGAAATTCATTCCAGTATTGTATTTAATGTTTCTAGTTTAACAGTACAATGGTAATCATTGAATCTGGAAATATCCTAAACAAACAGTGGCTTTCTATTTAGTTTTAGTCTTCCAAAACAAGAACTGCACACCTTCTTTATGCTAATTCCAGCGTAGCATTTTTTTCAAATGTGCGATTCATCACTTCTATAAATCCTATCGCCAAACCTATATCCAAACAATGATTAGCTTTTGTGTCAGTCGTCTGCTTAAATCAGAAGAAACAATATAATCAGGATATGGCTGTCTGCAAGATTACATAATGTACATATATTTGCATAAACACACTTGTGCATGGTATACATAACTGTGTTTTGTATATCGTTACTTATACAGTACATATTGGTCTGTGACAAATTACATGTACACTGCATTTTACATACCTAAATATAATAAATAACATTATTTTTTAAAATAATCATCATCGTGTGCAAAGCTTTTCACGGTTGCAAAGGCAAGATACTTCGAAGAAACATTGGCTCGCAAATTAAACTTGAAAGAAATGTTAACATAAACCATATTAAAAGTAAAACAGTAAAGGTCCTATAAACATTTCCACAAATATTTAAAATTAATCTACCTCCAGACAAAGGTAAATCATTACACCTACTTTCTTTCTTTGGGTCCACAACAAGTAATATCACTAGTGGTTTGGGACTGAGAACACATGGAACCTAAAATTAACGCTGGCATTGTCTTAATCACGAGCAAATTATCCCCAAAGGACGTTGCCAGGAAATAAAGCAATCTCACTCACAAGTCTTGAGTTGGCTTAGTGTAAAAAGCCAATTATTTATAAAATAATATGTTCGTTTTCAGGAATAGTCAATTGTGTGAACTGGGCTAATGATAACGAGTGTACAGCTATTTAGACTGACAAGTATTTCTACCTTATGTTTACCTATCAGTTATTGCCCAAAGTAATTACAAACCAAATAAGCTTATGCATTAAACATGATGCGGATTTTCACAGAACAAACTAAAACATTGTAATCTCATAAACATTGAACTAGAACTTTCAAATGAGATACAATTCAGTTTACCTTGAAACAGAACCAGAATATCTGACATATTTTTAGCTTTTGTCTGCCAAAAGTGGTGGAACGTGAAATTAACAAAAATTGAAAATAATTTTAAGGCACAACTAAAAACTAGCGTTTTCAGACAGTTTTTGAATGCTGAACAGACTTAACTTGTTGGTTTTTTTTCAGTGACTTTAAATGTAAATATACCAGTGACATATGTAGATATGGTAGATATGGTTTTAAGATTTTTGTGAATCACAATCGGATATGTTATATGTTTTTGCGCCATACAAGCAAAGTGAATTTGAATTAGATTATAAAAGAAAGACGCCTTGTCTAGCACACAAAAAACAAACAAAAATGATATGAGTCCTTACAATCCTAGATTAAAGAAAGAGAAAGAAAATATGTTGATTTTAAGTCTTAAAACATGACAGAAACGGCTCCTTTTGCAAGCTAAACAAAAATGCAAATGTATAGAAAATTGCTAGGGCAATGTTTTGCAATCTGCTTTGTGTATCTGTTTTAGCAACTGCTTATGATATTCCGCCGCATTCAAATATTGTCAGCAATTAATTAAGACGAGTCATTTGAATACATTTATTATGTCTGCGATGTGACAGACTCCATGCATAGATATCATTAAATAGTGCCCGTTTATTCAAGTATACTAAATTGAAGCCATCATAAACATAAGACACAAATAAAAGACGACGATAAATTGGCCGATGATAAAAAATATGGCACAAAATTACATACCATTGCCTGTTTGTTTTCGTAAAACATCAATTAAGTTTGATATACGCTCGTATAAGTCTGTGGTATACAAAGAGTGTCTGTAATCTCAAATTAATTAAACGATTATAAATATACTCTAAATCATAAACTTATTTAGTATTTAGGATAGGCAAAATCCAGTAACAGAATCTGATCATCAGCTGTATTCGCATTATGTATTATTAAAACAAAATACAGATCTATAAAATGGTAAAAAACAAATGCAAAAGACTAAGATTTATGTAAGTTTCTGATCCAATTTCACTTAATAATGTAAAATTTTAAACATTTAAATAAAGAACATGAGGGAAGTCCGAATACAGGTAAGCAAATATGGAAGAATTCTATTTAATCACCTTATATCGAATATTAAAGAAAATACCGCTGATCTTCAACTGCCAGTAATAAGTTGCTAAAGGTTATTTATTTGTCTGCAGAAATTGAAATCATGACAGACTTAAACTTTCGGAACCCATGACAAATTGTCAATTAGGTAATACCTATTTAATTGTTATTTATGGTAAGATACATCTATTAAACATACACACTTCTCAAAATACGTATTTTTCATACACTTAGAGTTTATATGTACGAACTACCTGTTTGGTTCTTGTTTCATTACCGTATATTCTCCTTTCACATTCCAACAATAAATTAAATTAAACAAGTTAAACATTTATTACTGGAAAATCATAAATCATGCAATAAACTTCTCAACATTAAATTTAACATAACCAGCCCTACTATAGTTATATAACAAAATCACATGGTTAAGGGTTCAAAGAGGAATTATTTTAATTAGGCAACTTTTCAGCGAACATTATCCATAACCATTACTAACGAAATTGGCCCCTCCTTCCAACTTTAAACCGCATTATACATTAAATATATAATAACGAACAATGGCTGACTGGTAAATGGTTATGTCAATAAATCATTTTAAAGTAATGTTTTTACTGAACCTAAAATGTGATTAGACCATTTTCAATGTACTCTTTTCTTTTGATATAACCATAATGCAAATGATGCAAACGTTAGCAGAAGAAAATGAAGTTTCAAATGAGATATTTAACTGGTGCAAGCTGCTTATCCAGTTAAACCGTCTAGTTATAAAAGCAATATAGCAGAAGGAAATTTTGTTCTGAAAGTGGTCACATAAAAAAAGATATTGTCATAAAAACATGTCGACTATTTGCAATGCACATGGCTATACGTCGATAAATACATCTGAAAATCGTGTATAATAGTAAGAAATAAATGAATAAGTCTAGACAGTTTTACTTATAGATGGCAGCAATTAGAAATAAAAAAAAACATTTAAGGAAATCACTGGGATACCTCTATAAATGGAATGAATTCGCACAGTTGCCAGATTTATCGATATCGCTTTGGTATTCAAGAAATAGCAATGGAATGCTTCTATTGCAAGAAATTATACAGCTGTATCTCTTAATGTAACAGGATTTATTAAAACATCATGTGCTACATGTAAGTACCTCCTAATTATTCAAATGCCGCACATGAGAATGTATAAATGCATTGATAGTATAATTAGCATGGTAAACATACATGTGTATTTATGCACTATTTTTGTTTGTTTGGGAGCTTTTATCCTTAAAATCCACATCCAAAGACACATCCTTATTTTTAATTATCTTTAGAAATGGAACGATAAGTTTTATAAATCACTGAAAAATTTTGGCAATGTACCGGCATAACTAGTTACGACCATTGTCGTTTTGATTTTATTAAAACAAACTATACCGCGAGTGAATTTAACGATGTTTACATTACCAGGAAATTGATTTTGCCTATGCTGTCTTAAAGTTGGGTTTGTGTTTAGAATGCATAGTTTAAAAAAGTAGTTTTAAACTTTTCTTATATACATGCAAACTCTATGTATCGCCATCTGATTTAATAAAACCTTACAGATGCCACGCTTTAGGAAAAAATCGTTTTGAGTGCTGTGCCGCTGAATAATGCACACTGTTGCGTTGAGAGGTGCATTTATCGAGACAAAAAGGCCGAAAGCTTCCAATATATTACGCAAAACCAAGATCTATTTTCATTTTGACTAGTTGGCTTGACTTAAAATAACAAAGGAATGTTTTTTTTATAATTATGCTCTAATAAATTTACTTCAAGCGTATGCATGACGTCATCGAAATGTTAGATGAAGCAATTGTTGTTTGCTAAATTGTTATGAAATACCTTAGTAAAACTCTTAGAGTTTTAGTGCGTCAGCTTTAAAATAAGTCAGACCGAAATTGGATTAAATCTCTTAAACATAAATTGGATTTCGGCTGACAATTTTTATTTGCGATCGGTTTTACAGTGCGTAATTAATCGAAAGATAATAAGCATTGTAATCCTTCTTTTTAATTGGGTTTTAATTGAGAACGGCGACCCGATATTTATAATTGGTTTTGGAAATGCCTATGGGGTGACGTCACAGCATTTAAGAAGCGATATTATTTTTTAAATGGATATTAGTCTATTTCAGCTGTTAACGAACACACTGTTAAATTTGTACAAAAGTTTCTTCTAAAGAACTTCTACATTAACAACATAAACTTAGTATCTATGAAAATGAAAAGCATCAAGTGAACTTTTACGCATATCGATTGTCAAATTCTAATTTTCAAATTGCATGACTGAACTTATTCGACCGCAATTTCTTCTGTGACATATGAATGGCTAAGCATTTCTTCTTATAAAGGATTTTTTGTTTTCTTTTTTAATAATAAGTAATCGCAGTCTGGCTATTTTTCCAACCTAACAAAGCTTCAAGCGGGGTGGATGGGGTGAGGTTGGGGGCGAATGGCGCAATAACAGCTCGGTGAATATTACAAAAAATAGTAGTGTGTTTGGTTTAGATTTGGACAGACTGCACTAATTATCTAACACATTTGCTCGAACGCTTCTGTTTACAGGTAATTCAATCCCAAACATAACTGTTAACCGCGTATCGCCAAACTCCTAATCAATTGTCAACCGCTCATCATCATCACGTTCAATATAACAAAGCCATATTCAGACCACTGGAATACTCGATGATGCGACTTGAGCTCTGTAAACAGCAGTGTTTGTTCTGCAACTACTTGACGAAGTGTCCTATCAATGACTTAAGTCTGAAAAAATATTCTGTCCGTTCTCCATTCAATGTCAAAGCCAGATAGGGATATCGTTCACTAAACAAATAGTTTTGTTGTCGTCGGAAATTGCAACCCTAAGGGACTTTCCTCGTTTCGCGGAAATTAGGCAAAACAGCAATATCTTCGATCATTCTGGTTAATGTTATTTTTTACCAAACATCTGGATATATATTACAGTTGAGGTTTTATTTAATGTTACTGTTTATTGTGAAAGTATAAATTAAAGTGCTTAAATGTAGTTTTTCTCTTTCCGATAGGTTCTTCTTATGTTCACTTTTATGTAAAGAGTGCCGATATCCTATACAACAAAGTATAAGTTGTTGTGTTCGTTTGCTTACTACATTGGCATTTTTTAGGTAACAATCATTAACAAGTCACTGTAACATGCACCTCTCAATAAAACACGGAAAGGAGATCAAAGTTTTGACACCAAAATGACAATTGGTTATAAAGTTGATTTTTTGCATGTTTAAATTAGAATCAGAATTTTCAAGCGACTTTGTTTTGTCAAAATATAAAGTTTGTAAATATTAGTGATACTGTGACTGCACGTAAATTTAATGAAGCATATGTAATAAAAACTAGGAATGCTAACGGTTAATAAAATGTAACCGGTTAACATTTTATACTTTATGTTTCTCTTGACTTAAATAAATTACCACAATGTGACTTGATAATGTACGTCTTCAATTTCGGATACAGCTTTGTAGTCGTCTATTATGCGGTCACCGAGAACTGTTTATATAGGTGACATGTCACTAAGTGAATTTGTTCTTTACTCTATAGTAAATGTCACAACTTTGGAAGCAATTTAACAGCAAACCGTTTCTTTGAGAACCACAAAACTATATATTGTGAGAGAGACCAATGCATTATCTAATTAAAAGGGCCTCTGCGAGGAAGGTTAGGTGTCGCAGAGACGACAAATATACACCATAACTATTGCATGGTGTTTATTTATTCTTTTATAACGCAACTATCACATGAAAAGCTTAATATATTGTCATTATTATTTCTTCGCTTCCATGTTAATAACTTAACCGGAAACTATATGTCTATATTGTATTTATAATCTGAATAAAAATATGTTCTGTTCTGTTCTGTTCCAGCAACATCTAATTATCTGCCACCTGGCAGATTGTGTACCAAGTACAGAGTCCAATTAGCCAATTGCCACCAGTGTGTAAAAAACAGCACAATCAACTAGAATAGAGATTAAGTGAAATTTTTTTGACAAATGTTATGGATCGTCCGTCTCGCACGTTGTCACTTGAAGCGACACTTCACAGGGGAAGATGTCAGACAGTTAGAAGTCGACATCAGGTATAATGATCACAATGGCAGCAGATAAGTTTGGGCCGTGAATGAATTCATCTGGATTATAAGCTACTTTACGACGCAGTTTAATCGAAGGAAAAATATAGCATGCACATTGCCAGGTTAACCTAACCGGAAGATCGTAACCGGAATACCTCTCTTATAAATATCCTTACTAAATCATTATTTTTATTGACGGCTTTCCATGGTACCCAGCTAATGAGTTTAGGATAACCATTAGGGGCTGTGGGGCTAGCATTCTTTGATAATTCGGACAACTTGATTTATAATCAATCACCAAGGACACTTTATTGAGTATCTAACGTAAACTCAAAATGCCTAATCTAGAGAAGAATGATCATAAATATCTTCAAAAGCAGGTGGCTCCGAGGACAATGTATAGGTTAAGATATGCAGTTATTTCTTCCACAAAATTTAAGGTGAGGTGACATTTTTATAAGGTTAGGGCGTCAAATTCACATAAAAATTGTAATTATCAGACAAAACAACTAAAATACAAGCATCGATTTCTATGACTGTTTTACTATTTAAATTGGTGCCAGAAATAACGTGCCTGAAAGGCGCCCACTTTCGCCACGTGGGTTGATTAAAATCTTAAGTTATGAATGGGCAATATGGTGGGATCACGATAAAATCCGGATCGATATGCTGACCCTTAAATAAACAAGTGGTGATATGTGCAATGCTCGCCAAACAGACCATATTTAAGGCGAGCGTAAATAGAACCAAGTAGTTAGAGATGTGGTGAACATCCTTGAAGACGATTATTTTTGTCATTATTTTATTCGACATACATACAAACTACTCTGCTTTTTATAAATTGAGCATGCCGATGGTCGCTGTGGATTAATTAGAAAAATAGCGCCTAAATTGATGAAAAAATGAAATACCTTTCATAAAAAAATATAATATATTTCACAAAACAACATAATTGTGAAGACTTAATTCTTACTTACATGTTACAGCCGGGAGCTCACTGCTAGCGAGACAACGTTTATTGCAGAGGCTATGACCCTAGGGAATATATGATATTTTATAATTTGCTACAGACACATTGACCAATGATTTTTTACACCGTAATGTTTATTACCCTGCTTTCCACACAAGAGGCCGTCAAGTTATGATTACTTGGCGGATTCAGTTACCATAATAAAAAAGTAAATGATGTTGTCTGTGTTATGTTTCGCATGTAAAATTTTAGTCCTCAAAATCACGTTATAAATCTCGCATGCAGAAATATTTAAAATCAATAACAACAAGATAAGGGAAAACAGTTATTCGATTCAAATTCATCAATTAAGCAGATAAGAAAGAACAGCTATTTGTTCCGCATTCATCGATTAAGCAGGGGAGGCACGACAGTTTCAAGAACGTCTGAAAATTTCCTGTTACATATGAAAAACACTAGTTGTATCTGTACCGAGTCCTCTCATTAATGTTTGATCATGTTTCGAATGTTATGTTTACGCGTAATGATGAATCTACTTTTCGAAACGCCGAGAAACACTTAATAGGCTAGAAAGAAAAGATAACGACAGACAGTTACTGATACATCTCGACGGTCATACATATGAGGAAGAAAGGATATATAACATTGCTTGGAAGAGTAGCCATGGCATATATCATATTATGAACACATTGTCAGATTGTTATTATATAGAACATATAAAATATCTGGAATTTTCGGACGACTTTGTCTATGTAGTCCTATTATTGATTGCAATTCCACAATTCTCTTTGAAACTACCATATAATTTTACCTTAACTGAAACTAAAGTATTTATATGTTTTGCATTGAGAGAACCTACTAGCATTCAAAATATGTATTTTAATTGTCTTAACGCTTGGTTTAAAGTGTGTTTTTGATGCAGATCGTATACAAAATAACAATAACTTGAACACGGTCATGTTTGCCATTTTTTGAATATATATTTTGCATAATTTTCTTAAAAAGCTGTGTATCAACCTAACGGAAGACATAACTAGTAAATTAGCTTTGTTTTGTTAAGTTAAAATCATAAGAAGTTTAATTTTAATATCAAGGGCAAACAATATATATATATATATATATATATATATATATATATATATATATATATATATATATATATATATATATATATATATATATATATATATATATATATATATATATATATATTAAATGCAGAGTTGCTAAGAAGATTCCTATAGTTGTTTTCTTCGCCACGTACATATAGTATCAATCAGAGTAGGTTAATGTGTGCTTGTTACCATGACCTTAAAATAAACTGGTCTTGCAAAAGTAAAAATGTCAATGTATAAAGAAAGCTACAAAAATGCTAATATAATGATTGTTTCTTAATTTTCCGCCGCATTTACATTAACTCACAAAACATTATTTACCCTCAACCTAAAGTAGTATGTTGATAAAAGCATAATAGCGACTGCGATCATTTCAACATAACTATTAAATGTATTTGACATTCAAAATAAGTCAGTACTTATCCAGAAATATAAAATCGCCCTTTAATAAATCAACATCCAAACACAAAATTAAATTAACATTCAGATATTTTCTCACCCAAAAATCGTCACAGGTTCTTACACTTTGCTCCACCCTACTCCGCCTTTGCTCATTCCTGGCTATAGAAGATACGAGGTCAATCTAAATAGCTTTTAGAGAAAATACGTCGGCACATAGTGCCATTTCATTCAAACGCTGTTACCACTAACATATAATTGACTTCTTAACGTCGTGGTTAGATCGTAATATAGACGTGATAAATAATTGTTTCTCGTCTTTGGTGCCAGATGACAAAAAAGGAGGTAAAATGTCTAGTCTGTACCAATCCTGGGAATTTAAATATCGGCACACGCACAGTTAAAATAGATAACATAAAAAATATTACAAGGAATAATGTAAATCCTTGTTTTTACATTAAGTATGAAGTGTTGTTCTGACAGAATTAACTACAAATGGCATATTCAATTAAATGTTTTCACTAAAAAGCAAGAAACAAAATTACATTATATTGATATATATTCATTTTGTATTATTAGTTTAAGTACTTTTAAATTCGCTTTTAAAAGAAACTGACAAAAGGTAAATATATTTAATATATACAAATGTATAAATGTTTATGAATAGAGATTTGCATTCAGACTTTCTCATCTTTCCACAATCGCCACATATCCTTAATTAGCTCAATATTACAGTTATTTCATATAAAGGAAGCCTGTAAACACATTGTGTCACTTTTAGAGACAAAACAACATTGTCAACTAAAAGCTTTCGATGACTAATACATTTCATCTAAAATGGCTTTTTAACAGAGACACAAGATTGCTATAAATAAAAGTTTCCGTCTGGAGTGTCCAGTGCATCGTACAAAGGGCGGTAGAATATCAATGCAGAACTGATCTTGGGAAGATAGGAATAGATGTTTATATAGAAGTGTCATAATATCTCTTATGTAAAATGTGAAAAGTTTATTTAATTTAGTGTAATAATAGACTTGATAGGACCCTTTTCAGCTGCCGTCAAGAGCGACTCAAAGCAACACAAGGACAACGATGCTATGAAGTGCATCGGCTTATTTTTAAACAATTTAAATACGCTAATACCAGTGGTCTCTTATGAAAAAAAAGCAACAAAGCTCAACAACTAACAATGTTTAGGAAAGAAACAAAAAAAAGAATAACGCAGCACAACGTTCTTATTATTATGATTTAAATGAAAAAATAAGCCAGACGACTAATCAGAATGCCAAACAGTAACTATTTCCAATTTGTTAACATTTTTATTATTTTTGTTACATCGCACCGACACAATCATGGTCACATATTACATAAAACTGATAAATATCACTAATTTAGAAAATATGTATATTGTCTGTAAGCAGACCAACAAGACGGCGTTCTATGCGATGTTTCCTGTCCCCCAACAAATTTAAGCGTGTCCAAAAGTCTAGCCTCTTTCGAGTTCAGGAAAACTAAAACAATAAACAATATTTGTGTGGGAGGATTTTATTTTTATGTCAAAATACAAAATAATATTTAGCTGAATATTACAAATATCCATTATTAGTAAATGTTTGTTCGTCCAGAAACACTTAGATAGATAAAAAATAAAAAATAAAATAAAATAAATAAATAAATGCAGCATTTTTTCAGTGATCCTTAACATGCAGCAGTTCAAAACGAGCGTGATTTTTTTTCTTTAACAGGTCAAGAATGGTTAGACAGCCGCGAACGATATGTATTGTGGCATTTATTGTAATTAAGAGACAACCGGATATACATTCTGTTTTTCAAGCAAAGTTAAATTTTGGACAGTTTCTCGCCTAACAAAAATAATAATAATTATTATTATTATTATTATTATTATCACTATTATTATTATTATTATTGTTGTTGTTTTTGTTATTGTTATTATTAATAATAATGGCAGATGTCAATGTCTGCTCTGTCATATCAGAGGGAGGACGAATGGTTACAGGCATTGTAAACATACCAGAAACATGTCTTTACCTTTGTTTGTGTTTTTCATACTTATTATAATCATTGAAATAACATTCAGGTACAGAATAATCATGTTCAACTATCTGAAATGAGCTAACCCGTGCCGTAATATGTTTTGGTTCTTTTGATAAATATGTCGGACCTACATATATATAATATATGAATATATATATATATATATTTATGAATGTACCATGTTAACTACCTTCCAGATTTTATAGGATTAACAATAACACCCCACAATAACATGTGGTGGGAAAGCAAAAGCGTGTCAGCTGAAATGCTATCTAACATTCAATGGCTTTAACCTGTGTCCAGTACTTGAAGCAGACGTTGGTTGATGATCTCATAGTTAAGCAATAGTAAATTGTACTTAGCTGTTGTTTTACACGTCATTAATGAAAACTTAATGTTATGAAAATATTTAGAAGATACGCTGCTGTCAGTCAAATATTCTTCTAAGGAATGGGTGTTAATTAGTTATGACAGTACGTCAGTCTTGCCATTTCGATGACAACAATTGTGTACATTATTTCTGTAATTAACACAAAACTAATCAATGCATGTGCACATTTGATTTTTCGGTAAATTAAGATATGTGATGTTCCCCTATGGATTTTGGCAAAAAAAGTGTCAGAGTAACTTAACGCATATGTTTTACCATTTCCGTTCTCATAATTTGTTTAAGGTACGTGCATGTAGTTAAAAGATGTGAATTCACAGCAGAATTAAAATTTCAAAACTTTTCGAAAAGTATAGAAGTGTTTTTTGTTTTGATAGGTTTGGTTGTTTTCCAAAAGTCGATAATTTAGTCCGTGTTTTTTTTTTATTGCGCATTTTTTTCTCATATGACGTCACTGCATTATTATATGATGTCATTAACTTGTTCTTATAATACGCCATAGCCTGGGCCGTTTTTATTTCAGAAAACTCTCGTTATGAAGTGTTTGGTTGCTGAGCCTTTATCTCCTGTACATATTGTGATATGTTGCTAGTTTGTTTTAATTAGTGTTTTGTAGATAGTATTCTTTTATTAGTTTTAAATGTCGATGTATGTGTTAGCTGCTAGTTGTCTCACTTTGATGGGACATTTTTATTTACATTGTTTGTGTGTGTGTGTGTGAGAAAATCCTTCAGGCCAGGTCGGAGCGCTTCACAAACCAGGTATTCCGAACAAGCCTTGTGCCTGTGTGGCACACTCCTGTAATTAACGGCGGGAAAACACCAAAGCTAACCTCCAATGATTGTTAATAAGTTTACAACTTCAATTCTGCATTGAAACCAGCAAAAAATTGTGCAGCAAGCTTTTGTTGGTAAATGATTATCTCTGGATACGTTCTTCTAGTAAATGTATTTCAAGCTACAACTATTCGTTGTGAAAAATGCAGACGTGCCATTTTGTATCATTTATTTGTTGCATTTGTCAAATATAATTTTATTGCCGAACATTGATCTAAAAGCGGTCTTACAAGTGTCCAAAGAAACGTCGAAGTTTCCCGATCGTATCTCCAGGGATGTGTCTTAATAAGAATATATGACAAAGTCCTATGAGCATTGCAACATAAACCATACCCTGGAAAGGCACAGGACAAGGGTATTCACATGCAAGCCTACTTCAAAAGTAAGAACAAATCTGTGATGACCGCCTTGGAACGGCAAAAAGGGCCACTGGGTGCTTAAACAGGATTTACAGAGCTCTAACCTCGTCTTCATCTTCAACTAGAAGCAATGAAGAATACGATTTGGTTGCAGCCTTCTATACAATATCTAGGATCAATACATGTCCTAGAATAGATTTTCATAAATCAATTTATCACTGAATAAGCTTGATGAGTGACAAAATGGGCATACCTTAATGATATATGTCGACCTATCGTGGCTGTCATGTGTAGGTCTATTTTAAAATGTAAATCGAGGGGTACAGACTTCTATTACGGTGTTGTTGGCTCCTAAATAAGAGTTATAGAATGCATTTTCTTCTTTTTTTAACATAGAGGTCAAACAAAATTATACCCGCGGATTTGTATTTATTTAGCGATCTGTTCCAGGTTTAGAATGATTTGGAAAAAAGAATCATTATTGTAGAAAAATTAATTGATAAACTAATTAGGGAGAGTTTTCTGCGTATAAAAATAAGAAAAGTAAATCTGAGCTGTTTTTTTATTATCTTAAGCAAACCTCATAAGTGCCCCTCTGCTATAATGATAGAAATGTCGCTGCACAGTATCGGCAAAAATGCCGGCTAAACCTATCCTATCCCACTTCACTAAATTACCTATAATAAATAAGATCTAAAACTTACAATTCTAAAATATGATAAATTAGCGACACGCAGTAACTAAATCTGTCTAAAGCAAGAACTGTATACCTAATCATTAATCCTCTGCAACTCTGCAAATGTAGATAATAGTATAAGATGTGGATTTTGTATAACAATTGTTCTTTGAGATATGATGTCATATTTGTTTATATCCATACATTAATTAACGTATTGAGTTAAGAAGGCGTTAAGAATATTCTCACATTAAAATACAAACAAGTGAACAATAATTCCTAGGAAATATTGTTCATCTCTAAATTGTTAAATAAATGCTACTCTCTTAAAAGTTCGTAACTAAATTATATTTTTTACATTTGTCATGTAATTAACTTCTAAAATATGTTCACTACATTTGTGTACAAAACCAATAGTCGTATCAACCATATGAAATAGCCGTGCAACCTTTTCTGGAAGAAGATTATTTTCGTCAAAACTAACATTTTTGGCCGTGATTCATTGGTTAATCAAAGGAAAGGATGATATTCAATACATAAATTACTTGCACTTTTTCATTTAACTTTATGTGCACCACAAATCTAAAGCATCATATAATTGGATGAATTTATGACATACACATACGATAAAATAACAACTTTACTTGCCACTGAGAAATACAACATTTATACAAAATTGGACCAGCACAAATTAAATTTCGAAGATGCGCAAGCTTTGCATAAACTAAATACCTCAGACAAATACCGCTTAGGTTCCTGAATGTTCTTCAGAGAAAGAGAATGAAATAATTGGTGGCTATTTCAAGAAGATATAAATAATTTTTAAACTTAAATGCATAACTGCTTTGTAAACTCTGTTACGTGCTACTGTGTAAAGGTTTTTAGTTTTGTTCCAACGGAGAAGAGTTTACATCTAAGCTTCACACGAAGCTGTATTGTTATAAAGGAAGGGATTGGGATTTGCCGGCATTTTTGCCGATACTGTGCAGCGACATTTCTATCATTATAGCACAAGGGCACTTATCAGGTGCCCGGGGGCTGAACCCGGTCGGTTCATTATACTGACATTGACGAGTCAGGCGTAATGCTGTCCCCTTAGCCACGAGCGTTAGGAGGGAAGCCACTACTACCAACTTTAAAGTCTTTGGTTTGACCCGGCCGGGGTTTGAACCCACGACCTCCCGATCCGCAATCCGACACTCTACCACCTGAGCTATTGCGGCCTCAGATGGCAAAATGATATGTTTTTGAAATACTTCACAAAATACATTTATGGAACAGTTCTTAAACCGTAATCTAACAAAATGCTGATATCAACATTCGGTAGTTAGGATTTATCCAATGCGCCATGAGTATAGTAAAGCAACTGTGGTATTACCTTTCATTTGTTAATCCTGGAATAGATACATGTAAATAGAAATACATTTTAGTGCGGCTAAAAACTCACTTTCTGATTGTGTTAAACATGCTTATGCAAATCGATCGCTATTACAATGCATGTCTTCAACTGCATTTATACAAGTATTGCATGAATTATCAATATATTCTCCTAAAAAGTAAATGGGTTTGAGAGAGAACAACTATTGTTTCATATTGATGTATTCTGAAAGGATGTTTGTAAAAGAATGAAATGTCCGTATAGACCGATATTAATATAAATTCTGAAGCTTAGGGAATATCAATGAGGTGTAGGAAATATTGAAATGTTTCAATACCAATACAATCCAACAAAAGGTCTTAAAAGAAAGTGGAAATTAGTTCTATGATGGGAAATCTTATATAAATACACATATTTACACAGCTTTTAATAGTACTTAGTATATATTTCTGGATTTCTGGTAGATACTGTTCAGAGCTTTGCTCTGTACTTTGTATATATGTCTATGATATTTATACCATATTGATCATTGCATAGGTTTGCCGGGTACCTAGTAAATAATTATGTCTAGGTACAGATAGAAAGTCTGCATTTGCTTTGAAAACTTGGTTTCTGGAACAAACAATAATTACTCTTTATACATATATTTTACAAACCAAACTGCTTTAGATAGGTTCAGCCAAGAAAGCATTAAGATAAGTTATAATATTGTCGTACAATCTTTTTTGCTATTGTCCATCGTGAACGTATAAAATAAATATTTCACATATGTCATTAAAATTTTTAATTTTACTAAGATAACTTAAATGCAAAGCCATGGACAAGCGTCGCCCTCGTACACGCACAAAGAAATACAAATACTGAAGCGTTACAAATTCAATTTACAATAAATAATATCATTTAGTTATTTAATATTGTTTCTTTCTCAAACACAAATCCAATTTTAAGAGTCAATACATTTGAACAAAGAGTATAAGGTCATGTTGTTATCTTTATCTCTAGTTGCAGGGAAATACTTTTGAAATTGTTTAAGAAATGTCTATACAAAGTGTAGGAACAAATATTAAAATCAATGCCTTTCCTAGAATGGATAAAAATAAATCAGCTGCCAGCCATCTCTGAACAAGCTTTTGCATTTAGAAATTGATCCCTGCCACTGCGTATCGTTAACTGTTCTCATATCTCCCGCAATAAAAAAACATTGTAAATTTCGAATGAGTGGGAAAACGTGTCACATCTAGAGGATATACCTATTCGTCATTTAAAATATCTAGGTTCTAATTGTATACAGATATACAGACCTTTATTTTGTTGTTGCAGATTTCTACATTCTAGTTATTGCTTGCATTTGAAACATTTTTTAAGGACGTATGGTCATACATGTGTAAATAAATACGTGTCTAATGTCAGATTTGTCATGAAATTATAAATAGAATGTGTCCGTCGCGAAAATACTTTGACTTATTGTTCTAACAATAAAGGAAAAGTCAAATGCTATTTTAAGGGTAAAAGGTTTTGCCAATGTAATTCGATTTTGCTATCTTTACTTACTCATAAGTGAATACTTTAGATATAGACTGGCTATACTAAGGATATATTTGCCATATAAATGATAGATTTAACAATTATGTACAAGCTATTGTACATAAGATATAAACCTCTAAGCATAAGAATCCATTTTATGCGAATCAAAATTATTTATAAGGCAATATGTAAGATAAGTCTTCCATAATTTCAAAAAAAGAAATAGGTTATCGGTTCAATAATTTAATGTCCAATGCTTGGACAGTGTTTATTCAGTGGTTAAGAAATGAATGGTCCCATGCTGATAAAATAAACATGGTATAACCACATTATTAAATGCCATCTGACAATGTTTGTTTTCTAATTATTATTTGACATCATTTAATAGTAGAATTCCATGGTTGTTGAGGATCATTTCCTGGGGATAAGATAATTTTCTTAAAGAGTAGCAAAAGAAACTGAGAACATCGGTTTCAAAGCCATAATGAAATTAACTAAAATCAGACTATGAACATCGTATGATTAAAAAACATGTCTTTACTATGTTTCCTATAACCATGGGAATCTTAGGAATGATACACAAACATTGCTTAATTCTTACAGGAACCATGCCAGCTTGACCTACATCATTTTCTACATTTCTTTATGCCGTTGGACATTAGTACGTTATATGAGTTATACTTGTTATGTTTTTAAATATTCTGTGTAATATTTAGGGAAAATCTTTAACATATCCAATTGCGTTTTTGTTATAGGAAAATGTCCAAACCTTTCAATGAAATGCTAAAAAAGGGCATTATTTCAGTGACAATTTAAATGGGTTTTATTCTGTTAATAATCAAACACACAAATTTTATATATATTGATTAAATATCTGAGCGATTTCTACTCCTTCGAAACTAAAACAAGATTGTGTCTTATTAATGTTAAGTTAATAACGCCTACAATGCACTGGTATATCCACAGCGGTTGTACTCAAATTCTTTCGATATATGGTTTCTAATAATATCTGATTATTTTTATTTTGCACTGACACCCTTACAAATTGCTGTGAATGGGGTCTTTATACTCATAGTGTCAAATACAATCTAAGACAAATTTAATCTGATTCCTTTTTTAAAAAATATGAAAACAAACCAAATCCAAATGTGCATGCAAGAGAAGAGAAAATGTGGTTAAAAATGTATTCAAATTATTTATGAATAGAAACTTTTTATGAAGAATCCTTGATGCAGTTTTAATGTTATCTCTTTACTAGAAAACCAAGCTGCGCTGTGTTATTTTACAACCAAAGATGTAACAAACGCTTCTCAAAGAAAGAACTTTTCTAATTTAAATAAATATTTGCAAACAAATCGACTCCAACTCTTTCATTAAAACTTTTACATCTTAAAAGAGACGCCCGAACACTGACAATGTCCAAATAATATTCCATAAATTATTAAGAAATATCGATTCAATAATCTTCACAATTGGCCACATAGTTTTCACATGTCTGGCATAATGCAATCTTTGAAATTCAGACATAACATCAGTATCCTTGTTTTTGTTTTACTTGCTGCGAGATGAATACTAATTTGTCTAAACTTCTGTAAATTATGCAGAACTTGAAAACCATAAAATAGCCGCATAAACTGTGTTGTTCCTCACTAAAGTAAATACACAACAAAATATTGCACTGGGCGCTACTGACCGTACAGCAGGGCTTAAATTTTTAAGGTTAGACAATTTGAGTAATATCTTAAGTGTCTTTGTCACTTTTCCTTTAACTTCCATTTCTATACCTATCTAGGTTATTTCAAATGGTTTTATATTTTGTAATACTCAAAGGACATTTTTATATTTCTTTATTTCATATCTGCCTTACATAAATTTGTTTAATAATTGCGTTTCTTTATGTTGCAAACCAAGACAATTCTCAGGGGATATTGCAATTTGCCGCTATTGTGTGTCTTAGTCCTTTTCTTGCACAATTTACCACATGAACATAAAGCATATCATACCAAATGGTGTTTGCAGCAAGCTACGGTTAAGATAACGTTGAAATATTGATAGGTTTAGACTATTGTCGATACAAAATCCTTAGAACCACATCTCTGTTTGATCTGCAAAAAAATCATTGAAGTAGAAGTCATGTTATGAAATTAAACAACAACTGGTGTGATTTAACGAAACTTCGAAATTGTGTTTTATAATGTTACATCTATAAAACATTCCTATAAGAACTGCTTTTTTAAAGAAACACACATTCACAACTTTTGCGGGGAAGGGCAGGGAGTAATGGTGGTGTCGATATACAAACATTATTTGTGTGTGCATTTTAATATGTTTATTATATCGTAGGTTAATTCAACAAAACACTAAACAGTCGGATATCTCTATAAACAAATAAAAGCAAATCTTTCATACTTTTATGTGTTAAATGGCGTTACAATACACTAAAACAGTTGATGTGTTGCTGCTGTTGCGTCCAGACTCGAGCAAAATATTCCATGCCAAATCCTAAGAGTTTGAAGGGACATTTCATTTAAACTATCTGTTTCAGAGAAAAGCCTTAGGAAAGTGCGAGGTTGAGTTTCGAAAAATTACTCAAATGCAGGCCTGCCTGCACTCTCTTGCACATCGGCTTTCATTCTATTTCCCCCTCTGTGATTGGCTCAGAAATAAATTTATTATGGTTATTAAAATCAAATTCAGTGGGGGCCAAATATCGTTTGTTCGTTTTGACAAGATGTTTGTCATTGAGCAGAGGTGTTAAAGTGAGGTAAGAACGACAACTCTGCCTGGAGATTACCCGACCTATTCTCAAACCAATTTTTCTAATAATGTTTACACAGTAATTCTTCCATAAAATACTGAAATATCAGGTTTTAAATTAAACCAGAAAAAGCAACAATTCACATTATTTTTCTTTCAAACAACTATTTAATTTATTGTTATCTGAAAAGATCCATGAAATGCTGTTTACTGGTGTTCAATGTAAAAAGTGCAGCACCCCACTAGTCATTACAAACATGTAGCTCCTGTCTCAGCCACACTGCAAAAATGCCTATTTTTAAACTAAGAAAACCTTCGTGACCACTTATTTTTGATATCACTTTAAATCGCTCTAATGTCGGTATCTATTTTTAACATAATCCCAATCGTAATATTTATAGATTTAGAAAGGGCGGAAATAAATAGAGATGTTGCCGGATTGTACTATCTAATAATTGAGGTAATGTTCAAAGTCGTCTATATTTAGAATAAAGCATGAGTTTTTGCAGACATTATTTGTCCATATCACCCGAAGCGGTATTATAGTATTGTTATCTATATTTACTAAAGGCAAACTGACGGATACCATCCTCTAAGTCACACATTTTAAATATGTGCATAAACAAGCAGACAAATTAAATTGCCGTTATGTGCTTGAAACTGTTTTCCCATAGAATTGATGATTCAGCTTTATCAAATATGTTATTTTTTATAATATTGACATCCAGTCTGGTTTCTATATCGTCTTCCATAATTTGTCATTTTGTTATATTTTTGCAACATTTTTGTCAATTTTTATTACATTTAATTGGAAATAACTGCGGCAATCCCAACAAAGAAGTATTCATTTCCAGGAAAGGACACGATGCCAAACACATTTCTGAGAACTCCTAGTATGGAAGTATCCTCCATTATTGTCCTGTTGTTAAATTGTGCGGTTGTAACCTTTGACCAAGTTGTGAAGTCGCTGACTTATAACTTCTCTGTTGTAGCCCTATCACAGCATGGGTTCAAGTCCCAACCGGGATAAGGGCTGAATGTGGATTTTGTTTCCATCTGACCTGCGGTGCGTCGGTGATTATATCCAGACACTTCTATAGGGCCTTTGTTTGTCAAACTTATGAATTCATAACATTTAAATGGATATAAAACGTTAATTTATTTAAATATATTTATATGTTTCTATTATACGTTATTTTATCATTTTCATAGTTTAAATGAATAATATTTTATTTAAATTAATTTAGGATTAATAGAAAATGGATACTTTAATAATAAACGTTTTATAAGTAATAGTGTTAATGTATACTTTTGTCCATAAATAATTTTGTTACATATTTCTACGTCTAACCGATAATCAAAGGAAAAGATGAAAATGCTTCTAATTTGCAGAATCATTTCATAACTTCAATATTAAAGAATAAAACGGACTTTCGTTATTTTTTATTGATAGGATGAATAAAAAGGGAAATTCGTTTGTGGTTATAAAAGAGAGTCTTGGGTGAAGTGTGCTGAGATAAGACGTTCCTTTATTTTATAGCCTTGAATAATTATCATAAAGAGACGCTTGATGAATGCCCTAGTATACAACCATAAGTAGAAATGTTCTCGTAGTAGCGACGTCGTTAATACATGCTTCACACACACACACATACTCACAAACCCGCACACACGCGCATTCAAAATACAACTCAAGATAACTTCCAGCAGGTTTACGCTTAAACTGAATTCATCAGAACAGTCCTACTTACTAAATATAACTGAATAAATAACTGCCTTTAATAGACCTGGAATATCTAAAACAGCAAAAACACACTTACAATACTCCTGTTATTTGTTGAGCCATGTATTTACTTCCGTTTTGCTTTGTAGTGTGTTTATAAAATGTTGAAGGCAATAGATGTTTGTACTTGTACTGCCTTTAGATTGATATAAAATGTCTGAAACAGCCCAAAGCAGATACTTACATTATATGTGGTATTCAATTTATCCATTTTTTTTTTACTTCGATTGTGTTTATCAGATGTTCAAGGCAATCAAATATTTGTGCTAGCACTTGCCTTAAAGCAGTCATATATTAATTGAGATATATATTAATTCTCCGCTGATTCAATAACACGTTTAAGTAATTGACATTTGATTGATAACTTGGTGGTCCTAATTAATCCGAAAAAAGCATCTCCGGAACTTTTTCTTGCGTTTATCGATTCATACTTTTCGTCAAGAAGTAATACTTGATTGGAATATTTCATCCTTATACAGGGTAGAGCATTGGAGAAATAATTGTATGTTGAACGCCTTTGTAAACATCGTTTTAAAGAGTTATAAATAATTCATGAAACAATTTAGGGAGAAATAATTATACTTTAATTCTAGGAAAAAGGACGTGATCCCCAAGATTTTCATACAACAGAATAATAAGACACTTGTTCATTGTAATAAAAATGCAGATGTCAAAAGGCTGCATTTAGTGCTAGAACTCCGGTTAATATCTTTTCTACTCTTTTAAGAGATCTTCAACAATAGGATGCATGTAGTTAAAACTGCATAAGTAAAGAGATATTTTATACTTAAATTACATAGACATGAACTTAAATAATATATTATATTAGAGACGGGCACTTAGTTAATGAAATCAGTTCCTTTCTAACTTACAGTTGTACCTGAATGAATGCACGAATCTAGGCACGCATATACAAACTGAGTTTCTTTAATTGAAAACGTTTCAATAAAGGTAATATTGTAGCCATTTTCAATTTGAATGCATTTTTAATTAAAATGGTACGCCTTTACTTTTTTAATGACGGGTGTTAATTATGTTTAAAAAACCTTCATAATAATATGTGTTGTTAAATTAAATGTGCCTCAGCAAACATTAGTATAATTTTGGGTTCTTGCGATATGTTAAATAAGTTTTAAACAGAATCAATTATCGATAAACTGTGATGAGAATTCTAAAGGTTTTAGTATGTCGGTATAGTCTATAGAATTTAACATGTTCTGAGTGGGCTGGATAGTAATAACGTTAAGCATATAAGCATGATTGGAATGCAAAAAAAGTTCTGATAAAATTTCTTTTGAAGGGAAACATACACCCGTATTCAAACTATCTCGTAAGGTTAATTCGTACCAGAACACTTTTTTGCACATTACTGTTTGGAAAAGTCAAGATTCCCTATAATAAACCAATACAAATCGCCGAAACACAATCAACACAGTTTATTTTACCAAACTAACCGATATAATAAATAAAGTTTTGGCAATCGCATGGTTTGATAGGGAATAAAGTGAACGCATTGTTAAACTCACAGAAAGAATGTCTCGCAGTTGTTCTTTTTCATTTCTTTAGAGAAAAAAGTCAATTGTTTCTAAATACGGACTGACAAGAAATACTTCAAGGAATGCTTTGAATTTTTTGTCACTGGTCTGTTATTGTAGTAATCAGGTCAATACTCGACGGTATCCATACAACACAATTTCGTAGAAATGGCCAAGGTGTTTCGAGTGATTATTAGTTCTTACTTACTTTGTATCATTTCTACTTCGTATCACGTTTATAAAGTACCCAATTAGCAACTTCCAACCTCGTGGATTAAGAAGTTTTTATTCTTACTTGCTAGCAGTGCTATTTTGAGGTTTTACAACTATTGATATGGCCTCTTCACAAAAGCGTAAATGACAAAAGAATGAGTGAAAGGGTTAAAATTGGATGTCCTTTGATGCATCAGTGCTTGTCTTGTAGTAATGCCATTCCGATCATATGACGTCCGTAGGACTGTCAAACATATTTTGACATTCTTACTTGATGTTTAGAAGTAAAGTAAAGGTAAGGTTTAACCTAGGAATGGGTACCGGAGAGGGTTAATATTCGGGTCATGTACATGGCTTTCTTGCTTTGCGTTGTAGGTCTTGGCTGCAGGTACTGGATTTACGAATATACCTATTGGCCGGGGTACAGTGAAGTCGGCTGAATATGCACGGGCATAAAAGTAGACAATATATCAGACCTTTAACTTTATATATACCAATTAAAATGGAATGAAATAGCTAACTGTTGACAGAAACATTGCACATGTGCAAACTTTATCATGGAAAAAGTCAAAAGACTTTGACAATAACTGAATGCCAAACGCGGTTTGTTGACTGCTGACTTTATAATGCATGCTTCCAAATTACTATTTTTACACATTTATGCAAAAATGTTAGGAATGTTTGGTATTTCAGGCTATGCTAAACACATCAGTGTAAAGTGTAATTACGAGACCAGTATACAGACATGCGGTTTTGTCATAAATAGTTTCATATCATAACTGTAAAAATTTTTACAAAGTAGTATGTAAGCTTACATAAAAGTGCACATTAAACTTTGCTTGTTCCAATGAGGAACAATATTATCGGAGAAAGAAACTACTTAATTTCAAATCGTCCATTTGCATTTTAATTCCTGAATTATTCAACAACACGATATGCTGCAGACAGCATTTCCTGTTATGCTTAGGAATCCAATCGCCATGTTGTTATTTAACAAACAAAACTTTGCCAATATTATTCAAAAAGTACACGCTATTAATTTTGATGGAATATTATCAAATAAGTTAATACCTGAATTTAAAACAATGACAACATATAAAAAGCGTCGAAACTCATCAATGACAATTTATTGTTTCATAAATCTTATGCCGTGAGGCTACAGAATCGATTCATGCTTCGTAAGAAGCCATATCGGTTTCAGCATCTTGAAATTGTACAGACCTTGACATGCAGGAAAAAATCTAAAATAATTGTTAACATTCATCACATGCTGTGTTGTGGACATTTTCTCTGAACATCTTGCAATTTTGCTTCCTTTGAAATAGAGAAAAAATTATCTTGTTTTGTTAACTGCCGTTATTCCCTGCGCTTAAATAATTACAGAACAAGACAGTACTAATAACAGGCAATAACAGCAAATGTGATTGGTTCCGATTCAAATTTTGACATAAAAATGACATAATTTTAGTCTTAGAAACCCAAATACATTATGATTACACATGCTGTTATGGTATAAATGATGTAGAAACATACACATAGATTGACGGCGATCATGTTATTAAATAATGGTAATATTTCGAGATGTTTTTATCAGAATGATTACTTTAAGTCGTTAGAAGAAAACATCGATCAGAAAAAGCAATTCATTATATCATTTATTTTTCATGGCATATTTTATAAATCACAATAACATACAAAAACAATGGTCAAGTGTCTTCCATAATATTAAACATATAGTTGTAAGAAATCTTATTTATTTGAAACTATTCTATACACAGTCTTTAATCAGTTATATCGACTAACGTCTATTCAACAGAACAGCTTTATAAATCAAGTGCCAAGCATCCTTGTAATGAAGAAAACATAAAAATGAATCATGTATAAAACAGCTACAGCCTCTTGGATTATATCTTTTAACGGGGGCGGGGGCGCACATGGCCGATGGCTTAGAGTCGTTGGCTTGACACACTTTGGCCCTTCACCGCGTGGTAATTAAAACAACCTTAACAAACATAAAATGCGGGTCGATGAAATCAAGTCAAATACAAGTTTTTGTTTATTTGTTTCCATAAACGCTTTTTTTGCCCGAAGAAATCATTCCGGCATGACTATTTTCTCATTTAATTCATATTTAGTATTACGAATTAAGAAAACAATGCCACATATAATACATTGCAATGACATATATTTTTCATTCATGCTGTATTCGGCGTTCCATTAAACGACATCAAATACAAATGCTTTTGGGCACAGTAGTTTTAAAACCTTTTATTTTGTTGTGTATTTGCTAACAATAACCATCTTCCATTAAGAATTGAAATGATGGACCATTTCAAAATCATTTATTAGCCGATCTTTTACTACAACTCCGATTCAAAATACAAAAATTCTATACTAAATTGGTTCTATAAATAGACTCCCAGACATCCAAGAAGACGAATTCACTGTTACCAGTAGATTAAATATGCTTGAATCGAAAGTAAATGCACGTATAACATAAGAACTTCTCAAATATCTTTGGATATACCATCGCGTATAATGATGTTTACGAATCAAACTAAACCTCGGCTTAAGGGAAAGAGTAAATGTCGTTACCGGCCGCAATTGCTCGAGAGGTAAAGCGTCGGCTTGCGGATCGGAAGGTCGTGGGTTCAAACCGCGACCTGGTCAAACCAAAGACTTTAAAGTTGGTAGTAGTGGCTTCCCTCCTAACGCTCGGGGCTAAGGGGACAGCATTACGCCTGACTCGTCGGTGTCAGTAAAATGGACCAACCGGGATCAGTTCCTTGGCACCTCATAAGTGCCCCTGTGCTATAATAATAGAAATGTCGCTGTACAGTATCGGCAAAAATGCCGGCAAATACCAAATTATCTGCCAAAGTATTAACCTTGATTTTAATTTAGCGTTTCCAGTTGTAGATACTTGCGAAGGTATACCGTTTGTATGCATACATAAAGACAGTGATAATAACCGGTTGTTCCGAGTTTCCCGAAAGAACGTATAATAACATAGGGAATCTACTTGCACTGTACTCTTTACTTACTGAAGCAATGAAAGGGTTTATACCAAATAAAAGGAGTTTAGTTGGATTTTTTTTATGTTCAGTTATTGTCTTAGAGAAAGCACTTCAGGAAAGGTTAGATTGGTGTTCCTACATGTAAATCCTATTAAAGACACTCATGTCTTGCCTTAAAGAAGGTATCCGGCAGTCAGTTTGGAACAGATTTTTTTCTCTCAAACAACCTGAAAGATCCCGCGAAATGCTCTTAATGACAAATAACTCGTCATTATAAATAGGTATGTTCTAATTGAGCTCCGCTTCACGGTGTTTATAATCGTTTTAACTTCTACTAAAATTTGACTTTTTGCAGAAATTATGCCCCTATTCCCACAAACCAGAGTTATTTGTATGTTGTAAAGGGAAACTATCGGAAACCACATTTAATATATATTTTGCATATAAATTGTATCATGGCGGATAGTTTTAACTAAAACTAAATGAGAAAAAGTTCTTTTCGTAAATGCAATTACTTCTTATTTTAGCTGTAGTGGTTTTTCGATGGCAAGAGGAAAATAATAATGCTTATTTATAAACAAAGAATATATTTCACAATTTGGCGCTGTAATTCGGTCATTTTTAACAGAAAGGAAAGAACAAAGTAATTTTTATTTCTGAACAAAGAATATATTTACTATCAGTCGTTTGTTTTCATACAACTTCTGACATTTAACATACATATGTACTTGTCAACTCAATACGCATCATCATAAAATATTATGATAATAAAATAAAAAGATGATAAAGCAAAAACAGACTCATTATTTTTGACACCATTGTCGCAATTGTAATTTGGATGTTTTAAGAAACCAAATGTTTTCGTGTATGACTTTTTCAAAAGCTTTGCACACATTTCATCCTTTAATGCTTGATAAATTAAACAATATTCCATTACATAATTTCGCTACTATAAAGTTATTTTCTCTGATATTTTGATTACTGTATATGTGACGTAACAATCAAACAAACAAATCAAATTACCTACATGTCGTTAAAACCTTCTGTCAAAAGCGGACCTCAAATCATTCGTCGTTATTTTTTTTTACTGTTTATTATTTTTAACAAAATGTTGATTTAGCATTTGCAAATATGCTGTATTTTAAATTTTACAATTTCGGTCTGATTTCAATATTTCTCTTGCATAATTCAAATGTGTGTTGCGTGTCTTGTCAGTTTTGATCACATTTTGCCGGAAACCGTTATTGCTCTTTAAAAACTGAAGGTAACAATAGGATCAGTTCCCTTCGAACAGAATCAATGTTCATACACTTTTGTGGGCATCTGTTTTGTTGCTGTTTTTTTAAATCTATAAATAAGCACGGTTGTGATCTCTGCTGAAACACATACTAACGTCAGCGCGAACCACCGGGATGACGATTTAAGCGATTTCAAAAGTAAGTTGTCACGTGTTTTTATAGTTTAAAAATAGCTATATCGACAGCATGATTCAAGTAGGAAATACCTGTTTGCAATGATAAGCGGGTATAATGCTTCGCTATTTACATAGATCTAGGGCATCATTGAACAGCATTTTGCAGAACCTTTTAAAGAAGCAATGACTGAATATCTAAAGTCGGTTACCACCTTTAACATACATATAAAGAAGAGTCACGTTTATTTCAGTTATATTACTTTTTAGTACATAAATGTAGCTATTATATAATTATTTTAATTTAAAATCATGCATGTTATATTTACCTGGCATTTTTCTAAAAAATGTACAGAAAATAGCATAAGTACACACTTACATTATTCATGGTCTTCAGTTAATTCATGTTTTACCATTTATTTGTATATTGTATAAGTATTGTTCCTTTAATGAAACTGCAATACAATGTTTATACTTGCGCTTTCTCTGAAATCCAGTCCATGCATATACAAGTTCTCTGCTGGTTGATTCATCCACTTAGTAAATTGATATTTTATTGATGCCGATGTAAACCTATAAAGGTAATTTAATAAAAACCATCACAGAAAATATAAGTTTGTTTTTGAGTGTTGTATCCGTAGTGCAGCTCTCTACTCCTCTCTTTAATCTGATGTTTTATTTTACTTTGAAAATACCTGATAAGGGAGTCATTCAATTCTGGAGAACCAAATCTCATCCTTTTCGCTATTGTTTGTGATGACGATGATGATGATTGATGATGCATAATGAGATGATGCAAGTCCTTATCTCCTAGCTTAATTCGCGTTCCACAGCCTTAAATTTAGTATAACGTCAGGAAACCCTTTGTATATTATTTTATGAGCATATTTTTATTTAGCCTGAAAGTTATATTTGATATCAAAGACAATATACTTGGTCATATACTGTTTATGCAATAAGTAATTTACCTAATCAAAATATATAAGTATATTAAATTATAAAAGTGAATTTTAGAAATGCGACGATTTTTATGGTAAAAAGAATCTTAATAACGATTTAAATATTTGGGTAAGAAATTTGATTTCATGGCATTTTTTGAGAAAGCCTGGCTTTAAGTATAGTTCCCAACCAGACTTTGTTAACAAATAAAAATACACTTGGAAACTAATACTGTATGTCTTTTTTCTAATATATGGGCACACTTAAGGCAGAACATTGACCTGGTTCAATGTAAGATTATCCAAGGAAGATTCGTCGTCATAGAAATAATGGAAATTTACTGTATTTATGATAGGTCAAATACTATGATTTTCATTCTTTAATATAATTTCTATAATGACAAATATTGAAGACAAATATTTATTGCTGGCATTTTCAAAGCAGTACAGCTGCGGAATTCAGAGTCAATGAAGGATTTTTTTGTGTGCTCTTTGTTTCTTCAATGATTCTTTGTCTTGAAATGTCAAATACTAACTATTACAAACATCCATTTTTCAAACATATGTGAAAATAAAATCGATTTTGTTATTGTATTTTTATACTAACAAGAAAACTAATAATTCGCAAATAATGTAAGAAAATAATAACCTCTTGCTTAACAACACGAAGCTAAATGAAACAGTTATGCCAATATAATAACTTGAACTGACTGTATCTGAGTATTTACCGACGAAATAGAAAAAACGATTTATTTCAAGTCGTTTCTAGACAAATCAGTCCACAAAATACACGCACAAGTTGATTGTTGTTAGGCAAGATGTTGCCTTAAAACAAACATGCGAACACGAGTTTCTTGCCTGGGGTTTGGTGTTGTTTAATTTATCGCACTGGTGCAGTTATGACTAATTCTTTTTATATTGATTCTTGAAGGAGGAATAATAACATATCTCAGATAATGCATCTTGCAAATCCATGGGCCTTCCACGAATTTCCTACTTGGGAGTTCTTGTATCATCTTGGATGAGAACCAACGTGGTGAGGGGAATTGCATTAAAGGTGTTATCCGGCAGTTTGGATTAGTGTTTCTGTTTGATACAGCCAAAAAAGAAGTTACCTGAAAATATCCGTCAATTGCTATTTGTTTGTGCCCTGTATCGATGTGAATGTAAAAGCATAACACCCCACTTGCCATTACAAAAATGTATTTCCTATCACAGACAGGCATCAGAGTTAGCTATTTTTTAACTGATAAAAGCACATGGCTACTTACATTTAAGATCACGTTAAATGACCATCCATGTAATAGTTGGTAACTATTGTAGCTGAAATGCCCGTCATGGTTATTTACAGATGAGTAAAAACGGACATTTAACGCGATAGGTATCTCGATATGTGGTGCATTATGTTGTTTCTTTGTTTATAGCTTCTTGTGAAACAAATATTGACTTCTGGCATTTTAAAATTGTGTACAGCTGCGTCAACCAAAGAACACAAAGCAGCCATATTAAGACCATAACTACATTTATGCATAAGCATTGCTAAATTATTCGTTGTTCATCTTTCCTTTAGTGATATGATATCTTTAAATGTAAAGTACTAACATTAAAAAACAGTTTTTTTTTCTTGAATCCTTTTATTTGCTGTGGCATAAGAATAAGAACTCTAAATTATACTATATCTTGCATTCAACAGCGATATGCTGTTTCTACATGAAATAGCATGCAGCAAACGATGTCATACTGTGGAATATTCAGTGATACTCATAAACGTAACGCGATATAATTAGAAAATATCACTAACAAACAGCGTCCTTTTTCCCGAGTATTGTCTACACAATTGCTTTTACGACATCTTTTCCCATACAAACTAATTTTAGACGTCACCTGGAGAACGTCTATGTACCCATTCAGGGTTACGAAAGCAGAACCTTTGCTTCTTTCGTATTGATAAAGAATACAAAATAAAGTTCAGCGGAAAGCGCCCTTTTTGGCATACATTTCAATTGTCACATCGGCTCTTTGACAATTATTCTGAAACAATGATTGTTCTGTAAATTTGTCAATATTTTTCCTTCAATGAATAAGTGACACACTGATTATTTAATAACAACCTCAAATGTCCTGGATATGCGTATACCCTTTGCCAATCGAAAAATTGATTAAAATATATTTTTTAAAAAGGTATCTAGTCAATGCTATCTGAAATATAAATAGTGCCTACATAAACATCCATTTGATATCAGTATTATCCATTGATATATTGACAGTCGTTTTACAGATTGATGCATTTGTACAAAGAATTACACCTGACAGTTATTAAACAGAAGCCGTAACTTCGTTCAATTTTAAAACAATAGAGGTATTTCATTCACGACCGATTGCTTAGGCTTGTGTTACTGAATTCAAAAATATGAAGTGACATTGATCAATAGCACTACAATAATACATTGAAGTTTGTTTCCATTGATCAATAACACAACAATCTAGATTATAGTTTGTCTTCATTTATCAACAGCACTCTCCTACATTGAATTTTTTCTCAATTAATCAATAGCACTACGATTCAACATTGAAGTTTCTCTCCATTGATCAATAACACTACAATCCTGCATTGAAGTTTGTCTCCATTGACCAATAGCATACACAATCTTTCATTGAAGTTTGTCTCTGTTGACCAATAACACTACAATCCTCAATTGAAGTTTGTCTCCGTTGATCAATAGCATACGTAATCTTTCATTAAAGTTTATCTCCATTGACCAATAGCACTACAATCCAATATTGAAGTTTGTCTCCATTGATCAATAGCACTACAATCCTAAATTAAATTTGGCCTACACTTATCAATTGCACTACAATCAAATACTGAAGTTTGTCTACATTGATCAATAGCACTACAATCCTACATTGAAGTTTGTTTTACTGTGGACACATACTTACAAATGATTCCACCAATTGTTCGTTTGAACAGCGTTGGATCCAAGAAAATAGGTATATGCATGTATGTTTAAGTGTTTCCATCTTAGTAAGAAAACCAAGTCTTGACATCCCCTTTGGGATTTTCTCTAGACACAAAACAAAAGAACACTCTTTCTCAAATTAAACAAATACACATACTTTCCCCCAGTTACTACTTTACAACCAGATCTGACGTTTGTTGTTGTTGTTCTTTTAATTTTACAGTAAGTAAGATTTGAAACTCGATACTTTTAGTTAGATCAACACATTTATACGACAAATTTCCAATTTAGTATCTTGGGTCATTGAAGAATATAAAATTCTATTATGAGCTTCTCTTAAATGGGTCATTCTGGGGTAAAAAAACTGCTTTAATAGACGCATTTTATTTCTGTTTCTATGGAAGCTGTATGGCGTTACTTTGGTATACTGTTAATTGTGTCATCTGTTGACCTTTCCGTGTTCTTGTCACTGCGAAAATACAGTAAAAGCAAAAGACAAACGCTTTTATTTATATGCCATTTTAAAATAAAATTGCCAAAAGAACACTAAGAAAGAACAGTTACTGCCTTGGAACGGCCTGCCGACTGGCGTGACTAGACTTGCTATTGATTGCATGTAAATTATCGGCGAGGAATTTGTTTAGTTAATTTCAACACTTTTCCCAGGACAAACACATTAATCGGAATATCTAGGATAAACTCATTATAAGAGTGATAAACGATTCTTTTCCTTAGAAGTTGGTTGTAAAGATCAAAAAAATGTTCGTCCAAAGCTCTTTGTTTCTTACTTATGTAACATTCTCGTAGTCTATTTAACGGACTGACCAGCAGAAGTCAGCAAAGTTAAATAATGTAATTCAAAAGTCCGTTATTTTTACAAAGTAAATAGGTAACTTTCTGTTTTAGCAGCGAAACAGATATAATAAAGCTTTGACAATGTCATATCGGTGACTTTCATTTCAGCTTTGTTTCGACATTAGGTCTTGCCACGTGACAATATGAATTGGCATTTTAAAAAGTATCTTAGAAATTCCTAATTTTAAGGGAGCTTTTTCTCATTGTTTGGGTATCAAATAGAAAAAAGCACATAGTGCCCACATTATATAATTCTTATAGTAGTCTGGAACTGCTGATTTATGGACTCTCCTGTGCAGATTCGTGATTGATGTCATATTAAATAAAAGCATAAATTTCGATCATAATGACAAAAACATACTACGATGCTATCTTATTTGATACTGTCATTCAATATTGGGCTTTCCTTGACGTTTGAAACGCAAATAGATTTCAATCAATAACACTAAAATCCTGTGCTCACGTTATGTTTATTCAGAAGCTTCATCAGAATTATTCTACAGACATCATTCACAAGTTTGTAATCAACATCACATTAGTTGTTAAAATCCCATGCTTTTAGCCGTATTACTTTAACCATAACATAATTACAAATGTTTGACTTGATGTCAGATAAAATATGTGGAATAAAATTTTGCAAAAGGTGCTAAACGTAGCAATTTAAATGAGTATTTTATTGATATTTGCATCTTGTCATTGTCAAGAGTTACAACATCGACAAGTATTACGGTAAAACCTCTCCTCTCTTAAAATAAATCTTTACAAAAAAACAACAAAAAACTTTGTCGTCCTAGTATAAACTTTTCCATTATCTAGAGAGGGTGTCCACTGAAAGCAGGTGTTGCGCTGACTTTTCTCAGAACATCATGCAGTACCCCCTGTCATGAAACCACATCCAGTCACATTTATCTGGACGCCGGGACAACCTGTCTTGGAACGGCACTTATCATTGCTTGAGCCTTAGCAAGGGAGCTATATTACTACCTTTCAGCGACTTTGGTAAGTCGCGGCCATGGTTTGAACTCTGCAACTGCCACCAATCATCGACCAATTCTTCCAATGCTTCGAAGCAATCACTTTACACTAGCACATGCATGATCAATCAAGTACATGTATAATTTTTTCAGATACAAACCAAGTACTATGCTACTGAAACTTGAACATTTTAATCTTTATTGAGCCTGTGAACATCTATGTTAGGTTTCACTTGATAATTGAAATTCAAATGAATTTGATTAAATTTGCCCAAGTTAAAAAACAAATTATGTTAGCATAAATTAGTCCAAGAATTCGCAAGAATCTAATCTTACATATTTCTTTGGCGTTAAAAAGTTCAATTAAGGGGTTTACTTTGGTCTGTAAGTCTCCCAAACAAAGCTATTTCTAAAAGGCATGCTCTTGACATACATTTACAAAGTTCGATTGCGTCGATAGTAGACAATATTATCTTTGTCAACTCAAATTATACGACACTGATGTTCGTTAATGATAAAATATTTATACATGATTGTGGTGTTAACTTGTCACAACATTACACTGCCTGGATAACTTTGTAAGAAGCTTGTTTTTGTTTTGTTTTTTGGGTTTTACGGCACACCGACACTTGATAGGTCATACGGCGCCGAATACATTAAAGTGTAAGAAGCTTGATTTTAAATATAAATAACCTAGGATCTGTCCCGCTCGAATGTAGCTCCTAAACGCGCACAGCATCATTTTTGTCTCCACTTCAACGCTCCCCCGATCGTAGCCATATTGACTATGGATTTAGCTTTAAAATATACACACAGTAAGAACCACTCTGTATATTTCCAAAGTGAGCTTACGTCCGTACTTAAACTGTCACACAATTGTCAGATTACGGACGCCATTCCGCCAGAGAGCTGTTATCGAGTATTAAAAGCCACAGAGGAGATATCAAATATAATGGCTGTAAAAGTTTAATGTACAAGTATCCACAGATGTGCTATATTTGGGCAAATCAATGTATTATTGTACAGTTTACTTGACTATATATGACAACCTACGTCGCAAAGATATTTCTTCGACAATGAAGCTTTTTTACGACCGATTGTTTTAAACTTTCGCAAACAATACAGACACTTGTCTTCAGGTATATTATTGATAAAGCATGACATTTGTGTTTGTGTTTGTTTTTCTCTGACCAATCTATTGCCCTATTTTTTAACTCAACATCGTAGTTAAATATTATCTTAAAGGAAACTGTGAAATGGTTGTAAAATAATTTTCATTAGTAGTTTAGTCATTTCAGGAAAATGTAAATAGCTTAAGGTACATCATTAAAATTATTCGTTGACTAAAATTATAATGAAGTTCATGTTTTATGGTCATTAAAAGGAAATATGAACAGAAAAACTACCATACGTATGTATATAAGTTTGATTGCAGTAATTAGTGTGCGACATAATGATTTAGAAAGGAGTGCATTTTTAACGTAAATCAATCTCGGAACGATTCGCTTTCACAGAAGAAATGTTTCTGGGCACGTAGTCAGGTCTATTTAATTCTGAAAAGACCTGTCCAAGTGATATCATAGTGAGTCATTCCAAGATCTTTAGACCTCTAACAAACAAGAAGGGGTGTATATAAATTGTTATAATTTGTTATTATTTTAAAAATATAAATATAAATTGTACTTTTAAACTTGTTGCTGACTTTAACTTTCTGCTGCGCCGTCAAACTTAACTTATGTCATAAATTATTTGCATTTTAGAAACCCCCTCAGGAAGTGCGAGGTTAAACCTCTGTAAAACCGGTTTAAGAAACTCAGTCGGTCCCTTTTGCCGACTGACCGTTCCAAGGCGCTAACTGTTGCGTTGGCTTTCTTTGGTAAATGACTTATCATAGATTTTCTCTTTTACATTTTGCTTGCATGTGAATACCTTTGGCCTTTGCCTTTTCAAATTTTGGTACATGTTGCAATGCTCATAGGACTTTGTCATATATTCTTATTCAAATAACTCGTCATCACTACATAGCAACCTAAGAATATGGAAACTATTTTCTCGATTTTTCTTTTCCATAAACAATGACAACGTGTATAATTTGTAATGATTTTGACAAAAAAATGAAAAAATATGGGCAACCATAAAAAACAGCAATTTTAACTAGATAATCATTATATCGATAAATATCTCGTAAAAAGTCCTTGTCAGACTTACTGAGGCTTTTAAAAACTATTCTATTCTGTTTACATGTAATTCAATCTCAAACATAATTGTTAACAGCGTATCGCCAAACTCCTAATCAATTGTCAACCGCTCATCATCATCACGTTCAATATTACAAAGCCATATTCAGACCACTGGCATACTCGATGATGCGACTTGAGCTCTGTAAACAACAGTTTTTGTTCTGCAACTACTTGACGAAGTGTTCAATCAATGACTTAAGTCTGAAAAAATATTCTGTTCGTTCTCCATTCAATGCCAAAGCCAGATAGGGATGTCGTTCACTAAAGAAATAGTTTGTTTCGCTGTCATCGGAAATTGCAACCCTAAGGGACTTTCCTCGTTTCGCGGAAATTAGGCAAAACATAACAGCAATGTCTTCCTTAATTCTGGTTAATGTTATTTTTTTACCAAACATCTGGATATATATTACAGTTATATTACAGTTACATATGAGTGCCGATATCCTATACAATAAAGTATAAGTTGTTGTGTTCGTTTGCTTACTACACTGGCATTTTTGAGGTAACAATCATTAACAAGTCACTATAACATGCACCTCTCAATAAAACACGAAAAGGAGATCAAAGTTTTGACACCAGAATGACAATTGCTTACAAAGTTGATCTTTGCATGTTTAAATTAGAATCAGAATTTTCAAGCGACTTTGTTCTGTCAAAATATAAAGTTTGTAATTATTAGTGATACTGTGACTGCACGTAAATTTAATGAAGCATATGTAATAAAAACTAGGAATGCTAACGGTTAATAAAATGTAAACGGTTAACATTTTATACTTTATGTTTCTCTTGACTTAAATAACTTACCACAATGTGACTTGATAATGTACGTTTTCATTTTCGGATGTAGCTTTGTAGTCGTCTATTATGCGGTCACCGAGAACTGTATATAGAGGTGACATGACACTAAGTGAATTTGTTCTTTACTCTATAGTAAATGTCACAACTTTGGAAGCAATTTAACACCAAACCGTTTCTTTGGGAACCCCAAAACTGTATATTGTGAGAGAGACCAATGCATTATCTAATTATAAGGGCCTATGCGAAGGAAGGTTAGGTTTCGCGGAGACGACAAATATACACCATAACTATTGCACGGTGTTTATTTATTCTTTTATAATGCAACTATCACATGAAAAGCTTAATATATTGTCATTATTATTTCTTCGCTTCCATATTATTAACTTAATTAATAACCGGAAACTATATGTGTATATTGTATTTATAATACGATGATGTACATGAGTACAAATCTGAATAAAAATATGTTCTGTTCTGTTCTGTTTCCTTCCGGTAACATCTAATTATCTGCCACCTGGCAGATTGTGTACCAAGTACAGAGTCCAATTAGCCAATTGCCACCAGCGTGTAAAAACAACAACAGCACAATCAACTAGAATAGAGATTAAGTGAATTTTTTGGACAAATGTTATGGATCGTCCGTCTCGCACGTTGGCACTTGAAGCGACACTTCACAGGGGAATATGTCAGACAGTTAGAAGTCGACATCAGGTATAAGGATCACAATGGCAGCAGATAAGGATGGGTCGTGAATGAATTCATCTGGATGCTAAGCTACTTTACGACGCAGTTTAATCGAAGGAAAAATATAGCATGCACATTGCCAGGTTAACCTAACCGGAAGATCGTAAACGGAATACCTCTCTTATAAAAATCCTTACTTAATCATTATTTTTATTGACGGCTTTCCATGGTACCCAGCTAATGAGTTTAGGATAACCATTAGGGGCTGTGGGGCTAGCATTCTTTGATAATTCGGACAACTTGATTTATAATCAATCACCAAGGACACTTTATTGAGTATCTAACGTAAACTCAAAATGCCTAATCTAGTTAAGAATGATCATAAATATCTTAAAAAGCGGTTGTCTCCGAGGACAATGTATAGGTTAAGGTATGCAGTTATTTCTTCCACAAAATTGAAGGTGAGGTGACATTTTTATAAGGTTAGGGCGTAAAATTCACATAAAATTGTAATTATCAGACTAAACAAATACAATACAAGCTTCTTTTTTTTCTATGACTGTTTACTATTTAAATTGGTGCCAGAAATAACGTACCTGAATGGCGCCCACTTTCGTCACTAGGGTTGATTAAAATCTTAATTCACGAATGGGCAATATGGCGGGGTCACGATAAACTCCGGATCGATATGTTGACCCTTAAATAAACAAGTGGTGATATGTGCAAAGCTCGCCAAACAGACCATATTTAAGGCGAGCGTAATTAAAACCAAGTAGTTAGAGATGTGGTGAACATCCTTGAGGACGATTACTTTTGTTATCATTTTTATTCGACATACATACAAACTAGTCTCCTTTTTTATAAATTGAGCATGTTGATGTTCGCTGTGGATTAATTAGAAAATAGCGCCTAAATTGATGTAAGAGAAAAAATGAATTACCTTTCATAAAAAATTATAATATATTTCACAAAACAACATAATTGTGAAGACTTAAGTCTTACTTACATGTTACAGCCGGGAGCTCACTGCTAGCGAGACAACGTTTATTGCAGGGGCTATGACCCTAGGGAATATATGATATTTTATAATTTGCTACAGACACATTGACCAATGATTTATTACACCGTAATGTTTATTACCCTGCTTTCCACACCACAGGCCGTCAAGTTATGATTACTTGGCGGATTCAGTTACCATAACATAAAAGTAAATGATGTTGTCTTTGTTATTATTTTAATAATCCCATTTACTTCAATATACCAACATTTAAATGACACCATGTATTGTCTATTATGTACTGTTCTGTTTCGCATGTAACATTTTAGTCCTCAAAATCACGTTATAAATCTCGCATGCAGAAATATTTAAAATCAATAACAACAAGATAAGGGAAAACAGATATTTGATTCAAATTCATCAATTAAGCAGATAAGAAAGAACAGCTATTTGTTTCGCATTCATCGATTAAGCATGGAAGGCACGACAGTTTAAAGAACAGCTGACAATTTCCTATTACATATGAAAAACACTAATAGTATCTTACCGAGCCTTCTCATTAATGTTTGATCATGTTTCGAATGTTATGGTTACGCGTCATGATGAATCTCATTTTCGAACCGCCGAGAAACACTTAATAGGCTAAAGAAAAGATAACGACAGACAGTTACTGATCCATTTCGACGGCCATACATATGAGGAAGAAAGGATATATAACATTGCTTGGAAGAGTAGTCATGGCATATATCATATTATGAACACATTGTCAGATTGATATTATATAGACCATATAAAATATCTGGAATTTTCGGACGACTTTGTCTATGTTTCTTAATTTTCCGCCGCATTTACATTAACTCATTGCAGAACATTAATAACCCATCAACCTAAAGTAGCATGTTGATAAGAGCATAATAGCGACAGCGATCATTTCAACATTACTATTAAATATATTTGACATTCATTATAAGTCAGTACTTATCCAGAATTATAAAACCGCGCTTCAATAAATCAACATCCAAACACAAAATTAAATTAACATTCAGATATTTTCTCACCCAAAAATCGTCACAGGTTCTTACACTTTGCTCCACCCTACTTCGCCTTTGCTCATTCCTGGCTATGGAAGATACGAGGTCAATCTAAATAGCTTCTAGAGAAAATACGTCGTCGGCTCATAGTGCCATTTCATTCAAACGCAGTTACCACTAACATATAATTGACTTCTAAACGTCGTGGTTAGATCGTATTATAGACGTGATAAATAATTGTTTCTCGTCTTTGGTGCCAAACGACAAAAAGGAGGTAAAATTTCTAGTCTGTACCAATCCTGGGAATACAAATATCGGCACACGCACAGTTAAAATAGATAACATAATAAATATTACAAGGAATAATGTAAATCCTTGTTTTTGCATTAAGTATGAAGTGTTTTTCTGACAGAATTAACTACAAATGGCATATTCAATTAAATGTTTTCACTAAAAAGCAAGATACAAAATTACATTATATTGATATATACTCATTTTGTATTATTAGTTAGTATTTGTATATATATACCATTTGTTAGTTTCTTTTAAAAACGAATTTAAAAGTACTTAAACTACATGCTTACAATGTTTATGAAAAAAAAATTGCATTCAGATTCATTCGTATATATACATATGTATATATATATAAATATATATATATATATACGAATAAATCTGAATGCAAATCTTTATTCATAAACATTTATATCTTCTTTATATATATATATATATATATATATATATATATATATATATATATATATATATATATATATATATATATATATATATATATATATATATATATATATATATGAATAGAGATTTGCATTCAAACTTATTCTCATCTTTCCACAATTGCCACATTTCCTTAATTAGCTCAGTATTACAGTCATTTCAGAAAAGGAAAGCCTGTAAACACATTGTGTCACTTTTAGAGACAAAACAACATTGTCAACTAAAAGCTTTCGATGACTAATACATTTCATCTAAAATGGCTTTTTAACAGAGACACAAGATTGCTATAAATAAAAGTTTCCGTCTGGAGTGTCCAGTGAATCGTACAAAGGGCGGTAGAATATCAATTCAGAACTGATCTTGGACAGATAGGAATAGATGTTTATATAGAAGTGTCGTAATATATCTTATATAAAAGGTCAAAAGTTTATTTAATTTAGGATTATAAGATAACAGATTTGATACGACTCTTTCCAGCTGCCGTCAAGAGCAACTCAAAGCAAAACAATGACAACGATGCTGTGTAGTTCATCTGGCTTATTTTTAAACAATTTTAATACGCTAATACCAATGGTCTCTTATGAAAAAAAAGTTCCACAGCTAATAATGTTTAGAGAAGAAACAAAAAAAGTATTAACGCAGCACAATGTGCTAATTATTATGCTTATAATGAATAAACAAGCCAGACGACTAATCAGAATGCCAAACAGTAACTTTTTCCAATTTGTTAACATTTTTATTATTTTTGTTACATCGCACCGACACAATAATGGTCACATATATCATAAAACTGATAAATATCACTAATTCAGAAAATATGACTAATCGACGTGATTTTAAGAAAGAGATCATGAGTCTTTTAAATGTATATTGCCTGTAATCAGACCAACAAGACGGCGTTCTATGCGATGTTTCCTGTCCCCCACAAATGTAAACGTGTCCAAAAGTCTAGCCTCTTTCGAGTTCAGGAAAACTAAAATAATAAACAATATTTGTGTGGGGGGATTTAATTTTTATGTCAAAATACAAAATAACATATAGCTGAATATTACAAATATCCATTATTAGTAAATGTTTGTTCGTCCAGAAATAGATACAAAAAAATAGAAAAACAAATAAAATAAAATAAATAAATCAATGCAGCATTATTTCAGTGATCCTTAACATGAAGCAGTTCAATACGAGCGTGATTTTTTTCTTTAACAGGTCAAGAATGGTTAGACAGTCCCAAACAGTATTTATTGTGTATTGTAACTAAGAGACAACCGGATATGCATTCTGATTTTCAAGCAAAGTTATTTAATTTTGAACAGTTTCTGGCCAAACAGAAAATAATAATAATAATAATAATAATAATTATTATTATTATTATTGTTATTATTATTATCATTATTATTATTGTTATTATTTTATTATTGTTGTTGTTGTTATTATTATTAATTATAATGGCCGCTGTCAATGTCTGCACTGTCATATCAATATCAGAGGGAGGACGAATGATAACAGGCATTGTAAACATGTCAGAAACATGTCTTTACCTTTGTTTTTTGTTTCATATTTATTATAATATTTGAAATAACATTAAGGTACAGAATAATCATATTCCACTATCTGAAATAAGCTAACACGTGCCGTAATATTTTGTGTTTTTTTTTTATAAATATGTCGGACATATATTACATATAAATATATATATTTATGAATGTACCATGTTAACTACTTTCCAGATGTAATAAGATTAACAATAACATGTGGTGGGAAAGCAAAGGCGTGTCAGCTGAAAGTCTATCTAACATTCAACCTGTGTCCAGTACTTGAAGCAGACGTTTGTTGCTAATCTCATAGTTAAGCAATAGTAAATTGTACTTAGCTGTTGTTTTACACGTCATTAATGAAAACTTAATGTTATGAAAATATTTAGAAGATACGCTGTTTTCAGTTTAAATATTCTTCTAAGAAATGGGTGTTAATTAGTTAATAATATGTCAGTCTTGCCATTTCGATGACAACAATTATGTACATTATTTCTGTTAATAAAACAAACCTAATCAATGCATGTGCACATTTGATTTTTTCGGCAAATTAAGATATGTGATGTTCTCCTATGAATTTTGGCAAAAAAGTGTCAGAGTAACTTAACGCATATGTTTTACCATTTCCGTTCTCATAACTTGTTCAAGGTACATGCATGAAGTTAAAAGATGTGAATTCACAGCAGAAATAAAATTTCGAAAAGTATAGAAGTGTTTTTTTGTTTTGATAGTTTTTTTCCAAAAGTCGATAATTTCCTCCGTGTTTTTTTTAAAAATGCGCATTTTGTCTCATATGACGTCACTGCATTCTTATATGATGTCATTAACTTGTTCTTATAATACGTCATAGCCTGGGCCGTTTTTATTTCAGAAAACTCTCGTTATGAAGTGTTTGGTTGCTGAGACTTTATCTCCTGTACATATTGTGATATGTTGATAGTTAGTTTTAATTGGTGTGTTGTAGATAGTATTAATTTATTCGTTTTAAATGTCGATGTATGTGTTAGCTGGTAGTTGTCTCACTTTGATGGGATATTTTTAATTACTGTTTTTGTGTGTGAGAGAAAATCCTTCAGGCCAGGTCGGAGCGCTTCACAAACCAGGTATTCAGCACCTCAGTCAAGCCTTGGCCGACTGATCTTTCCAAGGCGGTAACTGTGGTGTTTGTGCGTATGCGTGTATGTGCGCGCGTGTGTGTGTCGTGTGTCACTTTTAATTTACTCTGTACGACTTTGTCTAGTGGTAGATCAAAAATTTTAATACTTATGGTAATTTTATGGGACCTTTTCTTATTTTTTCTATTAAGATATACCGAACAAGCCTTGTGCCTGTGTGGCACACTCCTGTATTTAACGGCGAGAAAACACCAAAGCTAACCTCCAATGATTAATGTTAATAAGTTTACAACTTCAATTCTGCATTGAAACCAGCAAAAAATTGTGCAGCAAGCTTTTGTTGGTAAATGATTATCTCTGGATACGTTCTTTTAGTAAATGTATTTGAAGCTACAACTATTTGTTGTGAAAAATGCAGACGTGCCATTTTGTATTATTTATTTATTGCATTTGTCAAATATAATTTTATTGCCGAACATTGATCATAAAGCGGTCTTACAAGTGTCCAAAGAAACGTCGAAGTTTCCCGATCGTATCTCCAGGGATGTGTCTTAATAAAAATATATGACAAAAATCTATGAGCATTGCAACATATACCAAAACCTGAAAAGGCACATGACAAGGGTATTAACACGCAAGCCAACTGTAAAAGTAAGAACAAATCTGTGATTAGTCATTTAAAAAGAGATATATCTTACCCTTGTGATGCTTTGAAGATCATTTGTCATTAACCACTGAAAAGTTAAGGCGTCTGGATATAGACTAAACTAACAGAAATATAGATAGTTCCTCTAGTATAAGAATAAGAAAAGAATGAAAATATTTGGACGGATATATTTCTATATTGATACACGTTCGTATAATAATCCCATTTTTTCTGCTTTTATCGGTCGTGAAAGTATAGAATGAGTAATTTACATATAGTCTATAAATCCAATTATTTACATAAATAACCTTACATGCTACAGACAACGAACTATTTCAAACGTAGTAATACAAAATTATTTTTATGTTGCAAACAATAAACAAAGCAATTTGTATTTACAACATTAAACAATATATTAGTAATTTACTGTCTTTCTTCTGTCTTATGAGCATTGCAACATATACCAAAATTTGACAAGGTACAGAACAAAGGTATTCAGATGCAAGCTAAATGTAAAAGTAAGAACATGTGAAGAGTCATTGAACATAAAGAGCAAAGTCAACAGTTACCGCCTTGGAACGGTCAGTCGGCAAAAGGGACCACTGGGGTGCTTAAACAGGTTTTACAGAGCTCTAACCTCGTTTTCATCTTCAACTAGAAGCAATGAAGAATACGATTTGGTTGCAGCCTTCCTATACAAAATCTAGGATCAATACATGTCCTAGAATAGATTTTCATAAATCAATTTATCTCTGAATAAGCTTGATGAGTGACAAAATGGGCATACCTTAATGATATATGTCGACCTATCGTAGCTGTCATTTGTAGGTCTATTTTAAAATGTATATCGAGGGGTACAGACTTCTATTACGGTGTTGTTGGCTCCTTAATAAGAGTTATAGAATGCATTTTCTTTTTTTTTAACATAGAGGTCTAACAAAATTATACCCGCGGATTTGTGTTTATTTAGCGATCTGTTCAAGGTTTGGAATGATTTGAAGAAAAATTCATTATTATAGAAAAATAATTCTTGATAAACTTATTAGGGAAAGTTTTCCGCATATAAAAAATAGAAAAATAAATTTGAGCTGTTTTATTTAAAATTTTCTTAAGGAAACCTCATAAGTGCCCCTGTGCTATAATGATAGAAATGTCGCTGCACAGTATCGGCAAAAATTGCCGGGTAAACCCATCCCATCCCACTTCACTAAATTACCTATTATAAATAAGATCTAGAACTTACAATTCTAAAATATTATCAATTAGAGGCACGCAGTAACTAAATCAGTCTAAAGCAAGAACTGTATACCTAATCATTAATCATCTGCAACTCTGCAAATGTAGATAATAAAATAAAATGTTGATTTTGTATGAACAATTGTTCTTTGAGATATGATGTCATATTTGTTCATATCCATACATTAATTAACGTATTGAGTTTAGAAGGCGTTAAGAATATTCTCACATTAAAATACAAACAAGTGAACAATAATACCTATGAAATATTGTTCATCTCTAAATTGTTAAATAAATGCTACTCTCTTAAAACTTCGTAACTAAATTATATTTTTTACATTTGTCATGTAATTAACTTCTAAAATATGTTTACTACATTTGTGTACAAAACCAATGGTCGTATCAACCATATGAAATAGCCGTGCAACTTTTTTCTGGAAGAAGATTATTTTCGTCAAAACTAACATTTTTGGCCGTGATTCACCGGTTAATCAAAGGAAAGGATGACATTCAATACCTAAATTACCTGCACTTGTTCATTTAACTATATATGCACAACAAATCTATAGCATCATACAATTGGATGAATTTATGACATGCATATACGATAAAATAGCAACTTTACTTGCCACTGAGAAATACAACATTTATACAAAATTGGACCAGCACAAATTAAATTTCGAAGATGTGCAAGCTTTGCATAAACTAAAACCCTCAGACAAATACTGCTTAGGTTCCAGAATGTTCTTCAGAGAAAGAGAATGAAATAATTGGTGGCTATTTCAAGAAGATATAAATAATTTTTTAACTTAAATGCATAACTGCTTTTTAAACTCTGTTACGTGCTACTGTGTAAAGGTTTTTAGTTTTGTTCCAACGGAGAAGAGTATACATCTAATCGTCACACGAAGCTGTATTGTTACAAAGTATTATTAAAATGGCAAAATGTTATATTGTTGAAATACTTCACAAAATATATTCATAGAACAGTTCCTAAATCGTAATCAAACAAAATGCTGATATAAACATTCCGGTAGTTAGGATTTATCCAATGCGCCATGAGTATAGTAAAGCAACTGTGCTATTACCTTTCATTTGTTAATCCTGGAATAGATACATGTAAATAGAAATACATTTTAGTGCGGCTAAAACTCACTTTCTGATTGTGTTAAACATCTTTATGCAAATCGTTCGCTATAACAATGCATGTCTTCAACTGCATTTATACAAGTATTGCATGAAACGAAACATCAATATATTCTCCTAAAAAGTAAATGGGTTTTAGAGGAAAACTATTGTTTCATTTTGATGTATTCTGAAAGGATGTTTGTAAAAGAATGAAATATCTGTATAGACCGATATTAATATTAATTCTAAAGCTTAGGGAATATCAATGAGGTGTAGGAAATATCGAAATGTTTCAATACCAATACAATCCAACAAAATGTCTTAAAAGAAAGTGGAAATTAGTTCTATGATGGGAAATATTATAAAATTACACATATTAACTTCGTACCCGATAGAAACACTACATTTGCTTTAAAAACATAATTTCTGGAACAAGCAATATTTACTGTTTACACATATATTTTTTTCAAAACAAAACTGCTTCAGATAGGTTCAACCAAGAAAGCTTTAATATAAGTAAGAATATTGTCGTACAATGAAACCTATTTTTGCTATTGACCATCGTGAATGTATAAAATAAATATTTCACATATGGTCTATAATACTTTTATTTAACTTAGATAACTTAAATGCAAAGCCACGCCAAGCGTCTCCTTCGTATACTCAAAAAGAAATAAAAATACTGAAGTATTACAAATTCACTTTACAATAAACAATGGCATTTAGTTATTGAATATTGTTTCCTTCTCAAACACAAAACCAATGCTTAAGATTCAATACAATTCAAGACAGTTTATGTTGTTATTTTTATCTCTAGTTGCAGGGAAATACTTTTGAATGATTTGTTTAAGAAATGTCTATACAAAGTGTAGGAACAAATATTAAAATCAATGCCTTTCCTGGAATGGATAAAAATAAATCAGCTGCCAGCCATCTCTGAACAAGCTTTTGCATTTAGAAATTGATCCCTGCCACTGCATATCGTTAACTGTTCTCTTATCTCCCGCAATATCAAAGACATTGTAAATGTCGAATGAGTGTGAAAACGTGTCACATCTAGAGGATATACGTAATCGTCATTTAAAATATCTAGGTTTTAACTTTAAATCCAGATGTACAGATCTTTATTTTGTTGTTGCAGATTTCTTCATTCAAGTTATTGATTGCATTTGAAATCTTTTTTGAGGTCGTATGGTCATACATGTGTAAACACGTCTCTAATGTCAGATTTGTCATGATATTATAAATAGAATGTGTCTGTCGCGAAAATACTTTGACTTATTGTTCAACAATGAGGGAAAAAACAAATGCTATTTAAATGGTAACAGGTTTGGCAAATGTAATTCGATTTTGCTATCTTTACTTACACATGAGTGAACACTTTAGATATAGACTGGCTATACTATGCATATATTTGCCATATAAATGATACATTTAACAATTACAGCTAATGCACATAAGACATAAACCACTAATTATGAAAAAGCTCCATTTTATGTGAATCAAAATTATTTATAAGGCAATATCTTAGATAAGGCTTCCATAATTTCAAAAAAAGAAATGGGTTATCGGTTTAATAATTTAATGTCCATTGCATGCTTGAACAGTGTTTATTCAGTGGTTAAGAAATGAATGGCCCCATGCTGATAAAATAAACATGGTATAACCACATTATTAAATGCCATCTGACAATGTTTGTTTTCTAATTATTATTTGACATTATTTAATAGAAGAATTCCATGGTTGTTGAGGATCATTTCCTGTGGATAAGATAATTGTTCTCAAAGAGTAGCAAAAGAAACCGAGAACATCGGTTTCAAAGCCATATTGAAATTGACTAAAATCTGACAATGAACATCGTATGATTAAAAAACATGTCTTTACTTTGTTTCCTATAACCATGGGAAACTTAGGAATGATAAACAAACATTGCTTAATTCCTTCAGGAACCATGCCTGCTTGACCTACTTCATCTTCGACATTTCTTTATGCCGTTGGACATTTGTACGTTATATGAGGTATACTTGTTATGTTTTTAAATATTCTGTATAATATTTATTGAAAATCTTTAGCAAATCTAATTGCGGTTTTTGTTATCATAGTTAAATGCCCAAACTTTTCATTAAAATACAATAAAAGGCATTATTTCAGTGACAATTCAAATGGGGTTTATTCTGTGAATAATCAAACGCACTTGCTTTTCATATTGATTAAATATCTGATCGATTTCTACTTCTTCGAAACTGTGTCTTATTAATGTAAAGTTAATAACGCCTACAATGCACTGGTACTTCCACAGCGGTTGTACTAAAATTCTTTGGATATATTGTTTCTACTAACTAGTTTCTAATTATTTTTATTTTGCGCTGACACCCTTACAAATTGATGTGAACAGGGTCTTTATACTCATAGTGTCAAATAAAATCTATGACAAATTCAATCTGATTGCCTTTTTAACAATTATGAAAACAAACCAAATTCAATTGTGCATGCAAGAGAAGAGAGAATATGGTTGAAAATATATTCAAATTATTTATGAATAGAAATTATTTATGAAGAATCCTTGATGCAGTTTTAATGTTATCTCTTTACTAGAAAACCAATCTGCGCTGTGTTATTTTACAATTAAAGATGTAACAAACGCTTCTCAAAGAAAGAACTTTTCTAATTTAAATAAATATTTGCAAACCATAAATTTCTTAAGAAATATCGATTCAATAATCTTCACAATTGGCCACATAGTTTGCACATGTCTGGCATTATGCAACCTTTGAAATTCAGACATAACGTCAGTATCTTTGTTTTTGTTTTTCTTGCTGCGAGATAAATACTAATTTGTCTAAATTTCTGTAAATTATGCAGAACTTGAAAACCATAAAACAGCCTCATTTACTGTGTTGTTTCTCACTTAAGTAAATACAAAACAAAATATTGCAGTGTGCGCCACTGACCGTTCAGCAGGGCTTCAATTGTAAAGGTTAGACAATTGGAGTAATATCTTCAAGTGTCTTTGTCACTTTTCCTTTAACTTCCATTTCTATACCTATCTAGGTTATTTTAAATTGTTTTATATTCTGTAATACTCAAAGGACATTGTCATATTTCTTTATTTCAAATCTGCATTTGATAAATTTGTTTAATAACTGGGTTTCTTCATGTTGCAAACCGAGACAATACTCACGGGATATTGCAATTTGCAGATATTGTGTGTCTTAGTCCTTTTCTTGCACAATTTACCACATAAATATAAAGCACATCATACCAAATGGTGTTTGCAGCAAGCTAGGGTTTACGATAACGTTGAAATATTGATAGGTTTAGACTATTGTCGAGACAAAATTCTTACAACCACATCTCTGTTTGATGAAGTAGAAGTCATGTTATGAAATTAAACAAAAGCTGATGTGATTTAACGAAACTTCGAGATTGTGTTTTATAATGTTACACCTATAAAATATTCTCCTGTAAGAACTGCTTTTTTTAAATAAACACACATTCACAACTTTTGCGGGGAAGGGCAGGGACTAATGGTGGTGTCGATATACAAATATTATCTGTGTGTGCATTTTAATTTGTTCACGTGCATTTTGTAGGTTAATTCAACAAAACACTCAACATTCGGAGATCTCTATAAATAAACAAAAGCAAACGTTTCATACTTTTATGTGTTAAATGGCGTTACATTACATTAAAACAGTTGATGTGTTGCTACTGTTGCGTCCAGACTCGAGCAAAATATTCCATGCCAAATCCTAAGAGTTTGAAGGGACATTTCATTTTAACTATCTGTTTCAGAGAAAAGTCTTAGGAAAAAGCGAGGTTGAGTTTCGAAAAATTACTCAAATGCACGCCTGTCTGCACTCTCTTGCACACCGGCTTTCATTCTATTCACCCCTCTGTGATTGGCTCAGAAATAAGTTTATTAATGGTTATAAAAATCAAATTCCGTGGGGGCCAAATACCGTTTTGTCGTTTTGATAAAATGTTTGTCATTGAGCAGATGTGTTATAGTGAGGTAAGATCGACAACTCCGCTTGGAGATTACCCGGCCTGTTCTCAAACCAATTTTTCTAATAATGTTTACCCAGCAATTCTTCCATAGAATACTGAAATATCAGGATTCAAATTAAACCAGAAAAAAACAATAATACATATGCTGTTGTTTTTGTGAAAGCTTGTGTACAATTCTATTTGTTATGCATGTATATTTAATGTAGCGCGATATCGAAGTATTTATCCTCCATTCGGCGCCGTATGATCTGTTAAGTGTCGGTGTGCCGTAAAACCAAAATAAATAAATAAAAATAAATAAATAAAATAATGTAGCGCAGATAGAGAAAACGATACAGTGTAGATAAAAAACGACGAAGTGTAAGCTTAATGTCAATATAATTTACGAACAAGGAATATTTTACCCTATCTCGTTAAGCTGTAGATATTTCAAATAAATATCATTTATTTAGGTATATTCGTTAAAAATAGTCTGTATTATTTTTGTCAAGATTGTTGCACATGCAAGTATTTGAACGAATTACGAATCCCCACATCACCACCACACTAGTCATTACAAACATGTATTTCCTCTCTGAGCCACACTGCACAATTGACTATTTTTAAACTAAGAATCCTTCGTGACCACTTATTTTTAAATCGCTCTGATGTCGGTATCTATTTTTAGCAGAAATCCCCATCGTGCTTATTTATAGATTTGGAAATGACGGAAACGAAAAGCGATGTTTCTCGAATCGTACTATCTAATAATTGAGGTAGTGTTCAAAATCGTCTTTATTTAGAATAAAGCATGAGTTTTTGCAGACATTATTTGTCCATATCTCCCTAAGCGGTATTACAGTATTGTTATCTATATTTACTATAGGCAAACTGACGGATACCATCCTCAAAGTCACACATTTTAAGGTAAGAGGGGCCTAATTAGCCAATGCTGTCTGAAACGGCGATGTTTGGCGACATCGAGTTCGTAAATGCCCTCGGCAGTATCCGACACGTTCTCCGGAACTAATCGGATTTGATCATAGCAAACATGTTTAATCATTATTTTTTAAGTATCTTGCAAATATTGATAATTTTTTTTTCAAACAAGTAATAATTTCAACAAAAAATATCTTATATTTCTTTAAATAAAAAAATATTTACCAAAAAATTGGGATTCCAAAGCGTGACGTTATATTTTCGGAAAATACCAAAATGGCGGACAGAGACAGCAGAGCAATCGTGCCTACTCGGCGATCTCCGGCAAGCTTCGGATATATTCGGATTATGTAGAGGACGGAATTACCCGAAGAGTTCCGAGTGACAGCAGAGGTCAATATGTAAAACGGAAAACATTAAAATCAACAATTTAAGTTCTATTGTAAACAGATTCACATTCAGAAGTCAGTTTTAATCAGATCTGTAAAAGATCTTTGTGAAACATAAAGGTATTGTGCAAAATGGTGACAGAAAATCTTTTTTTACAGGTTTGTTGTTGTTGCTGTTTGTTAAGAAAAACATGGATTATGACAATTTTAAAGCTAATATTTCAAAAACTAAACGGTGAAAGTCTGTAATTATTTGTTATGTGATTGGTATATGTATATAGCAAATTTTGATATGCATTTTATAAATATACTGGTATAATTAAAATATTTAGAAACTCTGAAAGTTTGTGTATGTTTCTGTGTCAAGGAAATTTTCCCAGAGGGTATAGATGCCTTTTTAAGTGTAAAATCATCAAATGTTTGTACTTGAACAATATAAATGAGTTCTTTTTAATGTTTAGGGTTATGCTTATAAAGTTACACCACTGATGCTAAAATATATTATAGTTTTGAACCCCCAAATGAGACTTTTTAGCAATAACCACTTGTAAAAAATGGTCCTGGGACAAGGCGAGGGGGTCACCCTATTCAAATGTGATTTTTTCCAAAACATGACGGTGAAATTCTTTCATATTTCATTTTTATATCTGATATATGATATTTATCACTATGGACATGCTTAGTTTAGGATTCTTAATAGCTTCATTTAGGCCCCTCTTACCTTAAATATGTGCATAAACAAGCAGACAAATTAAATTGCCGTTATGTGCTTGAAACTGTTTTCCCATAGAATTGATGATTCAGCTTTATCAAATATGTTATTTTTATAATATTGATATCCAGTCTGGTTTCTATATCGTCTTGCATAATTTGTCATTTTGTTATATTTTTGCAACATTCTTGTCAATTTTGATTATATTTAATCGGAAATAACTGCGTGCGGCAATCCCAACAAAGAAGTATTCATTTCCAGGAAAGGACACGATGCCAAACACATTTCTTAGAACTCCTAGTATGGAAGTATCCTCCATTATTGTCCTGTTGTTAAATTGTGCGGTTGTAGCCCTTGACCAAGATGTGAAGTCGCTGACTTATAACTTCTCTGTTGTAGCCCCATCACAGCATGGGTTCGAGTCCCAACCGGGATAAGGGCTGAATGTGGATTTTTTTTCTCCATCTGACCTGCGGTGCGTCGGTGATTATATCTAGACACTTCTGTAGGGTCTTTGTTCGTCAAACTTATGAATTCATAACATTTAAATGGATATAAAACGTTAATTTATTTAAATATATTTATATGTTTCTATCATACGTTATTTTTTTCATAGTTTAAATCAATAATATTTTATTTAAATTATATAAGGCTTAATTAAAACTGCATACTTTAATCTTAAACGTTTTATAAGTAATAGTGTTAATGTTTACTTTTGTCAATAAATAATTTTGTTACATATGTCTACTTCAAACCGTAAATCAAAGGATAAGATGAAAGTTCTTCTAATTTGCAGAATCATTTCATAACATCAATATTCAAGCATAAAACGGACTTTCGTTATTTTTGCTTGATAGGATGAATAAAAAGGGAAATTCGTATGTGGTTATAATTAGTGAGTCTGGGGTGAAGTATGCTAATATTCTATAGCCTTGAATAATTATCATAAAGAGACGCTTGATGAATACCCTAGTATACAACCATTAGTAGAAATGTGCTCTTAGTAGCGACGTCGTTAATACATGCTTCACACACACATACAAACCCGCACACACGCGCATTCACAATACAACTCAAGATAACTTCCAGCAGGTTTACGCTTAAACTGAATTCATCAGAACAGTCCTACTTACTAAATATAACTGTATAAATAATTGCCTTTAATAGACATGGGATATCTAAAACAGCAAATGCAAACACTTACGATACTCCTGTTTTTTGTTGAGCCATGTATTTACTTCCGATGTGCGTTGTAGTGTGTTTATAAAATGTTGAAGGTAATAGATGTTTATACTTGTACTGCCTTTAGATTGATATAAAATGTCTGAAACAGCTCAAAGCAGACACTTACATTATATGCGGTCTTCAATTTATCCATTTTTTTTTTTACTTCGATTGTACACTGTAGTGTGTTTATCAGATGTTCAAGGCAATTAAATATTTGTGCTAGCACTTGCCTTAAAACAGTCATATATTAATTGAGATATATATTAATTCTCCGCTGATTCAATAACACGTTTAAGTAATTGACATTTGATTGATAACTTGGTGGTCCTAATTAATTCGAAAAGAGCATCTCCGGAACTTTTTTCTTGCCGTTTATCGATTCATACTTTCCATCAAGAAGTAATACTTGATTGGAATATTTCATCCTTATACAGGGTAGAGCATTGGAGAAATAATTGTATATTGAACGCCTTTGTAAACATCGTTTTAAAGAGTTATAAATAATTTATGAAACAATTAAGGGGAAAATAATTATACTTTAATTCTAGGAAAAAAGGACGTGATCCCCAAGATTTTCATACAACAGAAGAATAAGACACTTGTTCATTGTAATAAAAATACAGATGTCAAAAGGCTGCATTTCGTCTCTTTATTTGTTTTTCTTGTAACAGCACAGCCTCTTTCAATATTAGAACTCCCGTTAATATCTTTTCTACTCTTTGAAGAGATCTTCAACAATAGGATGCATGTACATGTAATTAAAACTGCATAAGTAAAGAGATATTTTATACTTAAATTACATAGACATGAACTTAAATAATATATTATATTAGAGACGGAAATATATTAGCCATTTTCAATTTGAATGCATTTTTAATTAAAATGGTACGCCTTTATATTTTTTTATTGACGGGTGTTAATTATGTTTAAAAACCTTCATATTAATATGTGTTGTTAAATTAAATGTGTCTCAGCAAACATTAGTATAATTTAGGATTCTTGCGATATGTTAAATAAGTTTTAAACGGAATCAAATATCGATAAACTGTGATAAGAATTCTGAAGGTTTTACTATGTTGGTATAGTCTATTTGGCATGTTCTGAGTGGGCTGGATAGTAATAACGTTTCGCGTATAAGCATGTTTGGAATGCAAAAAAAGTTCTGATAAAATTTCTTTTGAAGGGAAACATACACCCGTATTCAAAATATCTCGGAAGGTTAATTCGTACCAGAACACTTATTTTGCACATTACTGTTTGGAAAAGTCAAGTTCCCCGATAACAAACCAATACAAATCGCCGAAACGCAATCAATACAGTTTATTTTAACAATCTAACCGATATAACAAATAAAGTTTTGGCAATCGCATGGTTTGATAGGGAATAAAGTGAATGCATTGTTTAACTCACAGAAAGAATGTCTCGCAGTTGTTCTTTTTTATTTTTTCTAAAGAAAAAAGTCAAAAGTTTCTTAATGCGGTCTGACAAGAAATACTTTAAGGAATGCTTTGAATTTTTTGTCACTGGTCTGTTATTGTAGTAATGAGGTCAATACTCGACGGTATCCATACAACATTATTTCGTAGAAATGGCCAAGGTTTTTCGAGTGATAATTAGTTGTTACTTACTTCGTATCATTTTTACTTCGTACCACGTTTATAAGGTACCCAATTAGCAACTTCCAACCTCGTGGATTAAGAAGTTGTTATTCTTACTTGCTAGGAGTGCTATTTTGAGGTTTTACAACTATTGATATGGCCTCTTCACAAAGTCGTAAATGGCAAAAGAATGAGTGAAAGGGTTAAAATTGGATGTCCTTTGATGCATCATTGCTTGTCTTGTAGTAATGCCATTCCGATCATATGACGTCCGTAGGACTGTCAAACATATTTTGACATTCTTACTTGATGTTTAAAAGTAAAGTAAAGGTAAGGTTTAACCTAGAAATGGGTACCGGAGAGGGTTAATATTCGGGTCATGTACATGGCTTTCTTGCTTTGCGTTGTAGGTCTTGGCTGCAGGTACTGGATTTACGAATATACCTATTGGCCGGGGTACAGTGAAGTCGGCTGAATATGCACGGGCATAAAAGTAGACAATATATCAGATCTTTAACTTTATATATAACAATTAATATGCAATAAAATAGCTAACTGTTGACAGAAACATTGTGCAAACTTTATCATGGAAAAAGTCAAAAGACAATTACTGAATGCCAAACGCGGTTTGTTGACTGTTGACTTTATAATGCATGCTTCCAAATGACTTTTTTTTACACATTTATGCAAAAATGTTAGGAATGTTTGGTATTTCAGGCTATGCTAAACACATCAGTGTAAAGTGTAATTACGAGACCAGTATACAGACATGTGGTTTTGTCATAAAGAGATTCATATCATAACTGTAAACATGCTTGAAAAGTAGTATGTAAGCTTACATAAAATTAAACATTAAATTTTGCATGTTCCAATAAGGAACAATATTCTCGGTGAAAGAACCAACTTAATCTTAAATCGTGCATTTGCATTTTAATTCCTAAATTATTCAACAACACGATATGCTGCAGACAGCATTTCCTGTTATGCTTAGGAATCCAATCGGCATGTTGTTATTTGACAAACAAAAATGCGCCAATGTTATTCAAAAAGTTAATACATGAATTTAAAACCATGACAACATATAAAAAGCGTCGAAACTCACCAATGACAATTTATTGTTTCATAAATCGTATGCCGTGAGGCTACAGAATCGATTCATGCTTCGTAAGAATCCATATCGGTTTCAGCATCTTGAAATTGTACAGACCTTGACATGCAGGAACAAATCTCATATAATTGTTAACATTCATCACATGCTGTGTTGTGGACTTTTTCTCTGAACTTCTTGCAATTTTGATTCCTTTGAAATAGAGAAAAAATTATCTTGTTTTTTGTTAACAGTCGTTATTCCATGCGCTTAAATAATTACAGAACAAGACAGTACTAGTAACAGGCAATAACAGCAAATGTGGTTGGTTCCGATTCAAATTTTGACATAAAAATGGCATAACATTTTAGTCTTAGATTGAAAAATAAAAAATACATAATGATAGCGCATGCTGTGGTAGTATAAATGGTATAGAAACATTCACATGGATTAACGGTGATCTTTTCATTAAATATGGGTAATATTTCGAGATGTTTTAACAAAATTATTACTTTAAGAATTTGTTAGAAGAAAGGATCGATCAGAAAAAAAGCAATTCATTATATTTATTATTCTTCATGGCATATTTTATAAACCGCAATAACATACAAAAACAATGGTCAAATGTTTTCCATAATATTGAACACATATTTACTATGTAAGGAATCCAATTTATTCCAAACAATTCTATACTCAGTCTTTAATCAGTTATAGCGACTAACGTCTATTCAACAGAACAGCTCCATAAATCAAGTGCCAAGCATCCTTGTAAGGAAGAAAACATAAAAATGAATCATGTATGAAACAGCTACAGCCTCTTGGATTGTATCTTTTAACGGGGGCTTGGGCGCGCATGACAGAGGGGTTAGAGTCGTTGACTTGACCCACCTCGGCCCTTCACCGCGTGGAGTAATTAAAACAACAAAAAATGCGGGTCGATGTAATCAAGTCAAATACAAGTTTTTGTTTATTTGTTTCCATAAACGCTTTATTTGCACCGAAGAAATAATTCCGGCATGACTATTTTCTCATTTCATTCATATTTAGTATTACGAATTAAGAAAACAATACCACATATAATACCATGCAATGACATATATTTTTCATTCATGCTGTATTCAGCGTTCCATTTAACGGCATCAAATACAAATGCTTTAGGGCATAGTAGTTTTAAAACCTTTGATTTTGTTGTGTATTTGCTAACAATAACCATCTTCCATTGAGACTTGAAATAATGGACCATTTCAAGATTATTTATTAGCCGATCTTTTACTACAACTCCGATTCAAAATACAAAAGTTCTATACTAAATTGGTTCTATAAATAGACTCCCAGACATCCAAGGAGACGAATTCACTGTTACCAGTAGATTAAAAATGCTTAAATCGACAGTACATGCACGTTCAACGTAAGAACTTCGCAAATACACAATGTATCTTTGAATTTACTATCGCGTAAAACAATGTTTACGAGTCAAACTAAATCCAGCTTAAGGGAACGAGTATATGTCTTTACCAACCGCAATAGCTCAAGAGGTAGAGCGTCGGCTTGCATATCGAAAGGTCGCGAGTTCAAACCCCGACCGGGTCAAACCAAAGACTTTAAAGTTGGTGGTAAGGGGCTCCCTCTTAACGCTCGGGACTAAGTGGACACCATTACGCCTGACTCGTCGGTGTCAGTATAATGGACAGGCCGGGATCAGTTCCTGGGTACCTCATAAGTGCCCCTGTGCTTTAATAATAGAAATGTCGCTGTACAGTATCGGCAAAAATGCCGGCAAATACCAAAGTATCTGCCAAAGTATTAACCTTGATTTTAATTTAGCGTTTCCAGTTGTAGAAAATTGCGAAGGTATACCGTTTGTATGCATACATAAAGACAGTGATAGTAACCGGTTGTTCCGAGTTTCCCGAAAGAACGTATAATAACATAGGGAAACTACTTGCACTGTTCTGTTTACTTACTGAAGCATTTAAAGGATTTATACCAAATAAAATGAGTTTAGTTGGATTTTTTTATGTTCAGTTATTGTCTTAGAGAAAGCACTCCAGGAAAGGTTAGGATGGTGTTCCAACATGTAAATCCTATTAAAGACACTCATGTCTTGCGTTAAAGAAGGTATCCGACAGTCAGTTTTGAACAGATTTTTCTCTCTCAAACAACCGGAAAGATCCCGCGAAATGCTCTTAATTAATGTCCTACATCGATGTTTAACAAAAGTGAAGCATAACAAATAACTCGTCATTATAAATAGGTATGTCCTATCTGAGTCACTCTTCACAGCGTTCATAATAGTTTTGTCTTCTTACTAAAATTTGGCTTTTTGCAGACATTATGCCCTAATTTCCACAAACCAGAGTTACTTGTATGTTATAACGGCAAACTTTTGGATACCACTTTTAATATATTTTACATATAAAGTGCATCATAGCGGATTGTTCTAACTAAAACTCAATGAGAAAAAGTTCTTTCCGTAAATGCAATTACTTCTTATTTTAGCTGTAGTGGTTTTTCGATGGCAAGAGGAAAAGAATAATGCTTATTTATAAACAAAGAATATATTTCACAATTTGGCGCTGTAATTCGGTCATTTTTAACAGAAAGGAAACAACAAGTAATTTTTATTTCTGAACAAAGAAATTATTCACTATCAGTCGTTTGATGTCATACAACTTCTGACATTTAGCATACATATGTACTTTTCAACTCAATACGCATCATCATAAAATATTATAATAATAAAATAAAACGATGATAAAGCAAAAACAGTCTCATTATTTTTGACACCATTGTCGCAATTCTAATTTGAATGTTTAAAGAAGCCAAATGTTTTCGTGTATTTTTTTCAAAAGTTTTGCACACATTTCATCCTTTAATGCTTTATAAATTAAACAATATTTGGTTACATAATTTGGCTACTATAAAGTTATTTTCTCTAACATTTTGATTACTGTATATGTGGCGTAACAATCAAACAAACAAATGAAATAACCTACATGTCGTTAAAACCTTTTGTCAAAAGCGGACCTCAAATTTTTTGTCGTTATTTTTATTTATTTTTTTACTGTTTATCATTTCCAACAAAATGTTGATTTAGCATTTGCAAATATGCTGTATTTCAAATTTTACAATTTCGATCTGATTTTCATATTTTTCTTGCGTGATTCAAATGTGTGTTGCGTGTCTTGTCACATTTTGCCGGAAACCGTTATTGCTCTTTAAAAACTGAACGTAACATTGGAAACAGTTCCCTTCGAACAGAATCAATGTTCATACACTTTTGTGGGCATCTGTTTTGTTGCTGTTTTTTTAAATCTATAAATTAGCACGGTTGTAATCTCTGCTGAAACACATACTAACGTCAGCACGGACCACCGGGATGACGATTAAAGCGATTTCAAAAGTAAGTTGTCACGTGTTGTTTAATTTAAAAAAATAGCTATATCGACAGCATGATTCAAGTAGGAAATACCTGTTTGCAATGACGAGCGGGTAACATACACCTTTAACATACATATAAAGTAGAGTCATATTTATTTCAATTATATTACTTTTTACTACACAAATGTAGCTATTTTATAATTATTTTAATTTAAAAACATGCATGTTATATTTACCTGGCATTTTTCTAAATTAAAAAAATGTACAGAAAATAGCATAAGTACATCATTCATGGTCTTCAGTTAATTCATGTTTGACCATTTATTTGTATATTGTATAAGTTTTGTTTCTTTAATGTAACTGCAATAAAACATTTATACTTGCGCTTTCTCTGAAAACCAGTCCATGCATATGCAACTTCTCTGCTGGTTGATTCATCCACTTAGTAAATGGACATTTGATTGATGCTGATGTAAACCTATATAAGTAATTTGATAAAAACGATCACAGAAAATATAAGTTTGTTTTTGTGTGTTGTATCCGTAGTGCAGCTTTCTACTCCTCTCGTTAATCTGATGTTTTGTTTTACTTTGAAAATACCTGGTAAGGGAGCCATTCAATTCAGGAGAACCAAATCTCATCCTTTTCGCTTTTGTTTATGATGACGAGGTTGTAGTTGATGACGATGATGATGATTGTGATGATGCATGATGATGATGATGATGATGATGATGATGATGCAAGTCCTTATCTCCTAGCTTAATTCGCGTTCCACAGCCTTGAATTTAGTAAACAGTCAGGAAACCCTTTGTATATTATTTTATGAGCATATCTTTATTTAGCCTGAAAGTTATATTTGATCTCAAAGACAATATACTTGAAACGTGGTCATATACTGTTTATGCAATAAGTAATTTACCTAATCAAAATATATAAGTAAAATAAATTATAAAAGTGAATTTTAGAAATGCAACGATTTTTATGGTAAAAAGAATCTTAATAACGATTTAAATATTTGGGTAAGAAATTTGATTTCATGGCATTTTTTGAGAAAGCCTGGCTTTAAGTATAGTTCCCAACCAGACTTTGTTAACAAATAAAAGTACACTTGATAACTAATACTGTATGTCTTTTTTAATATATGGGCACACTTAAGGCAGAACATTGACCTGGTTCAATTTAAGATTATCCAAGGACGATTCCTCAAAGAAAATTATGGAAAATTACTGTATTTATGAAAGGTCAAATACTGTGATTTTCATTCTCTAATATAAATTCTACAATGACAAATATTGAAGACAAATATTTATTGCTGGCATTTTCAAAGCAGTACAGCTGCGAAATTCAGAGTCAATGAAAGATTTTTTGTGTGCTCTTTGTTTCTTCAATGATCCTTTGTCATGAAATGTCAAATACTAATTATTACAAACATCCATTTTTCAAACATATGTGAAAATAAAAACGATTTTATAATTGTATTTTTTTATACTTACAAGAAAACGAATAATTCGCAAATGATGTAAGAAAATAATATCCTCTTGTTTAACAACACGAAGCAAAATGAAACAATTGTGCCAATGTAATAACTTGAACAGTCTGTATCTGAGTATTTACCGACGAAATAGAAAAACGATTTCTTTCAAGTCGTTTCTAGACAAATCAGTCCACAAAATACACGCACAAGTTGATTGTTGTTAGGAAAGATGTTGCCCTAAAACAAACATGCGAACACGAGTTTCTTGCCTGGGGTTTGGGGTTGTTTAATTTATCGCACTGGTGCAGTTATGACTAATTCTTTTATATTAATTCTTAAAGGAGGAATAATAACATATCTCAGATAATGTATCTTGTAAATCCACGGGCCTTCCACAGATAAGTTGCACGAATTTCCTACTTGGGAGTTCTTGTATCATCTTGGATGAGAACCAACGTGGTGATGGGAATTGCATTTAAGGTGTTATCCGACAGTTTGGATCAGTGTTTCTCTTTGATGCAGCCAAAAAAGTAGTTACCTGAAAATATCCGTCAATTGCTATTTGTTTGTGCCCTGTATCGATGTGAATGTAAAACCATAACACCCACTTGCCATTACAAAAATGTATTTCCTTTCACAGCCAGGCTGCACAGTTAGCTATTTTTAAACTGATAAAAGCACATGACTACTTACATTTAACATCACGTTAAATGACCATCCACGTAATAGTTGGTAAATATTTTTGCCAATCGAAAAATGGATTAAAAGATATTTTTAGAAAGGGCATCTTGTCGATGCCATCTAAAATATTATATCTACATAAACATCCATTTGATATCAGTATTATCTATGATATATTGACTGTCGTTTTACAGATTGATGTATTTGTACAAAGAATTACACCTGACAGTTATTTAACAGAAGCAGTAACGTCGTTCAATTTTAAAACAATAGAGGTATTTCATTCACGATCGATTGCTTAGGCTTGTGTTACTGAATTTTAAAATATGAAGTGACATTGATCAATAGCACTACAATAATACATTGAAGTTTGTCTCCATTGATCAATAACACAACAATCTAGATTATAGTTTGTATTCACTAATCAACAGCACTACTCTCTTAAATTGAATTTTGTCTCAATTAATCAATAGCACTACGGTTCAACATTGAAGTTTCTCTCCATTGATCAATAACACTACAATCCTGCATTGAAGTGTATCTCCATTGATTAATAGATTACATTATCTTTCATTGAAGTTTATCTCCATTGACCATTAGCACTACAATCCAATATTGAAGTTTGTCTCCATTTATCAATAGCACTACAACCCCCAATACTGACGTTTTTCTCCATTGATCAATAGCACTACAATCCTAAATTAAAGTTGGTCTACATTGATCAATTGCACTACAATCCTAAATTAAAGTTGGTCTACATTGATCAGCTGCACTACAATCAAATACTGAAGTTTGTCTTCATTGATCAATAGCACTACACTCCTACATTGAAGTTTGTTTTACTGTAGACATATACTTACAAATGATTTCACCAATTGTTCGTTTGAACAGCGTTGGATCCAAGAAAATAAGTATATACATGTATGTTTAAGTGTTTCCATCTTAGTAAGAAAACCAAGTCTTGACAACTCCTTTGGGATTAATTCTAGACTCGAAACAAAAGAACACTCTTTCTCAAATTAAACAAATAGACATACTTTCCCCCAGTTACTACATTACAACCAGATCTGACGTTTGTTGTTGTTGTTCTTTTAATTTTACAGTAAGTAAAATTTGAAACTCGATACTTTTAGTGAGATCAACACATTTATACTACAAAGTCCCAATTTAGTATCTTGGGTCATTGAAGAATATAAAATTCTATTATGAGCTTCTCTTAAATGGGTCATTCTGAGGTAAAAAACTGCTTTAATAGACGCATTTTATTTCTGTTTCTATGGAAGCTGTATGGCGTTGGTATACTGTTAATTGTGTCGTCTGTTGACTTCCGTGTTCTTGTCAATGCGAAAATACGGTAAAAGACAAAAGACAAACGCTTTTATTTATATGCCATTTTAAAATAAAATTGCCAAAAGAACACTAAGAAAAAACAGTTACTGCCTTGGAACGGCCTGACGACTGGCGTGCCTAGACTGGATACCAGAGCTCAAACCTCGAGCTTATATAGGGGATTCTTTATGACAAAAAGTGATGACCAAAGTTTATGAACCCAAAAGATTTAGAAAAATATGTCGGAGAATATATCGTTTTGTGAACCTTGACCTTCTCTGTCACTTCACATTGATTACATGTCAATCACATGTCTGTGTTCAAAGGAAAGTCTACCATTCGTCAGTGATTCGTTTTTATCGCAGACATAAAGAACAGCACCTTGAAATCTCAGGTACTTCAATCATAAGTTTTCATCGCTGATGAAGCAGTTTCCAGCCAACAAGAGATCAAGAGACTAGGTTATAAAGTGTCCGGTATTTTTTTCTTAATCATTTGTACGATATTTTAACTGACTGATCTACAATCGAATATTACATATAACAGTCTGGTTCAAAAAACAATGATTTTCATTTCGGACAACTTGTTCCAAGAAATAATTTGCTAGTCATAGCTCGACACCGGCATTGTACGTCAGACAACATTTTACAAACGACTTATTTTATTAATTTACTTTTATTTATTTATTTGTATTTTAAACAATGATGTATCAGAAGGGTAAAGAATAATGTTTATGTTTATGAATTTCTGTCGATAAATAAAGACCAGTAAAATATGTGAACTTCTAAGCGCAGTGATCCGCGAAACAGCTTCGCGGCGTGTTTACTCTATTGATCCATGTATTGTATTGGCAAAAGCTGATATATTACATTTAAAAATTAAATTATTATCCTTATGTTAAAACACTCTTTTTGTATAAACATAACAATAATGTGAACATAATAAATGCATATTTATACATGTAAGTGGCTGTGTTTGTTGGTGTTTTTGTTGTTGTTGTTGTCCTTTTTTGCTTCTATTTATGTTGTCAAAGGGGATTGTGTTTACGTTTATATTATGAGCGTATACTGAAAATTCGTTGCGTTGTCGATCATCATGATTTGTTTATTTTTATTTTTATGTTACGCTATGTTTGTGTTGTTGTAGTTGTAAATTATTGATTTCCCACTTTGTTCTTGGAACGAAACAAAAAAAATCCATAAAAAGACTTGGGCTGAATCCTTTTGACCCATGCTATTGATTGCATGTGAATAACGGGCGAGGAATTTGTTTACTTAATTTCGACACTCTTCCCAGGACAAATACATTAATCGGAATCTCTAGGATAAACTCATTTAAGATGGAGAAACGATTCTTTTCCTTAGAAGTTGGTTGTAAAGATTAAAAAAATGTTTGTCCAAAGGTCTTTGTTTCTTACTTATGTGACATTCTCGTAGTCTATATAACGGACTGACCAGCAGAAGTGAACAAAGTCCGTTATTTTTACAAAATAAATCGGTAACATTCTGTTTTAACAACGAAAGAGATATAATGAAGCTATGACAATGTCATATTGGTGACTTTCATTTCAGCGTTGTTTCGACATTAGGTCTTGCCACGTGACAATATGAAGTAGCATTTTAAAATGTATCTTAGAAATTCCTAATTGTAAGAGAACTTTTTGTCATTGTTTTGGTATCAAATAGAAAAAAAAACACATAATGACTACATTACATTAATCTTATAGTAGTCTGGAACTGCTGATTTATGGACTCTCCTGTACAGATTCCTGATTGATGTCATATAAAATAGAAGCATTAATTTCGTTCATAATGACAAAAACAAACTACGATTCTATTTTATTTGATACTGTCGTTCAAGACTGTGCTTTCCTTGACGTTTAAAACGCAAATAAATTTAAATCAATAACACTAAAATCCTGTGGAATGAAATTTTGCAAATGGTCCTAAACGTAGCAATTAAATTGAGTATTTATTGATATTTGCATCTTGTCATGGTCAAGAGTTACAACATCGACAAGCATTACGGTAAAACCTCTCCTCTCTTAAAATAAATCTTCACAAAAAACAAAAACAAAAAAAGCTTTGTCGTCCCAGTATAAACTTTTCCATTATCTAGAGAGGGTGTCCGCTGAAATCAGGTGTTGCGCTGACTTTTCTCAGAACAGCATGCAGTACTCCCCTGTCATGAAACCACATCCAGTCACATTTATCTGGACGCCGGGATAAAATGTCTTAAAACTTATCACTGCTTGAGCCTTAGCAAGGGAGCAATATTACTACCTTTCAGCGACTTTTGTAAGTCGCGCCAATGGTTTGAACTCGGGAAGTCAAGCAACTGCCACCAGTCATCCACCAATTCTTTCAATGCTTCGAAGCAATCACTTTACACTAGCACATGCATGATCAATCAAGTATATGTATGATTATTTTCAGATACAAGTCAAGTACGATGCTACTGAAACTTGAACATTTTAATCTTTATTGAGCCTGTGAACATCTATGTTAGGTTTCACTTGATATTTGAAATTGAATTTGATTAAATTTGCCCAAGTTAAAAAAAATCATATTAGCATAAATTAGTCCAAGAAATCGCAAGAATCTTATCTTACATATTTTTTGGCGTTAAAAAGTTGTCTCAATTAAGGGGTTTACTTTGGTCTGTAAGTCTCCCAAACAAAGCTATTTCTAAAAGGCATGCTCTTGACATACATTTACAAAGTTCGATTGCGTCGATAGTAGACAATATTATCTTTGTCAACTCAAATTATACGACACTGATGTTCGTTAATGATAAAATATTTATACATGATTGTGGTGTTAACTTGTCACAACATTACACTGCCTGGATAACTTTATAAGAAGCTTGATTTTAAATATAATTAACCTATGAGCTGTCCCGCTCGAATGTAGCTCCTAAACGCGCGCAGCATCATTTTTGTCTCCACTTCAACGCTCCCCCGATCGTAGCCATATTGATTATGGATTTAGCTTTAAAATATACATACAGTAAGAACCACTCTGTATATTTCCAAAGTGAGCTTACGTCCGTACTTAAACTGTCACACAATTGTCAGATTACGGACGCCATTCCGCCAGAGAGCTGTTATCGAGTATTAAAAGCCACAGAGGAGATATCAAATATAATGGCTGTAAAAGTTTAATGTACAAGTATCCACAGATGTGCTATATTTGGGCAAATCAATGTATTATTGTACAGTTTACTTGACTATATATGACAACCTAAGTCGCAAAGATATTTCTTCGACAATGAAGCTTTTTTTACGACCGATTGTTTTAAACTTTCGCAAACAATACAGACACTTGTCTTCAGGTATATTATTGATAAAGCATGACATTTGTGTTTGTGTTTGTTTTTCTCTGACCAATCTATTGCCCTATTTTTTAACTCAACATCGTAGTTAAATATTATCTTAAAGGAAAATGTGAAATGGTTGTAAAATAATTTTCATTAGTAGTTTAGTCATTTCAGGAAAATGTAAATAGCTTAAGGTACAGCATTAAAATTATTCGTTGACTAAAATTATAATGAAGTTCATGTTTTATGGTCATTAAAAGGAAATATGAACAGAAAAACTAACATACGTATGTATATAAGTTTGATTGCAGTAATTAGTGTGCGACATAATGATTTAGAAAGGAGTGCATTTTTAACGTAAATCAATCTCGGAACGATTCGCTTTCACAGAAGAAATTTTTCTGGGCACGTAGTCAGGTCTATTTAATTCTGAAAAGACCTGTCCAAGTGATATCATAGTGAGTCATTCCAAGATCTTTAGACCTCTAACAAACAAGAAGGGGTGTATATAAATTGTTATAATTTGTTATTATTTTAAAAATATAAATATAAATTGTACTTTTAAACTTGTTGCTGACTTTAACTTTCTGCTGTGCCGTCAAACTTAACTTATGTCATAAATTATTTGCATTTTAGAAACCCCCTCAGGAAGTGCGAGGTTAAACCTCTGTAAAACCGGTTTAAGAAACTCAGTTGGTCCCTTTTGCCGACTGACCGTTCCAGGGCGCTAACTGTTGCGTTGGCTTTCTTTGGTAAATGACTTATCATAGATTTTCTCTTTTACATTTTGCTTGCATGTGAATACCTTTGGCCTGTGCCTTTTCAAATTTTGGTACATGTTGCAATGCTCATAGGACTTTGTCATATATTCTTATTCAAATAACTCGTCATCACTACATAGCAACCTAAGAATATGGAAACTATTTTCTCGATTTTTCTTTTTCATAAACAATGACAACGTGTATAATTTGTAATGATTTTGACAAAAAAATGAAAAAATATGGGCAACCATAAAAAACAGCAATTTTAACTAGATAATCATTATATCGATAAATATCTCGTAAAAAGTCCTTGTCAGACTTACTGAGGCTTTTAAAAACTATTCTTTTCTGTTTACATGTAATTCAATCTCAAACATAATTGTTAACAGCGTATCGCCAAACTCCTAATCAATTGTCAACCGCTCATCATCATCACGTTCAATATTACAAAGCCATATTCAGACCACTGGCATACTCGATGATGCGACTTGAGCTCTGTAAACAACAGTGTTTGTTCTGCAACTACTTGACGAAGTGTTCAATCAATGACTTAAGTCTGAAAAAATATTCTGTTCGTTCTCCATTCAATGCCAAAGCCAGATAGGGATGTCGTTCACTAAAGAAATAGTTTGTTTCGCTGTCATCGGAAATTGCAACCCTAAGGGACTTTCCTCGTTTCGCGGAAATTAGGCAAAACATAACAGCAATGTCTTCCTTAATTCTGGTTAATGTTATTTTTTTACCAAACATCTGGATATATATTACAGTTATATTACAGTTACATATGAGTGCCGATATCCTATACAATAAAGTATAAGTTGTTGTGTTCGTTTGCTTACTACACTGGCATTTTTGAGGTAACAATCATTAACAAGTCACTATAACATGCACCTCTCAATAAAACACGAAAAGGAGATCAAAGTTTTGACACCAGAATGACAATTGCTTACAAAGTTGATCTTTGCATGTTTAAATTAGAATCAGAATTTTCAAGCGACTTTGTTCTGTCAAAATATAAAGTTTGTAATTATTAGTGATACTGTGACTGCACGTAAATTTAATGAAGCATATGTAATAAAAACTAGGAATGCTAACGGTTAATAAAATGTAAACGGTTAACATTTTATACTTTATGTTTCTCTTGACTTACATAACTTACCACAATGTGACTTGATAATGTACGTTTTCATTTTCGGATGTAGCTTTGTAGTCGTCTATTATGCGGTCACCGAGAACTGTATATAGAGGTGACATGACACTAAGTGAATTTGTTCTTTACTCTATAGTAAATTCACAACTTTGGAAGCAATTTAACACCAAACCGTTTCTTTGGGAACCCCAAAACTGTATATTGTGAGAGAGACCAATGCATTATCTAATTAAAAGGGCCTATGCGAAGGAAGGTTAGGTTTCGCGGAGACGACAAATATACACCATAACTATTGCACGGTGTTTATTTATTCTTTTATAATGCAACTATCACATGAAAAGCTTAATATATTGTCATTATTATTTCTTCGCTTCCATATTATTAACTTAATTAATAACCGGAAACTATATGTGTATATTGTATTTATAATACGATGATGTACATGAGTACAAATCTGAATAAAAATATGTTCTGTTCTGTTTCCTTCCGGTAACATCTAATTATCTGCCACCTGGCAGATTGTGTACCAAGTACAGAGTCCAATTAGCCAATTGCCACCAGCGTGTAAAAACAACAACAGCACAATCAACTAGAATAGAGATTAAGTGAATTTTTTTGGACAAATGTTATGGATCGTCCGTCTCGCACGTTGGCACTTGAAGCGACACTTCACAGGGGAATATGCCAGACAGTTAGAAGTCGACATCAGGTATAAGGATCACAATGGCAGCAGATAAGGATGGGTCGTGAATGAATTCATCTGGATGCTAAGCTACTTTACGACGCAGTTTAATCGAAGGAAAAATATAGCATGCACATTGCCAGGTTAACCTAACCGGAAGATCGTAAACGGAATACCTCTCTTATAAAAATCCTTACTTAATCATTATTTTTATTGACGGCTTTCCATGGTACCCAGCTAATGAGTTTAGGATAACCATTAGGGGCTGTGGGGCTAGCATTCTTTGATAATTCGGACAACTTGATTTATAATCAATCACCAAGGACACTTTATTGAGTATCTAACGTAAACTCAAAATGCATAATCTAGTTAAGAATGATCATAAATATCTTAAAAAGCGGTTGTCTCCGAGGACAATGTATAGGTTAAGGTATGCAGTTATTTCTTCCACAAAATTGAAGGTGAGGTGACATTTTTATAAGGTTAGGGCGTAAAATTCACATAAAATTGTAATTATCAGACTAAACAAATACAATACAAGCTTCTTTTTCTATGACTGTTTACTATTTAAATTGGTGCCAGAAATAACGTACCTGAATGGCGCCCACTTTCGTCACTAGGGTTGATTAAAATCTTAATTCACGAATGGGCAATATGGCGGGGTCACGATAAACTCCGGATCGATATGTTGACCCTTAAATAAACAAGTGGTGATATGTGCAAAGCTCGCCAAACAGACCATATTTAAGGCGAGCGTAATTAAAACCAAGTAGTTAGAGATGTGGTGAACATCCTTGAGGACGATTACTTTTGTTATCATTTTTATTCGACATACATACAAACTAGTCTCCTTTTTTATAAATTGAGCATGTTGATGTTCGCTGTGGATTAATTAGAAAAATAGCGCCTAAATTGATGTAAGAGAAAAAATGAATTACCTTTCATAAAAAATTATAATATATTTCACAAAACAACATAATTGTAAAGACTTAAGTCTTACTTACATGTTACAGCCGGGAGCTCACTGCTAGCGAGACAACGTTTATTGCAGGGGCTATGACCCTAGGGAATATATGATATTTTATAATTTGCTACAGACACATTGACCAATGATTTATTACACCGTAATGTTTATTACCCTGCTTTCCACACCACAGGCCGTCAAGTTATGATTACTTGGCGGATTCAGTTACCATAACATAAAAGTAAATGATGTTGTCTTTGTTATTATTTTAATAATCCCATTTACTTCAATATACCAACATATAAATGACACCATGTATTGTCTATTATGTACTGTTCTGTTTCGCATGTAACATTTTAGTCCTCAAAATCACGTTATAAATCTCGCATGCAGAAATATTTAAAATCAATAACAACAAGATAAGGGAAAACAGATATTCGATTCAAATTCATCAATTAAGCAGATAAGAAAGAACAGCTATTTGTTCCGCATTCATCGATTAAGCATGGAAGGCACGACAGTTTAAAGAACAGCTGACAATTTCCTATTACATATGAAAAACACTAATAGTATCTTACCGAGCCTTCTCATTAATGTTTGATCATGTTTCGAATGTTATGGTTACGCGTAATGATGAATCTCATTTTCGAACCGCCGAGAAACACCTAATAGGCTAAAGAAAAGATAACGACAGACAGTTACTGATCCATTTCGACGGCCATACATATGAGGAAGAAAGGATATATAACATTGCTTGGAAGAGTAGTCATGGCATATATCATATTATGAACACATTGTCAGATTGATATTATATAGACCATATAAAATATCTGGAATTTTCGGACGACTTTGTCTATGTAGTCCTATTATTGATTGCAATTCTACAATTCTCTTTGAAACTACCATATAATTTTACCTTAACTAAAACTAAAGTATTTATATGTTTTGTATTAAGAGAACCTAATAGCATTCAAAATATGTATTTTAATTGTCTAAACGCTGCATTGAAAGTGTGTTTTTGATGCAGATCGTATACAAAATAACAATAACTTGAACACGGTCGTGTTAGCCATTTTTGAATATATATTTTGCATAATTGTCTTAAAAAGCTGTGTATCAACCCAACGGAAGACATAACGAGTAAATTATCTTTGTTTTGTGAAGAAGTTAAAACCATAAGAAGTTTAATTTTAAATATCAAGTGTTAACAATATATTTATTATATTTAAATGCAGAGTTGCTAAGAAGATCCCTATAGTTGTTTTCTCCGCCACGTACATATAGTATCAATCAGAGTAGGTTAATGTTTGCTTGTTACCATGACCTTAAAATAAACTGGTCTTGCAAAAGTAACAATTTCAATGTATAAAGAAAGCTACAAAAATGCTTATATAATGATTGTTTCTTAATTTTCCGCCGCATTTACATTAACTCATTGCAGAACATTAATAACCCATCAACCTCAAGTAGCATGTTGATAAGAGCATAATAGCGACAGCGATCATTTCAACATTACTATTAAATATATTTGACATTCATTATAAGTCAGTACTTATCCAGAAATATAAAATCGCGCTTCAATAAATCAACATCCAAACACAAAATTAAATTAACATTCAGATATTTTCTCCCACAAAAATCGTCACAGGTTCTTACACATTGCTCCACCCTACGTCGCCTTTGCTCATTCCTGGCTATGGAAGATACGAGGTCAATCTAAATAGCTTCTAGAGAAAATACGTCGGCTCATAGTGCCATTTCATTCAAACGCAGTTACCACTAACATATAATTGACTTCTAAACGTCGTGGTTAGATCGTATTATAGACGTGATAAATAATTGTTTCTCGTCTTTGGTGCCAAACGACAAAAAGGAGGTAAAATTTCTAGTCTGTACCAATCCTGGGAATACAAATATCGGCACACGCACAGTTAAAATAGATAACATAATAAATATTACAAGGAATAATGTAAATCCTTGTTTTTACATTAAGTATGAAGTGTTTTTCTGACAGAATTAACTACAAATGGCATATTCAATTAAATGTTTTCACTAAAAAGCAAGATACAAAATTACATTATATTGATATATACTCATTTTGTATTATTAGTTATATATATATATATATATATATATATATATATACCATTTGTTAGTTTCTTTTAAAAACGAATTTAAAAGTACTTAAACTACATGCTTACAATGTTTATGAAAAAAAATTGCATTCAGATTCATTCGTATATATACATATGTATATATATAAAAATATATATATATATATATATATATATATATATATATATATATACGAATAAATCTGAATGCAAATCTCTATTCATTAACATTTATATCTTTATATATATATATATATATATATATATATATATATATATATATATATATATATATATATATATATATATATATATATATATATATATGAATAGAGATTTGCATTCAAACTTATTCTCATCTTTCCACAATTGCCACATTTCCTTAATTAGCTCAGTATTACAGTCATTTCAGAAAAGGAAAGCCTGTAAACACATTGTGTCACTTTTAGAGACAAAACAACATTGTCAACTAAAAGCTTTCGATGACTAATACATTTCATCTAAAATGGCTTTTTAACAGAGACACAAGATTGCTATAAATAAAAGTTTCCGTCTGGAGTGTCCAGTGAATCGTACAAAGGGCGGTAGAATATCAATTCAGAACTGATCTTGGACAGATAGGAATAGATGTTTATATAGAAGTGTCGTAATATATCTTATATAAAATGTCAAAAGTTTATTTAATTTAGGATTATAAGATAACAGATTTGATACGACTCTTTCCAGCTGCCGTCAAGAGCAACTCAAAGCAAAACAATGACAACGATGCTATGTAGTGCATCTGGCTTATTTTTAAACAAATTTTAATACGCTAATACCAATGGTCTCTTATGAAAAAAAACAAAGCTCCACAGCTAATAATGTTTAGAGAAGAAACAAAAAAGTATTAACGCAGCACAACGTGCTAATTATTATGCTTATAATGAATAAACAAGCCAGACGACTAATCAGAATGCCAAACAGTAACTTTTTCCAATTTGTTAACATTTTTATTATTTTTGTTACATCGCACCGACACAATAATGGTCACATATATCATAAAACTGATAAATATCACTAATTCAGAAAATATGACTATTCGACGTGATTTTTAAGAACGAGATCATGAGTCTTTTAAATGTATATTGCCTGTAATCAGACCAACAAGACGGCGTTCTATGCGATGTTTCCTGTCCCCCACAAATGTAAACGTGTCCAAAAGTCTAGCCTCTTTCGAGTTCAGGAAAACTAAAATAATAAACAATATTTGTGTGGGGGGATTTAATTTTTATGTCAAAATACAAAATAACATATAGCTGAATATTACAAATATCCATTATTAGTAAATGTTTGTTCGTCCAGAAATAAATAAATAGATACAAAAAAATAGAAAAACAAATAAAATAAAATAAATAAATCAATGCAGCATTATTTCAGTGATCCTTAACATGAAGCAGTTCAATACGAGCGTGATTTTTTTCTTTAACAGGTCAAGAATGGTTAGACAGTCCCAAACAGTATTTATTGTGTATTGTAACTAAGAGACAACCGGATATGCATTCTGATTTTCAAGCAAAGTTATTTAATTTTGAACAGTTTCTGGCCAAACAGAAAATAATAATAATAATAATAATTATTATTATTATTATTGTTATTATTATTATCATTATTATTATTGTTATTATTTTATTATTGTTGTTGTTGTTATTATTATTAATTATAATGGCCGCTGTCAATGTCTGCACTGTCATATCAATATCAGAGGGAGGACGAATGATAACAGGCATTGTAAACATGTCAGAAACATGTCTTTACCTTTGTTTTTTGTTTCATATTTATTATAATATTTGAAATAACATTAAGGTACAGAATAATCATATTCCACTATCTGAAATAAGCTAACACGTGCCGTAATATTTTGTGTTTTTTTTTATAAATATGTCGGACATATATTACATATAAATATATATATTTATGAATGTACCATGTTAACTACTTTCCAGATGTAATAAGATTAACAATAACATGTGGTGGGAAAGCAAAGGCGTGTCAGCTGAAAGTCTATCTAACATTCAACCTGTGTCCAGTACTTGAAGCAGACGTTTGTTGCTAATCTCATAGTTAAGCAATAGTAAATTGTACTTAGCTGTTGTTTTACACGTCATTAATGAAAACTTAATGTTATGAAAATATTTAGAAGATACGCTGTTTTCAGTTTAAATATTCTTCTAAGAAATGGGTGTTAATTAGTTAATAATATGTCAGTCTTGCCATTTCGATGACAACAATTATGTACATTATTTCTGTTAATAAAACAAACCTAATCAATGCATGTGCACATTTGATTTTTTCGGCAAATTAAGATATGTGATGTTCTCCTATGAATTTTGGCAAAAAAGGGTCAGAGTAACTTAACGCATATGTTTTACCATTTCCGTTCTCATAACTTGTTCAAGGTACATGCATGAAGTTAAAAGATGTGAATTCACAGCAGAAATAAAATTTCGAAAAGTATAGAAGTGTTTTTTTGTTTTGATAGTTTTTTTCCAAAAGTCGATAATTTCCTCCGTGTTTTTTTTAAAATGCGCATTTTTTCTCATATGACGTCACTGCATTCTTATATGATGTCATTAACTTGTTCTTATAATAAGTCATAGCCTGGGCCGTTTTTATTTCAGAAAACTCTCGTTATGAAGTGTTTGGTTGCTGAGACTTTATCTCCTGTTCATATTGTGATATGTTGATAGTTAGTTTTAATTGGTGTGTTGTAGATAGTATTAATTTTTTCGTTTTAAATGTCGATGTATGTGTTAGCTGGTAGTTGTCTCACTTTGATGGGATATTTTTAATTACTGTTTTTGTGTGTGAGAGAAAATCCTTCAGGCCAGGTCGGAGCGCTTCACAAACCAGGTATTCAGCACCTCAGTCAAGCCTTGGCCGACTGATCGTTCCAAGGCGGTAACTGTGGTGTTTGTGCGTATGCGTGTATGTGCGCGTGTGTGTGTGTGTGTGTGTGTCGTGTGTCACTTTTAATTTACTCTGTACGACTTTGTCTAGTGGTAGATCAAAAATTTTAATATTTATGGTAATTTTATGGGACCTTTTCTTATTTTTTCTATTAAGATATACCGAACAAGCCTTGTGTCTGTGTGGCACACTCCTGTGTTTAACGGCGAGAAAACACCAAAGCTAACCTCCAATGATTAATGTTAATAAGTTTACAACTTCAATTCTGCATTGAAACCAGCAAAAAATTGTGCAGCAAGCTTTTGTTGGTAAATGATTATCTCTGGATACGTTCTTTTAGTAAATGTATTTGAAGCTACAACTATTTGTTGTGAAAAAAGCAGACGTGCCATTTTGTATTATTTATTTATTGCATTTGTCAAATATAATTTTATTGCCGAACATTGATCATAAAGCGGTCTTACAAGTGTCCAAAGAAACGTCGAAGTTTCCCGATCGTATCTCCAGGGATGTGTCTTAATAAGAATATATGACAAAAATCTATGAGCATTGCAACATATACCAAAACCTGAAAAGGCACATGACAAGGGTATTAACACGCAAGCCAACTGTAAAAGTAAGAACAAATCTGTGATTAGTCATTAAAAAAGAGACATATCTAATCCTTTTGATGCTTTGAAGATCATTTGTCATAAACCACTGAAAAGTTAAGGCGTCTGGATATAGACTAAACTAACAGAAATATAGATAGTTCCTCTAGTATAAGAATAAGAAAAGAATGAAAATATTTGGACGGATATATTTCTATATTGATACACGTTCGTATAATAATCCCATTTTTTCTGCTTTTATCGGTCGTGAAAGTATAGAATGAGTAATTTACATATAGTCTATAAATCCAATTATTTACATAAATAACCTTACATGCTACAGACAACGAACTATTTCAAACGTAGTAATACAAAATTATTTTTATGTAGCAAACAATAAACAAAGCAATTTGTATTTACAACATTGAACAATATATTAGTAATTTACTGTCTTTTTTCTTTCACGATTATTCCATGTTTCCTAACATTTACAACAAGGAGCAAAATACAAAGCGTATTCATAAAAATATATGACAAAGTCCTATGAACATTGCAACATATACCAAAATTCGGAAAGGTACTGGACAAAGGTATTCAGATGCAAGCTAAAGGAAAAGTAAGAACATGTGATGAGTCATTGAACAAAAAGAGCGAACCCAAAAATTACCGCCTTGGAACGGTCATTATTTAGCGATCTCTTCCAGGTTTGAAATGATTTAAAAAAATCATTATTGTAGGAAATAATTCTTGATAAACTAATTAGGGAAAGTTTTCCACGTATAAAAATAAGAAAAGTAAATTTGAGCTGTTTTTTTATTTTCTTAAGCAAACCTCATAAGTGCCCCTCTGCTATAATGATAGAAAATGTCTCTGCACAGTATCGGCAAAAATGCCGGCTAAATCTATCCCATCCCACTTCACTTAATTACCTTTAGATCTAGAACTTACAATTCTAAAATATGATAAATTAGCGACACGCAGTAACTAAATCAGTCTAAAGCAAGAACTGTATACCTAATCATTAATCCTCTGCAACTCTGCAAATGTAGATAATAATATAAAATGTGGATTTTGTATGAACAATTGTTCTTTGAGATATGATGTCATATTTGTTCATATTCATACATTAATTAACGTATTAAGTTAAGAAGAAGTAAAGAATATTCTCACATTAAATTACAAACATTCATCTCTTAATTGTAAAATAAATGGTACTGTCTTAAAAGTTCGTAACTATTTTTTTTACATTTGTCATGCAATTAACTTCTAAAATATGTTCACTACATTCGTGTACAAAACCAATAGTCGTATACACCATATGAAATAGCTTGCAACTTTTTCTGGAAGAAGATTATTTTTGTCAAAACTAACATTTTTGGCCATGATTCATCGGTTAATCAAAGGAAAGGATGGTATTCAATACATAAATTATTAATATTTTCATTTAACTTTATATGCACCACAAATCTAAAGCATCATATAATTGGATGAATTTAGGACATACACATACGATAAAATAACAACTTTACTTCCACTGAGAAATACAACATTTATACAAAATTGGACCAAATTACATTTCGAAGATGCGCAAGCGTTGCATAAACTAAAAACCGCAGACAAATAACGCTAAGGTTCCAGAATGTTCTTCAGAGAAAGAGAATGAAATAATTGGTGGCTATTTCAAGAAGATATAAATAATTTTTAAACTTAAATGCATAACTGCTTTTTAAACTCTGTTACGTGCTACTGTGTAAAGGTTTTAAGTTTTGTTCCAACCGAGAAGAGTATACATCTACGCTTCACACGAAGCTGTATTGTTTGTACCGTCGGAGAAAAGCATTCCTCAACGCTTCATACGATGCTGTATTGTTATAAAGTATTATGAAAATGGCAAAATGGTATGTTGTTGAAATACTTCACGAAGTATATTTATAGAACAGTTCCTAAACCTTAATCCTGGGATATATATATATATATATATATATATATATATATATATATATATATATATATATATATATATATATATATATGTATATATATATATATATATATATATATATATATATATATATATATATATATATATATATATATATATATATATATATCCGTCTCCAGATAACTGAAATACTGTTGGTGGGACGATAAACCCAATATAAATATATATATATTAGTGCGGCTAAAACTCACTTTCTGATTGTGTTAAACATGTTTATGCAAATCGATCGCTATTCCAATGCATGTTTTCAAGTGCATTATAAAAGCATTGCATGAAACATTCATTTCCTTAAAGTAAATGGGTTTGAGAGAGAAAAACTATTGTTTCATATTGATGTATTCTGAAAGGATGTTTGTAAAAGAATGAAATATCCGTATAGACCGATATTAATATAAATTCTGAAACTTAGGGAATATCAATGAGGTGTAGGAAATATTGAAATGTTTCAATACCAAAACAATCCAACAAAATGTCTTAAAAGAAAGTGGAAATTAGTTCTATGATGGGAAATCTTACATAAATACACACATTAACTTCGTACCCGATAGAAACACTACATTTGCTTTAAAACATAATTTCTGGAACAAGCAATATTTACTGTTTACACATATATTTTTTCAAAACAAAACTGCTTCAGATAGGTTCAACCAAGAAAGCTTTAATATAAGTAAGAATATTGTCGTACAATGAAACCTATTTTTGCTATTGACCATCGTGAACGTATAAAATAAATATTTCACATATGGTCTCTGATACTTTTATTTAACTTTGATAACTTAAATGCAAAGCCATGGCCAAGCCTCTCCTTCGTATACGCAAAAAGAAATAAAAATACTGAAGCATTACAAATTCAATTTACAATAAACAATAACATTTAGTTATTTAATATTGTTTCCTTCTCAAACACAAAACCAATTTTAAGAGTCAATACATTAGAACAGAGCGTATAAGGTCATGTTGTTATCTTTATCTCTAGTTGCAGGGAAATACTTTTGAATGATTTGTTTAAGAAATGTCTATACAAAGTGTAGGAATAAATATTAAAATCAATGCCTTTCCTAGTATGGATAAAAATAAATCAGCTGTCAGCCATCTCTGAACAAGCTTTTGCATTTAGAAATTGATCCCTGCCACTGCATATCGTTAACTGTTCTCATATCTCCCGCAATATCAAAGACATTGTAAATTTCGAATGAGTGGGAAAACGTGTCACATCTAGAGGATATACGTATTCGTCATTTCAAATATCTAGGTTTTAAATGTATATAGATATACAGACTTTTATTTTATTGTTGCAGATTTCTACATTCTAGTTATTGATTGCATTTGAAACCTTTTTTAACAATTACAGCTAATGTACATAAGATATAAACCTCTAAGCTTAAAAAGCTCCATTTTATGTGAATCAAAATTATTTATAAGGCAATATCTAAGATAAGGCTTCCATAATTTCAAAAAAAGAAATAGGTTATCGGTTCAATAATTTAATGTCCTTGCATGCTTGAACAGTGTTTATTTAGTCGTTTAGAAATGAATGGTCCGATGCTGATAAAATAAACATGGTATAACAACATTATTAAATGGCATATGACAATGTTTGTTTTCTAATTATTTGACATCATTTAATAGTAGAATTCCATAGTTGTTGAGGATCATTTCCTGGGGAAAAGATAATTTTCTCAAAGAGTAGCAAAAGAAACCGAGAACATCGGTTTCAAAGCCATATTGAAATTGACTAAAATCTGACAATGAACTTCGTATGATTAAAAAACATGTCTTAACTTTGTTTCCTATAACCATGGGAATCTTAGGAATGATACACAAACATTGCTTAATTCTTACAAGAACCATGCCTGCTTGACCTACTTCATTTTCTACATTTCTTTATGCCGTTGGACATTTGTACTTTATACGAGGTATACTTGTTATGTTTTTAAATTTTCTTTATAATATTTAGGGAAAATCTTCAGCATATCCAATTGCGGTTTTTGTTATAGTTAAATGTCCAAAACCTTTCAAAGAAATGCTAAAAAGGCATTATTTCGGTGGCAATTTAAATGGGTTTTATTTTGTGAATAATCAAACACACTTGTTTAACTGATAATTTTTATTTTGCACTGACACCCTTACAAATTGCTGTGAACAGGGTCTTTATACTTCGAGTATCAAATAAAATCTATAACAATTTTAATCTGATTGCTTTAAAAAATGAAACAAACCAAATCCAATTGTGTATGCAAGAGAAGAAAGAATAGGGTTGAAAATGTATTCAAATTATTTATGAATAGAAACTATTTATGAATAGAATACTTGATGCTGTTTTAATGTTATATCTTTACTAGAAAACCAATCTGCACTGTGTTAACCAAAGATGTAACAAACGCTTCTCAAAGAAAGAACTTTTCTAATTTGAATAAATATGTGCAAACAAATCGACTCCAACTCTTTCACTAAAACTTTTACACCTTAAAAGAAACGCCCGAACACGTTGAACATGTCCAAATAATATTCCATAAATTATTAAGAAATATCGATTCAATAATCTTCACAATTGGCCAAATAGTTTGCATATGTCTGGCATTATGCAACCTTTGAAATTTAGACATAACGTCAGTATCCTTGTTTTTGTTTTACTTGCTGCGAGATGAATACTGATTTGTCTAAACTTCTGGAAATTATGCAGAACTTGAAAACCATAAAACAGCCTCATAAACTGTGTTGTTCCTCACTAAAGTAAATACACAACAAAATATTGCAGTGTGCGCCACTGACCGTTCAGCAGGGCTTCAATTGTAAAGGTTAGACAATTGGAGTAATATCTTCAAGTGTCTTTGTCACTTTTCCTTTAACTTCCATTTCTATACCTATCTAGGTTATTTCAAATTATTTTATATAATTTGTAATTCTCAAAGGACATTTTCATATTTCTTTATTTCAAATCTGCCTTACATAAATTTGTTCAATAACTGCGTTTCTTCATGTTGCAAACCGAGACAATCCTCAAGGGATATTGCAATTTGCCGCTATTGTGTGTCTTAGTCTTTTTCTTGCTCGACGCACAATTTACCACATGAACATACACCATATCATACCAAATGGTGTTTGCAGCAAGTTAGGGTTTAAGATAACGTTGAAATATTGATAGGTTTAGACTATTGTCGAGACAAAATCCTTAGAACCACATCTCTGTTTGATCTGCAAAAAATCATTGAAGTAGAAGTCATGTTATGAAATTAAACAAAAGCTGATGTGATTTAACAAAACTTCGAGATTGTGTTTTATAATGTTACAGCTATAAAACATTCTCCTATAAGAACTTTTAAAGAAACATATATTCACAACTTTTGCGGGGAAGAGCAGGGAGTAATGGTGGTGTCGATATCCAAACATTTTTGTGTGTGCATTTTAATATGTTTACGTGAATTTCGTAAGTTAATTCAACAAATTATTCAACAGTCGGAGATCTCTTTAAATAAACAAAAGCAAACCTTTCATACTTTTATGTGTTAAATGGCGTTACAATACATTTAAACAGTTAATGTGTTGCTACTGTTGCGTCCAAACTCGAGCAAAATATCCTATGCTAAATCCTAAGAGTTTGAAGGGACATTTCATTTAAAATATCCGTTTCAGAGATAAGCCTTAGGGAAAAGCGAGGTTGAGTTTCGAAAAATTACTCAAATGCACGCCTGTCTTCACTCTCTTGCACATCGGCTTTCATTCTATTTCCCCCCCCCCCCCCCCCTCTGTGATTGGCTCCGAAATAAGTTTATTTATGGTTATTAAATTCATGTTCAAATGCGGCCAAATATCGTTTGTTCGTTTTGACAAGATGTTTGTCATTGAGCAGAGGTGTTATAGTGAGGTAAGAACGACAACTCTGCTTGGAGATTACCCGGCCTGTTCTCAAACCAATTTTTCTAATAATGTTTACCCAGTAATTCTTCCATAGAATACTGAAATATCAGGTTTCAAATTAAACCAGAAAAAACAACAATGCATATGCTGTTGTTTTTGTGAAAGCTTTTGTACAATTCTATTTGTTATGCATGTATATTTAATGTAGCGCGATATCGAAGTATTTATCCTATATTCGGCGCCGTATGACCTGTTAAGTGTCGGTGTGCCGTAAAACCAAAATAAATGAATAAAAATAAATAAATAAAATAATGTAGCGCAGATAGAGAAAACGATACAGTGTAGATAAAAAACGATGAAGTGCCGAACAAGGAATATTTTACCATATCTCGTTAAGCTATAGATATTTCAAATAAATATACTTATATCAATCTGTCCTTCTCGGCAATTTAATGTTGGTATTCGACAGTTTGAACCAATTTATTTTTCTTTCAAACAACCATTTAAATTATTGTTATCTGAAGAGATCCATGAAATGCTGTTTATTGGTGTTCAATGTGAAAAGTGCAGCACCCCACTAGTCATTACAAACATGTATTTCCTCTCTGAGCCACACTGCAAAATTAACTATTTTTGAACTAAGAAAACCTTCGTGACCACTTATTTTTGATATCACTTTAAATCGCTCTGATGTCGGTATCTATTTTTAACATAATCCCAATCGTGCTTATTTATAGATTTAGAAAGGGCGGAAATAAAAAGCGATGTTTCCCGAATTGTACTATCTAATAATTGAGGTAATCTTCAAAGTCGTCTTTATTTAAAATAAAGCATGAGTTTTTGCAGACATTATTTGTCCATATCTCCCTAAGCGGTATTAAAGTATTGTTATCTATATTTACTATAGGCAAACTACCGGATACCAACTTTAAAGTCATACATTTCAAATATGTGCATAAACAAGCAGACAAATTAAATTGCCGTTATGTGCTTGAAACTGTTTTCCCATAGAATTGATGATTCAGCTTTATCAAATATGTTATTTTTATGATACTGACATCCAGTCTGGTTTCTATATCGTCTTGCATAATTTGTCATTTTGTTATATTTTTGCAACATTCTTGTCAATTTTGATTATATTTAATCGGAAATAACTGCGGCAATCCCAACAAAGAAGTATTCATTTCCAGGAAAGGACACGATGCCAAACACATTTCTGAGAACTCCTAGTATGAAAGTATCCTCCATTATTGTCCTGTTGTTAAATTGTGCGGTTATCAAGGGAGTAACCCTTGACCAAGTTGTGAAGTCGCTGACTTATAACTTCTCTGTTGTAGCCCTATTACAGCATGGGTTCGAGTCTCAACCGGGATAAAGGCTGAATGTGGATTTTTTTCTCCCTCTGACCTGCGGTGCATCGGTGATTATATCTAGACACTTCTCTAGGGTCTTTGTTCGTTAAACTTATGAATTCATAACATTTAAATGGATATAAAACGTTAATTTATTTAAATATATTTATATGTTTCTATTATACGTTATTTTATTATTTTCATAGTTTAAATGAATAATATTTTATTTAAATTAATTAAGGCTTAATTAAAAATGCATACTCTAATCTTAAACGTTTTATAAGTAATAGTGTAAATGTATACTTTTGTCCATAAATAATTTTGTTACATATGTCTACGTCTAACCGTTAATCAAAGGATAAGATGAAAGTGCTTCTAATTTGCAGAATCATTTCATAACATCAATATTCAAACATAAAACGGACTTTCGTTATTATTGATTGATAGGATGAATAAACAGGGAAATTCGTATGTGGTTATAAAAGTGAGTCTGGGGTGAAGTATGCTGAGATAAGACGTTCCTTTATTTTATAGCCTTGAATAATTATTATAAAGAGACGCTTGCTGAATGCCCTAGTATACACCCATTAGTAGAAATGTTCTCTTAGTAGCGACGTCGTTAATACATGCTTCACACACACACATACAAACCCGCACACACGCGTATTCACAACACAACTCAAGATAACTTCCAGCAGGTTTACGCTTAAACTGAATTCATCAGAACAGTCATACTTACTAAATATAACTGTATAAATAATTGCCTTTAATAGACCTGGAATATCTAAAACAGCAAAAACACACTTACAATACTCCTGTTATTTGTTGAGCCATGTATTTATTTCTGTTTTGCGTTGTAGTGTGTTTATAAAATGTTGAAGGCAATAGTTGTTTGCACTTGTACTGCCTTTAGATTGATTTAAAATGTCTGAAACAGCCCAAAGCAGACTTACATTATATGTGGTCTTCAATTTATCCATATTTTTACTTCGATTGTACACTGTAGCGTGTTAATCAGATGTTCAAGGCAATTAAATATTTGTGCTAGCACTTGCCTTAAAGCAGTCATATATTAATTCAGATATATATTAATTCTCCGCTGATTCAATAACACGTTTAAGTAATTGACATTTGATTGATAACACGGTGGTCCTAATTAACTCGGAAAAAGCATCTCCGGAACTTTTTTTTCTTGCCGTTTATCGATTCCTACTTTTAGTCAAGATGTAATACTCGATTGGCATATTTCATCTATATACAGAGTAAGAGGATTGGAGAAATAGGAACATTTCTATTTGAGCTCATTTTGACCTGTATATTGAACGCCTTTGTAAACGCCCCAACATCTTTTTTAAGAGTTATAAATAATTTATGAAAAATTTAGGGAAAAAATAATACTTTAATTCTAGAAATAACGGACGTGATCCCCAAAATTTCATACAAAAGAATAATAAGACACTTGTTCATTGTAATGAAAATGCAGATGTCAAAAGGCTGCATTTCGTCATTTTACTTGTTTTTCTTGCAACAGCGCAGCTTCTTTCAATGCTAGAACTCCCGTTTATTTATTTTCTATTCTTTGAAGAGATCTTCAGCAATATGATGCATGTTGTTAAAACTGCATAAGTAAAGAGATATTTATACCTTAATTACATAGACATGAATTTAAAAAATATAATATAACAGAGACAGGCACTTAGTTAATGAAATCAGTTCCTTTCTAACTTACAGTTGTCCCTGAATGGATGCACGAATATAGGCACGCATATACAAAATGAGTTTCTTTAATTGAAAACGTTTCCAATAAAGGTAATAGTGTAGTCATTTTCAATTTGAATGCATTTTTTAATTAATATGGTACGCCTTTACTTTTTTTAATGACGAGTGTTTATTATGTTTAAAAAACCTTCATATTAATACGTGTTGTTAAATTAAATGTGTCTCAGCAAACATTAGTATAATTTTAGATTCTTGCGATATGTTAAATAAGTTTTAAACGGAATCAATTATCGATAAACTGTGATGAGGATTCTAAATGTTTTACTATGTCGGTATAGTCTATAGAATTTAACATGTTCTGAGTGGGCTGGATAGTAATAACGTTAAGCGTATAAGCATGTTTGGAATGCAAAAAAGTTCTGATAAAATTTCTTTTGAAGGGAAACATACACCAGTATTCAAACCATCTCAGAAGGTTAATTCGTACCAGAACACTTATTCTGCACATAACTGTTTGGAAAAGTCAAGATCACCGATAACAAACCAAAACAAATCGCCGAAACACAGTCAACACAGTTTATTTTAACAATCTAATCGATATAACAAATAAGGTTTTGGCAATCGCATGGTTTGATAGGGAATAAAGTGAATGCATTGTTTAACTCACAGAAAGAATGTCTCGCAGTTGTTCTTTTTCATTTTTAGAGAAGAAAGTCAATAGTTTCTAAATACGGACTGACAAGAAACACTTTAAGGAATGCTTTGAATTTCTTGTCACTGGTCTGTTATTGTAGTAATCAGGTAAATACTCGACGGTATCCATACAACACTATTTCGCAGAAATGGCCAAGGTGTTTCGAGTGATAATTAGTTGTTACTTACTTCGTACCATTTCTACTTCGTATCACGTTTATAAGGTACCCAATTAGCAACTTCCAACCTCGTGGATTAAGAAGTTTTTATTTTTACTTGCTAGGAGTGCTATTTTGAGGTTTTACAACTATTGTTATGGCCTCTTCACAAAGGCGTAAATGACAAAAGCATGAGTGAAAGGGTTAAAATTGGATGTCCTTAGATGCATCAGTGTTTGTCTTGTAGTAATGCCATTCCGATCATATGACGTCCGTAGGACTGTCAAACATATTTTGACATTCTTACTTGATGACCTAGAACTTTTTTCCGGGGAGGGTTAATATTCGGGTCATGTACATGGCTTCCTTTCCTTGCTTTGCGTAATAGGTCTTGGCTGCAGGTACTGGATTTACGAATATACCTATTGGCCGGGGGTACAGTGAAGTCGGCTGAATATGCACGGGCATAAAAGTAGAGAATATATCAGACTTTTAACTTTAAATATAACAATTAATATGCAAAGAAATAGCTAACCGTTGACAGAAACGTTGCACATGTGCAAACTTAATCATGGAAAAAATCAAAAGACTTTGACAATAAATGAATGTCAAACGCGGTTTGTTGACTGCTGACTTTAAACTGCATGCTTCCAAATGACTATATTTACACATTTATGCAAAAATGTTAGGAATGTTTGGTATTTCAGGCTATGCTGAACACAGCAGTGTAAAATATAATTAGGGGACCAGTATACAGACATGCGGTTTTGTCAGAAGCAGTTTCATATCATAACTGTAAACATGCTTAAAAAGTAGTATGTAAGCTTACATTAAAGTGCACATTAAATTTTGCTTGTTCCAATGAGGAACAATATTCTCGGAGAAAGAAACAACTTAATCTCAAATCGTGCATTTGCATTTTAATTCCTGAATTATTCACGACACGATATGCTGCAGACAGCATTTCCTGTTACATTTGTATGCTTAGGAATCCAATCGCCATGCTGTTATTCAACAAACAAAACTTCGCCAATATTATTCAAAAAGTACACGCTATTAATTTTGATGGAATATTGTCAAATAAGTTAATACCTGAATTTAAAACTATGACAACATATAAAAAGCGTCGAAACTCATCAATGACAATTTATTGTTTCATAAATCTTATGCTTTGAGGCTACAGAATCGATTCATGCTTCGTAAGAAGCCATATCGGTTTCAGCATCTTGAAATTGTACAGACCTTGACATGCAGGAAAAAATCTAAAATAATTGTTAACATTCATCACATGCTGTGTTGTGGACTTTTTCTCTGAACTTCTTGCAATTTTGCCTTCTTTGAAATAGAGAAAAAAATGACCTTGTTTTGTTTACTGCCGTTATTCCCTGCGCTTAAATAATTACAGAACAAGACAGTACTAGTAACAGGCAATATCAACAAATGTGATTGGTTCCGATTCAAATTTTGACATAAAAATGGCATAACATTGTAGTCTTAGATTGAAAAATAGCAAATAGGAAATACAAAATGATAGCGCATGCTGTGATAGTATAAATGATATAGAAACATACACATGGATTGACGGCGATCATTTCATTAAATTATGGTATTATTACTTTTAGAAGTTGTTAGAAGAAAGGATCGATCAGAAAAAGCAATTTATTATATTATTTATTCTTTATGGCTTATTTTATAAACCATAATAACATACAAAAACAATGGTCAAGTGTCTTCCATAATATTGAACACATATTTACTATGTAAGAAATCCAATTTATTCCAAACTATTCTATACACAGTCTTTAATCAGTTATAGCGACTAACGTCTATTCAACATAAAAGCTTTATAAATCAAGTGCCAAGCATCCTTGTAAGGAAGAAAACATAAAAATGAATCCTGTATGAAACAGCTACAGCCTCTTGGATTGTATCTTTTAACGGGGGCCGGGGGCGCGCATAACCGAGGGGTTGGAGTCGTTGATTTGACACGCCTCAGCCCTTCACCGCGTGGAGTAATTAAAACAACCTTAACAAACATACAATGCGGGTCGATGTAATTAAGTCAAATACAACTTTTGTATATTTTTTCCAATATTTTTTTCCATAAACGCTTTATTTGTACCGAAAAAATAATTCCGGCATGATTTTTTTCTCATTTCATTCATGTTTAGTATCACGAATTAAGAAAACAATACCACATATCATACAATGCAATGACATATATTTTTCATTCATACTGTATTCAGCGTTCCATTTAACGGCATCAAATACAAATGCTTTAGGGCATAGTAGTTTTAAAACCTTTGATTTTGTTGTGTATTTGCTAACAATAACCATCTTCCATTGAGAATTGAAATAATGGACCATTTCAAGATCATTTATTAGCCGATCTTTTACTACAACTCCGATTCAAAATACAAAAATTCTATACTAAATTGGTTCTATAAATAGACTCCCAGACATCCAAGAAGACGAATTAACTGTTACCAGTAGATTAAATATGCTTGAATCGAAAGTAAATGCACGTATAACATAAGAACTTCTCAAATATCTTTGGATTTACTATCGCGTATAATAATGTTTACGAATCAAACTAAACCTCGGCTTAAGGGAAAGAGTAAATGTCATTACCGGCCGCAATTGCTCGAGAGGTAAAGCGTCGGCTTGCGGATCGGAAGGTCGCGGGTTCAAACCGCGACCTGGTCAAACCAAAGACTTTAAAGTTGGTAGTAGTGGCTTCCCTCCTAACTCTCGGGGCTAAGGGGACAGCATTACGCCTGACTCGTCGGTGTCAGTAAAATGGACCAACCGGGATCAGTTCCTGGGCACCTCATAAGTGCCCCTGTGCTATAATAATAGAAATGTCGCTGTACAGTATCGGCAAAAATGCCGGCAAATACCAAAGTATCTGCCAAAGTATTAACCTTGATTTTAATTTAGCGTTTCCAGTTGTAGAAAATTGCGAAGGTATACCGTTTGTATGCATACATAAAGACAGTGATAGTAACCGGTTGTTCCGAGTTTCCCGAAAGAACGTATAATAACATAGGGAATCTACTTGCACTGTACGGTTTACTTACTGAAGCATTTAAAGGGTTTATACCAAATAAAATGAGTTTAGTTGGATTTTTTTTTGTTCAGTTATTGTCTTAGAGAAAGCACTTCAGGAAAGGTTAGGTTGGTGTTCCTACATGTAAATCCTATTAAAGACACATATTCTTGTCTTAAAGAAGGTATCCGACAGTCAATTTGGAACAGATTTTTTTCTCTCAAACAACCTGAAAGATCCCGCGAAATGCTCTTAATTAATGTCCTACATCCATGTTCAACAAAAGTGAAGCATAACAAATAACTCGTCATTATAAATAGGTATGTCCTATCTGAGCCACGCTTCACGGTGTTCATAATCGTTTTGACTTCTACAAAATTTTAAATTTTAACATTTGACTTTTTAATGAAATTATGCCCTTATTCCCACAAACTAGAGTTACTTGTATGTTATAACTGCAAACTTTTGGATACCACTTTTAATATATTTTACATATAAAGTGTATCATAGCGGATTGTTCTAACTAAAACTAAATGAGAAAAAGTTCTTTCCGTAAATGCAATTACTTCTTATTTCAGCTGTAGTGGTTTTTCGATAGCAAGAGGAAAAGAATAATGTTTATTTATAAACAAAGAATATTTTTCACAAATTGGCGCTGTAATTCGGTCATTTTTTAACAGAAAGGAAAGAACAAGTAATTTTTATTTCTGAACAAAGAATATATTCACTATCAGTCGTTTGTTGTCATACAACTTCTGACATTTAACATACATATGTACTTGTCAACTCAATACGCATCATCATAAAATATTATGATAATAAAATAAAACGATGATAAAGCAAAAACAGTCTCATTATGTTTGACACCATTGTCGCAATTGTAATTTGAATGTTTTAAGAAGCCAAATGTTTTCGTGTATGACTTTTTCAAAAGTTTTGCACACATTTCATCCTTTAATGCTTTATAAAATAAATTAATATTTCGTTACATAATTTCGCTACTATAAAGTTATTTTCTCGGACATTTTGATTACTGTATATGTGACGTAACAATCAAACAAACAAATCAAATTACCTACATGTCGTTAAAACCTTCTGTCAAAAGCGGACCTCAAATCATTCGTCGTTATTTTTTTTATTCTTTTACTTTTTATCATTTTCAACAAAATGTTGATTTAGCATTTGCAAATATGCTGTATTTCAAATTTTATAATTTCGATCTGATTTCAATATTTCTCTTGCATAATTCAAATGTGTGTTGCGTGTCTTGTCAGTTTTGATCACATTTTGCCGGAAACCGTTATTGCTCTTTAAAAACTGAAGGTAACAATGGGAACAGTTCCTTTCGAACAGAATCAATGTTCATACACTTTTGTGGGCATCTGTTTAGTTGCTGTTTTACAAATCTATAAATTAGCACGGTTGTAATCTCTGCTGAAACACATACTAACGTCAGCACGGACCACCGGGATGACGATTAAAGCGATTTCAAAAGTAAGTTGTCACGTGTTTTTTATAGTTTAAAAATAGCTATATCGACAGCGTGATTCGGGTAGGAATTACCTGTTTGCAATGACGAGCGGGTATAATGCTTCACTATTAACATAGATCTAGGGCATCAATGAACAGCATTTTGCAGAACCTTTCAAAGTAAGAATGACTGAATATCTGAAGAAAAAATCGTCCAAACTGTCTGGATACCACTTTTAACATTCATATAAAGTAGAGTCATATTTATTTCAATTATATTACTTTTTACTACATAAATGTAGCTATTATATAATTATTTTAGTTTAAAATCATGCATGATATATTCACCTGGCATTTTTTAAATATCGCATTTATACGGGTAAAAATGTACATAAAATAGCATAAGTACCCACTTACATCATTCATGGTCTTCAGTTAATTCATGTTTTACCATTTATTTGTATATTGTATAAGTTTTGTTCCTTTAATGTAACTGCAATAAAATATTTATACTTGCGCTTTCTCTGAAATCCAGTCCATGCATATACAAGTTCTCTGCTGGTTGATTCATCCACTTAGTAAATTGATATTTGATTGATGCCGATGTAAACCTATATAAGTAATTTGATAAAAACTATCGCAGAAAATATAAGTTTGTTTTTGTGTTCTATCCGTAGTGCAGCTCTCTACTGCTCTCGTTAATCTGATGTTTTGTTTTACTTTGAAAATTCTTGGTAAGGGAATCATTCAATTCAGGAGAACCAAATCTCATCCTTTTCGCTGTTGTTTATGATGACGAGGTTTTAGTTGATGACGATGATGATGATTGTGATGAAGCATGATGATGATGATGATGATGATGATGATGATGCAAGTCCTTATCTTCTAGCTTAATTCACGTTCCACAGCCTTGAATTTGGTAAAAAGTCATGAAAACCTTTGTATATTATTTTATGAGCCTATCTTTATTAAGCCTGAAAGTTATATTTGATCTCAAAGACAATATACTTGAAACATGGTCATATACTGTTTATGCAATAAGTTATTTATCTAATCAAAATATATAAGTATAATAAATTATAAAAGTGATTTTTAGAAATGCGACGATTTTTATGGTAAAAAGAATCTTAATAACGATTTAAATATTTGGGTAAGAAATTTGATTTCATGGCATTTTTTGAGAAAGATTGGCTTTAAGTATAGTTCCAAACCAGACTTTGTTAACAAATTAAAATACACTTGGAAACTGAATGTCTTTTTTTTCTAATATATGGGCACACTTAAGGCAGAACATTGACCTGGTTCAATGTAACATTATCCAAGGAAGATTCGTCATAGAAAATAATGGAAATTTACTGTATTTATGAAAGGTCAAATACTGTGATTTTCATTCTCTAATATGAATTCTACAATGACAAATATTGAAGACAAATATTTATTGCTGGCATTTTCAAAGCAGTACAGCTGAGAAATTCAGAGTCAATGAAGGATTTTTTGTGTGCTCTATGTTTTTTCAATGATTCTTTGTCATGAAATGTCAAATACTAATTATTACAAACATCCATTTTTCAAACATATGTGAAAATAAAATCGATTTTATAATTGTATTTTTTTATACTTACAAGAAAACGAATAATTCGCAAATGATGTAAGAAAATAATAACCGCTTGTTTAACAACACGAAGCAAAATGAAGCAATTGTGCCAAAGTAATAACTTGAACTGACGCTATCTGAGTATTTACCGACGAAATAGAAAAACGATTTGTTTCAAGTCGTTTCTAGACAAATCAGTCCACAAAATACACGCATAAGTTGTTTGTTGTTAGGCAATATGTTGCCTTAAAACAAACATGCGAACACGAGTTTCTTGCCTGGGGTTAAGTGTTGTTTAATTTATCGCACTGGTGCAGTTATGACTAATTCTTTTATATTGATTCTTGAAGGAGGAATAATAACATATCTCAGATAATGTATCTTGTAAATCCACGGACCTTACTCAAATAAGTTGGAAGAATTTCCTACTTGGGAGTTTTTGTATCATCTCGGATGAGAACTAACGTGGTGAGGGGAATTGCATTTAAGGTGTTATCCGACAGTTTGGATCAGTGTTTCTCTTTGATGCAGCCAAAAAAGTAGTTACCTGAAAATATCCGTCAATTGCTATTTGTTTGTGCCTTGTATCGATGTGAACGTAAAAGCATAACACCCCACTTGCCATTACAAAAATGTATTTCCTATCACAGCCAGGCTGCAGAGCTATTTTTAAACTGATAAAAGCACATGACTACTTACATTTAAGATCACGTTAAATGACCATCCACGTAATCACCTCTTACGTTGGTAACGTTTTTAGCTGAAATACCCATCATGGTTATTTACAGATAGAAAAAATGGACAATATATACCTCGATTTGTACTGCATTATGCAGTTACTTTGTTTACAGCTTCTTGTGAGCTATATATTGACTGCTGGCATTTTAAAATTGTGTTCAGCTGCGGAATGCAGAGTCAATCAAAGAACACAAAGCAGCCATATTAAGACCATAACTACGTTCTACTTTCATTTATGCAAAAGCATTGCGGAATTTTCGATGTTCATTTTTCCTTTAGTGATATAATAACTTTAAATGTAAAGTACTAACATTAAAAACAGTTATTATACTTGAATCCTGTTATTTGCTATGGCATAAGAATAAGAACTCTAAATTTTACTATATCTTGCATTTAACAGCGATATGCTCTGTTTCAATATAAAATAACATGCAGCAAATGATGTCATACTGTGGAATATTCAATGATACTCATAAGCGATCAGAAAATATCACTAACAAACAGCGTCCTTTTTCCCGGGTATTGTCTACACAATTGCTTTAACGGCATCTTCTCCCATACAAACTAATTTTAGAAGTCACCTGGAGACCTTCTATGTACACATTCAGGGTTACGAAAGCAGAACTTGTCTCTATTGACCATTAGCACTACAACCCCCAATACTGAAGTTTTTCTCCATTGATCAATAACACTACAATCCTAAATTAAAGTTGGTCTACATTGATTAATTGCACTACAATCCTTAATTAAAGTTGGTCTACATTGATCAATTGCACTACAATCAAATACTGAAGTTTGTATACATTGATTAATAGCACTACAATCCTAAATTAAAGTTGGTCTATATTGATCAATTGCACTACAATCCTAAATTAAAGTTGGTCTACATTGATCAGTTGCACTACAATCAAATACTAAAGTTTGTCTACACTGATCAATAACACTACAATCCTACATTGAAGTTTGTTTTACTGTAGACACATACTTACAAATGATTCCACCAATTGTTCGTTTGACCAACGTTGGATCCAAGAAAATAAGTGTATACATGTATGTTTAAGTGTTTCCATTTTAGTAAGAAAACCAAGTCTTGACAACTCCTTTGGATTTTTTTCTTCACTCGAAACAAAAAAACACTCTTTCTCAAATTAAACAAATACACATACTTTCCCGCAGTTACTACTTTACAACCAGATCTGACGTTTGTTGTTGTTGTTCTGTTAATTTTACAGTAAGTAAGATTTGAATCTCGATACTTTTAGTTAGGTCAACACATTTATACGACAAATTTCCAATTTAGTATCTTGTGTCATTGAAGAATATAATATTCTATTATGAGCTTCTCTTAAATGGGTCATTCTGAGGTAAAAACTGCTTTCATAGACGCATTTTATTTCTGTTTCTATGGAAGCTGTATAGCGTTACTTTGGTATACTGTTAATTGTGTCGTCTGTTGACCTTTTTGTGTTCTTGTCAAAGGAAAATACTGTAAAGAATAAAGGTATTTATTTACATGCCATTTCAAAATAAAATTGCCAAAAGAACATTAAAAAAGAACAGTTACTGCCTTGGAACGGCCTGCCGACTGGCGTGCCTAAACCGGATATCAGAGCTCAAACCTCGCGTTTTTAGGGGTTTCTTCATGACAAATAGGAATGACTAAAGTTTATGAACTCTAAAAGATTTAGAAAAAATATGTCGGAGAATTTGTCATTTTTTGTGAACCTTGACCTTCTCTGTCACTTCCCATTGATTACATGTCAATCACATGTCTGTGTTCAAAGGAAAGTCTACCATTCGGCATTGATTCGTTTTATCGCAGACATAAAGAGCAGCACCTTTTGACTTCTCAGGTACTTCAATCATAAGTTTTCATCGCTGATGAAGCAGTTACCAGCTTTGAGAAGTAACAACAGCCAACAAGAGATCAAAGACTAGGTTATTAAAGTGTCCGGTATTTTTCTTAATCATTTGTACGATATTTTAACTGACTGACTCGAATATTACATATAACAGTCTGGTTCAAAAACAATGATTTTCATTTCGGACAACTTGTTCCAAGAAATAATTTGCTAGTCATAGCTCGACACCGGCATTGTACGTCAGACAACATTTTACAAACAACTTATTTTATTTATTTACTTTTATTTATATATGTGTATTTTAAACAATGATATGTCAGAAGCGTAAAGAATAATGTTTGTGTTTAATAAATTTCTGTCGATAAATAAAGACCAATAAAATATGTGAACTTCTAAGCGCAGTGGTCCGCGAAACTGCTTCGCGGCGTGTTTACTCTATTGATCCATGTATTGTACTGGCAAAAGCTAATACATTACATATTAAAAATTAAATTATTATTCTTATGTTAAAACACTCTTTTTGTATAAACATAACCACAATGTGAACATAGTACATGCATATGGATACATGTTAGTAGCTGAATTCGTTGGTGTTTTTGTTTTTGTTGTTGTTCCTTTTTTTGTTCTATTTATGTTGTCGAAGGGGGTTGTGTACATTTATATTATGAGCGTATACTGTGTATTCGTTGCGTTGCCGATCATCATGATTTGTTGTTTTTTTTGTTTTTTTTTTATGTTACGCTATGTTTGTGTTGTTGTGGTTGTAAATTATTGATTTCCCACTTTGTTCTTGGAACGAAACAAAAAAAAATCCATAAAAAGACTTGGGCTGAATCCTTTTGGCCCATGCTATTGATTGCATGTAAATTACCGGCGAGGAATTTGTTTACTTAATTTCGACACTCTTCCCAGGGCGAATATATTAATCGGAATCTCTAGGATAAACTCATTATAATAGTGATAAACGATTCTTTTCCTTAGAAGTTGGTTGTAAAGATTAAAAGAAAAAAATTTCGTCCAAAGCTCTTTCTTTCTTACTTATGTGACATTCTCGTAGTCTATATAACGGACTGACCAGCAGAGGTCAGCAAAGTTAAATAATGAAATTCAAAAGTCCGTTATTTTTAATTAAAGTAATTCGGTAACATTCTGTTTTAGCAACGAAAGAGATATAATGAAGCTATGACAATGTCATATTGGTGACTTTCATTTCAGCGTTGTTTCGACATTAGGTCTTGCCACGTGACAATATGAATTGGCATTTAAAAAAGTATCTTAGAAATTCCTAATTTAAAGATAACTTTTTGTCATTGTTTGGGTATCAAATAGAAAAAAGCACATAGTGACTTCATTACATTAATCTTACAGTAGTCTGGAACTGCTGATTTATGGACTCTCCTGTACAGATTACTGATTGATGTCATATAAAATAGAAGCATTAATTTCGTTCATAATGACAAAAACAAACTACGATTCTATCTTATTTGATACTATCGTTCAAGACTGTGCTTTCCTTGACGTTTAAAACGCAAATAAATTGAAATCAATAACACTAAAATCCTGTGCTCACGTTATGTTTATTTAGAAGCTTCACCAGAATTATTCTACAGACATTATTCACAAGTTTGTAATCAACATCACATTAGTTGTAAAAACCCCATGCTTTGAGCCGTATTACTTTAACCATAACATAATTACAAATGTTTGACTTGATGTCTGATAAAATATGTGGAATGAAATTTTTAAGTGGTCCTAAACGTAGCAATTTAAATGAGTATTTTATTGATATTTGCATCTTGTCTTTGTCAAGAGTTACAAAATCGACAAGTATTACGGTACAACCTCTCCTCTCTTAAAATAAATCTTTACAAAAAAAAAAAAATTGTCGTCCCAGTATAAACATTTCCATTATCTAGAGAGGGTGTCCGCTAGCAGGTGTATTTAGACGCCGGGACAACCTGTCGTGGAACTGCACATATCACTGCTTGAGCCTTAGCAAGGGAGCTATATTACTACCTTTCAGCGACTTTTGTAAGTCGCGGCCATGGTTTGAACTCGGGAAGTCAAGCAACTGCCACCAATCATCCGCCAATTCTTTCAATGCTTCGAAGCAATCACTTTACACTAGCACATGCATGATCAATCAAGTACATGTATAATTATTTTCAGATACAAGCCAAGTACTATGCTACATAAACTTAAACATTTTAATCTTTATTGAACCTGTGAACATCTATGTTAGGTTTCACTTGATAATTGAAATTCAAATAAATTTGATTAAATTTGCCCAAGTTAAAAAACAAATTATATTAGCATAAATAAGTCCAAGAATTCGCAAGAATCTAATCTTTCATATTGCTATCTTTATTGAGCCTGTGAACATCTATGTTAGGTTTCACTTGATAATTGAAATTCAAATGAATTTGATTAAATTTGCCCAAGTTAAAAAACAAATTATATTAGCATAAATTAGTCCAAGAATTCGCAAGAATCTAATCTTTTATATTTCTATCTTTATTGAGCCTGTGAACATCTATGTTAGGTTTCACTTGATATTTGAAATTCAAATGAATTTGATTAAATTTGCCCAAGTTAAAAAACAAATTATATTAGCATAAATTAGTCCAAGAATTCGCAAGAATCTAATCTTTCATATTTCTTTGGCGTTAAAAAGTTGTCTCAATTAAGGGGTTTACTTTGGTCTGTAAGTTTTCCAAACGAAGCTATGTCTAAAAGGCTGGCTCTGGACATACATGTACAAAGATTGATTGCGTCGATAGTAGACAATATTACCTTTGTCAACTCAAATTATACGACACTGATGTTCGTTAATGATAAAATATTCATAGATGATTGTGGTGTTAACTTGTCACAACATTACACTGCCTGGATAACTTTATAAGGTGCTTGATTTAAAATATAAATAACCTAGGGTCTGTCCCGCTCGAATGTCGCTGCTAAACGCGCGCAGCATCCTTTTTGTCTCCACTTCAACGCTTCCCCGATCGTGGCCATATTGTCTATGGATTTAGCTTTTAAAAATACATACAGTAGGAACCACTCTGTATATTTCCAAAGTGAGCTTACGTCCGTACTTAAACTGTCACACAATTGTCAAATTACGGACGCCATTTCGCCAGAGCTGTTATCGAGTATTAAAAGCCACAGAGGAGATATCAAATAAATAGCTGCAGGCTTGTATTATAAAATATTTGTCTATGTGGTTGATAGTACTTTCTGGATGCTGCGAAGCAAAAATTGAAATGAGTGTAGTTTTAAATTCAAATTAATTTTAAATACAAAAAGAAAACACTACTCTAGTGCTACAGTGAAGTCATTTTAAACGACCCTTAAAGTTACAACCCTCAATCATCTGGCGCCAAAACATTGGCATTACTACATAGTTTTCATTTCGAAGCGTCTTTACTATTATAGCGTTGATGCATTCATCCTTATATGATATGTTGAGGCATGCTTAATCAATACACCAAATACAAATGTACTTCTAAATCGTTCCATGATAAGGTTTTGTGTCTCTTCCTGTTACAACTAGCCAATCGAACGGTCTGAGTTTATTTATAATGCGTGTTCTTCCTTTATCTTTGCCTTATTCTCATTTTACGAAAAAAGGATTGGACAAATCTGAGTGAGGTTAGAACAATAAAATCCGTCTATCTGCATATGCATATGTGGAATGCTTTATTTTTTTTATAATCCCGCGAGCCGGATTTCCACCAGCGACCTAAGGATAACTGATATAACTATCTGAGCTATCATGTGCGTGGCATTACAATTATAATAGACGCACTCTTGGCAACTTACGACAAATAAATATTTCATTCATAAACATGGGTTCATCGATTGTTTTATTGTCCTACAATCGTGTATTCGGAGACGGTTTACGAGCAAAGCAGAAATACTGCCGCCTCACTTGTGCATCACCAATGATTGTTGTTATGCTTGTGTTTTGCTGTTGTGTGTATTTTGTCATGTCAATGTAATAGATTTATTCTCATTAAAAAAGTTTGGTCACAGTTTACCATTTGAATAAACAAAGACCCACACGGTCTGCGTGTGCACTTCGGAGACATACAATGTAGATGTTCTTAAAACGGTTACAAATTGTTGAAATGTTTTCGACTCTCCCACCATAATAACAACAAAATATATTTTGAAGGAAAGCATTGTCACGTGTTAGCTAGTTGTTAGACGTAACATGTAAATCTATAACTTAATAATAGTTCAACAAATGTTTGTTGTTTTAACAAAAAAGACGTATGATTATGAATATTTGTCATCTTTATTTAACAGCTTCATTTTTGCGTCCTGTTCTTACTATATCGCCTATAAGTCTTAAATTAACAAGCTGAAACAAAAATCTTGTTAAATATAAGCTGAGTGCATGTAAATTTACATGACTGCTTAGAACTTATCCCCTTTAGATGGATATAAATGTACACAAAACAGCATAAGCACACACTTACATCACTTATAGAAATTTGATAAAAACATCACAGAAAATGTAAGTTTGTTTTGTGAGTCATTGGTGATACAGCTCTTTACTCCTCTCGTTCATCTGATATACCGATTTACTTTTAAAATGTCTGGTAAAGAAGTCATTAAATTAAGGAGGACTATTTTTCATCCTCTTCGCTGTTGTTTGTGATGATGATGATGATGATGATGATGATGATGATGATGATGATGATGATGATGATGATGATAAACACATGTGAATATGTGAATTTGAAAAATCTTTTTTGAACAATACTTATTTATTTAGTTAAGAAATTTTATTTCATGACGTTTATTGTAAAATAAGCACTGTCTTTTACTTCCTCAGCCAGATAACAATACACTAATACACTTGGACGCGAGTATTGTGCGTCATATTTCTAATATATGGGACACACTTAAGCTTTGGCCTCGATCATAGTAAGGTTATCCAAGAAAGATTCGTGATAAAAAAATGAAATGTTTTTTAATGAAAGGTCGAAACTGCGATTTGCATATAACCATGTTCTGCGTTCATTTATACACACTCATTTGTTATATGTTTATATATTTAAAAGCCAAAGTAATAAGTCCAAAAAAGCTGCTATTTTGTTCTTATTATTAGCATATTTTTTTGCTTTTCAATTACAAGAATATCGATTTTACAATGGCAATATTGACACATCTTACAAATTATTGATTCACAAATAATTACGTAAGAAAATAATAATCGCTTGTTTAACAAACAACGCAAAATAAACCAATTGTGCCAATGGAATGACTGTTGTTGAGAATTTCCTAATGAAATATATAGAAAGAAAGGGGTGAGCAAACCATTTTAGTTGTTTCAAGACACATAAGTCCACAAAATACGCAGACAATTTGATTGCTGCTAGAGGAAGGTGTTGCTTCTAACAAGCACGTGAACACGAATTTCTTGTCTGGTTTTGGGCTGTTTAATTTATCACCCCGGTGCAATTAGGATTAATTAGCGACTTGTAGCCTTTATTCCAGGAAAAAGAAGAACGCAGACGAATGTCTTGTAAATCCACTGGCGCTCCTCAGATAAGCTGAAAGAATTTCCCAAATGTGAGTTCTTGCATTATGCTATATAAGAATCCACGTGGTGATGGGATCTTGCCTTGAAGTTACTATCGAACGGTACGGACCATTTGTTTCTCTCCCATGCAGCCATATAAATCATTGTTACCTGAAAAGATCTCTTGAATAATTGGTGCTCTACATCCATGTAAGAAATAAAGTATAACAACCTACTTGTCATTACACAAATGAATTTCTTATCAGAGCCACGCTAGCTTTTTAAGTAATACATCCACGTGACTATTTATTTGTTAGATCACTTTACATGAGCATCCAGATAATTAGTTTTGACGCTGTAATTACGTTAAGCTGAAATCCTCATCGTGCTTATCATCAGATTTAAAAATGTTGTACATTTAAAGCGAAATATGTCTCGACTTGTTCTGTTTAACAAGTGAGATAATTAATTTTACAGCCTTTACTTAAAGTTAAGTATAAGTTATAAGCAATTAAGCACAAGTCCTTCATAACAGGGGTAAAATGTTGTTATATGTATTAGATATAGGCAAACTATCGGATACCATCTTTACGTTCGTCAAAACCTTATACATGCAGTTACTTCGTTTACAGCTTCCTATGAGAGAAACGTTCATTGTCGGCATTTTCATATTTTGTACAGCTGCGAAATGCAGAGTCAATCATAAGAACACAAAGCAGCCTTAACTGGACCATAACCACGTTCTACCTCAATTTATGCGCATACGTTGTTGAATAAGTCGGTGGTCCTTGTTCTTTCAATAAAACTATTTTTAAATGTCCAAGTACTAATTTTTAAAACAGTTTTTCTTGAACACTTTTGTTTGCTATGCCATTGTAATAAGAACTCTAAAATATATTATATCTAGCATTTAACAGTGACAAGCTGTGGTTTAGAATAAAATAACATGCAACATGTCGTTCTGTGGAATATTCACAGATTATCAGTAACATACCGCGGAATATTCAGAAATTATCACCAGCATACCGCGTCCTTTTTGCGGAGTCTTGTCCATAGAATTACTTAATGATATCTTTTCCCATACAAATTAGTTTTAGGAGTCAGCTGGAGAATTTCGAATGCAAAACATGGGTTTTCTTCGTATAAGTAAAGAATAAAGAATGGAGTTCAGTGGAAAGCGCTCATTTTGGCATGCATTTAAGTTGCCACATCGAACGTTTAGGGCGATGCGAGAGACAATGAGTGTTCTGTAAATAGTGTGCAATTATTCTTCCTTTAAGGCATTTGTGAAATATTAATTATTTTTAATACAAGCGTTAAATGTCCTGGCTGTGCTTTAAGCTTTAGAAAACGGAGAAATTGATAAAAAGAATTTTTTTAAAAGGTCACCTTTTCGATGTAATCTAAGACAAATGATGCCTTAATAAACAGCAATATGATATAAATCTTTATCTGTTGATATATTGATTTTAATTTTCCAAATTGATGTATGTTACTTAAGAATTATACCTAACAAATATTAAATACAAGCATTAACGGCATACAATTTGACAAATTGAAAACAGTAGAGGTATCTCACTTCACGATCGATTGCTTAGACTTGTGTGATTAAATTTAAAAATAACAAGTGTCATTAACCAATAGCACTACACTCCAATATTGAAGTTTGTCTGCATTAATAAATACTAATATAATCCAATGTTGTAGTTTGTCGCCATTCTGCAGTTTGTCTCATTTTAACAATGTCACTACAATCCTACATTTAAGTATGGCTCCATTTATCAATGTCACTTTAATCCTACATTTAAGTTTGTCTCCATTTATCAATATCACTACAATCCTACATTTAACTTTGGCTCCATTTATCAATATCACTATAATCCTACATTTAAGTTTGTCTCCATTTATCAATATCACTACAATCCTACATTTAAGTTTGGCTCCATTTTTCAATATCACTACAATCCTACATTTAAGTTTGACTTCATTTATCAATATCACTATAATCCTACATTTAAGTTTGTCTCCATTTATCAATATCACTACAATCATACATTTAAGTTTGGCTCCATTTTTCAATATCACTACAATCCTACATTTAAGTTTGGCTCCATTTATCAATATCACTATAATCCTACATTTAAGTTTGTCTCCATTTATCAATATCACTACAATCCTACATTTAAGTTTGGCTCCATTTTTCCATATCACTACAATCCTTCATTTAAGTTTTACTTCATTTATCAATATCACTATAATCCTACATTTAAGTTTGTCTCCATTTATCAATATCACTACAATCCTACATTTAAGTTTGGCTCCATTTTTCAATATCACTACAATCCTACATTTACGTTTGACTTTATTTATCAATATCACCATAATCCTACATTTAAGTTTGTCTCCATTTATCAATATCACTATAATCCTACATTTAAGTTTGGCTCCATTTTTCAATATCATTACAATCCTACATTTAAGTTTGACTTCATTTATCAATATCACTATAATCCTACATTTAAGTTTGTCTCCATTTATCAATATCACTATAATCCTACATTTAAGTTTGGCTCCATTGATCAGCACCACTTGAGTCCAAAAGAGAAATTTGTTGCCATTAATCAATAGCACTGCAATCTAGTACTGAAATTTGTCTCCAATGATCATTATTACTACAATCCTACATTGAAGTTTGTCACCATTGAACACTAGCACGACCACCCTACATTGAAGTTTGTCTCCATTGATCAATAGCACTACCACCCTACATTAAAGTTTGTTTCCATTGATCAATAGCACTACCACCCTACATTGAAGTTTGTCTCCATTGATCAATAGCACTACAATTCATCATTAAAGTTTGTCTCCATTGATCAACAGCACTACCACTCTACTTCGAAGTTAGTCACCACTGATCAATAGCACTACAATTCTACATTGAAGTTTGTCTTTTCTGGACACATGCTTACAAAGTTTCTACTTATATTTGTTTAAAATCCGAAAACAAGTTTATATATGTGTTTTATCTATATCAATTTTGTTTATTAACTACACTGTAATTTCTCTTTAATATATCTCTCTATGAGTATTTACTTGAAATATGCACGAGCACGATGCGACGCCATTTACCTCTATTTCATTTAAATATTTTTAAGTTTATTAGAACGCCATGCTTTATTGTGTTTAAAATCGATTTGTCCAACTTGATTATCGGTTCCATTTTGAGTGATATGTCCCTAACGTGTTCCTTTCTAAGTAAACCCAGTCTTGAGAGCTCCTTTGTCTAGACTCGAAACAAATAGGTCTCTTTTCTAAAAAGAAAAAAATTACACACACGTTTGCCCCAGAAAACTGCCATTACTTAGCATATTGGTCTGGAGTTTGTTTGTTTTGTTGTTGGGGATGGTTTAATATCACAATAAATAAGATTTAAAATGCGATACTTTTAGCTATGTTAACACTGTAATGCTATAAAAGTCTTTTTTCCCAATTTAGTATCATGGATAATGGAAGAATGCGTTTCGCATTAACCTCATTTCTTATAATAAATTATTTTTCGGTCAACGACTGCTTTAATGGATGGATTTTATTTTTCGAAACAGTATGTTGTTGGCGATAATTTGCTATACAGTTAATTATGTTTGTCTGTTGACGCTTCTGCGTTCTTATAAATACGAAAACACGGTCTTATAAGTATTGCAATATACATTAAAATTTGCAAAACAAAAACAGAAACAATTGCATATTTATTTACATGCGACTAAAAATACAATTGACAAATCAAAACTTAGCAAGAGTTTACATACATTTTGCTAACCTAACAGTTACCACTGTAAAATGACCGGTCGACTGACGTGTCAAAACCGGTTACAAAGCTCAAATCTCGGACTTGTAGAGGGGCTTCTTACTGGCAAAAAGTGATGGCTAACATTGAAAAGCACAGATCAAATGGTCAAAAAAATAAGTTTGAGACTTGCATCCTATAATGAACCTTGACATTTTCTGTCAGGTAATATTGATAACATGTCAATAACATGCCTGTGTTCAAAGTGCCTATGAACACAGCCGAATGAAGTCTTCCACTCGGCAGTGATTGGTTTTTATCGCAGACATTAAGTTTACTTGGGACTTGTCAGGTATTTGAATCATAAGTTATCCTGTTATGAAAGTGTTCGGTATACTTTCTCAAGAATTAAGTATTTAAACTCGTTGATCGTTGTCTCTCTTCATCTTGCAACGTAAAAGATTTTACGTTATTAACAGTCAGAAAGAAAACCCTATATTTAAATCCAATACGTTCAACGTATTTTGAGTTTTAGGCATTGGCATAAAACATTCCAACACTGAATGTACCTACAAGCGACAAAAGTAATTTAATAATCTGTTTCAAGATGACTTTCTTTCGGACAACGTGTTACTAATATTGTAGTTTATAAGGAAAAATGGTTTGCTGGTCAAAACACATCACCGGCATAGCTCGGCAGACAGCAGTTTGCAATAGACTGAATATTTCAGTTTTATCTTTTGGAATTATATACATTGGCGCCAAAAGCGTCTGTTAATAAATGAATGCATGTTCAAAGTGATTACTGCATTGATTGCGAAACAGCTTCATGGGGTGCATATATATATATATATATATATATATATATATATATATATATATATATATATATATATATATATATATATATATATATATATAAATATATGCATTGTATATGTATCGTCTTACTTAAACCATACCGCAACCGCAAAGTTATATGATTCAGCAAAGATTTCTTTACAAAAATATTTTTTTCAAACGTTACTTGCAATCATGATGTGAACAGAGGCGTATATAAACGTGTGTTTGTTAGTTTGTTGTAGTCTTTTTCTTGTTGTAGTTATGTGTCGTTTTGTTTTCCTTCAATTTATATTGTCAAATGAGATTGTGTTTATGGTTATATTATTTGCCTCATTATTTGCCAATTCGTTGCAATTACCGAACATTCTTATTTTGTTGCTCTTGTAGTAGCTTTTAATGTTATGTTCTGAAATATTTGGGTTTGTGCTGCTGTTGTTGTAATTAATTGTGGTTGTAATTTATTGATTTTCCACTTTGTTCTTGAGTTCGTAGCACATCAATACATCAAAACAAAACCATTACATCAGGAAACTTGGGTTAAACTCTATTGCCACATTCTAATGATTACATGTCAATCACGAGCGATGATTTTATTCGCTCAGTTCTGACACTCTTTCCCGGACAAATACATTAGTCAGAACATCTAGGATTATTCCATTATTTATCACTCTGGCTAATGCGTGTCTTGTTTAGGTATATCCGTTTATTATAATCACGTTTTATATATACTGAGAATATATTGTGAAGGACGTTTCTTTTCCGTAAAGGTTATTGTTGTAAAGATTAGAAAATGTTCGTCAAAAAGTTCTTTTCTCTATTATATCCCTGTGACATTCACGTAGTCTTTAGAACAGACTGACCAGAAGAAGTCAACAAAGTTAAATAATGACATTCAAAAACCATTTTTGTTTACAATATTATATCGGCAATATTCTGTTTTAGTAACGAAGCAGGCATAATGAAGCTACAAAATAATGTCATATGGTGACTTTTCATTTCGGCGTTGTTTAGACGTGTTGTCATGCAACGTGACACGATAAAGTGGCATCAGCCATCCTTGATTTTTTTTAAATATTTTAACAAAACTGTTTGTCTAGGCACAATATAGAATAAAAAACGTAGTACCCACATAACATTGATCTTATAGTAGTCTGGACCTGCTGATTTATGGACTCTCATGTACAGATTCCTGATTGTTGTATGTGCCAAAATAATTGCATCTGTCATGTTTAACAAAAGTATCTATTTCTTTCATAATGACAAAACAAACGTTGATACTATCTTTTGTTATATTGGGCTTTTCTTAACATTAAAATCGCAGAGCTATGTAAGTCAATAACACTGCAATCATGCGTTCAAGGTTTGTTTAATCAGAACCATTCACGAGAATTAGTCTACAGAAATCATTTATAATTGTGTAATTAACATCACATTAATTTTTAAAACATCGCGCTTTTAACTTTACTACTATAACCAAAAGATAATAACAAACGTTCGATTTGACGTCTGATAAAATATTTGAAATGTTAATTTCCCAAGTGGGCTTACGTAGCAATTTAATTAAGTATTTTATTTATATTTGTATCTTGATATGATCGAGAATTACAGCATCAACGGGCATTACAGTAAAAACATCATCCATTGAGTTAATTCTTTGCAATTACTGAAAGCTTCGTCGTCGATCTATCAATTATGCAGAGACGAGGTCCACTTGACGTCGGGCTCACCTGTCATGTTACCACACCCAGTCACATTTATCCTGACCTGGGCACAACCAGTTGTGAAACTACACTTATCACTGTGTGAGTCTTAGCAAGGGAGCAATACCACTACAGTTTTAACTCCTTTAGTATGTCGCAGCCTGGGCTTGGACTCGAGACGTCCCGTAATTGCCGCCGATGGTGCCTTCATCAAAAGCACAAAACAATACTTTACCTACTGTTTGGGGAAAGCTAGGTATAATGTCTTCATGAAATCATACTTTAGTATAAGTAAAGACGATTTTACACACAATCAATATTGTAAGACAGTACAAATTGTGAGAAAATTCTCTAAATTTTCATTTTTTCAAATCTATCAATAAGTCCGGTAGTAATCCCTGCTTAAAAATAGATATCGACGTCAGAGCGGATTACCAAGGTAGCGATATAACGTGAACTGAAAAGTAAGCTGTCACGTGGTTTTCTTAGTTTAAAAATAGCTGTCTCTGCAGCGTGTCTGAGATAGGAAATACTTGTTTGGAATGACGAGTGCCGATTTATTGACGACGCGATGAAGCGCGAAGTCTATTGTGATCACGTTTGCTGATTGCCACTGGAGAGTCATGTGACCAGGATGTTTAGCGATAGGATCAAAGCGGTGATCAGAAATACGGTTCATCATCAAGCAAAAACATAAAAAAATATCTTAAAAATCCAATGACACATCAAAAACTATCGTGATTGTCACAATAAAAACTGTCATCAGATAAATATTTCGAATTGCTTTTTTATATCATTTTATATCGTCGCAAGCATGTTAATGCGAACGTAATATCTGGTTACCGGATACTATACATACTTTTCTGTGATTTATAGTTACTGAAAACTCTCCAATGAAAACAATAACTTTTCAAATATGTCTTCTTACTTGCTCCCATATTGCTTTAACGGTTCCAGTGTTTGCGGTGCCTTTGATTCCTTCGCATCAATGACTTTTTTGTGTTTCATTATTTACACAACTTGGCCATCGATGAACAGCATTTTGAGGGGGGGGATACCAAACGGTCACGTAACACCTTTAAGATTTTACTTTAATCTGTAAGTCTTTCCTGACAACGAGATGCATTATGCGACGGCTCTTGATAATACGAGGTTTGATTGCGCCGATAGTAGATATTAGTAGCATTGTCAGGCGCAACTATACGACACTGATGTACACGAATGATAGAATATTTATAATGTACTGGCTGGATGACGGTAGTGAGTACTTGATGTTTGAGATAAAAACCTGATGTTACAGGATCTGTCGCACACGTATGTCCAGCGCAGTATCCAATTTGTCTCCACTTCAACTCTCCCCCCGATCGTAAATAATAGTAAATCCAGATGAACAGATCTTTATTTTGTTCTTGCAGATTTCTTAATTTAAGTTATTGATTGCATTTGAAACCTTTTTTAAGGTCGTATGGTCATACATGTGTAAATACGTGTCTAATGTCAGATTTATCATGATATTATAAAAAGAATGTGTCCGTCGTGAAAATACTTTGACTTATTGTTCTAACAATTAAGGAAAAGTCAAATGCTATTTTAAGGGTAAAAGGTTTTGCAAATGTAATTCGATTTTGTTATCTTCACTTACTCATGATTGAATACTTTAGATATAGACTGGCTATACTATGGATATTTTTGCCATAAAAATTATAAATTTAACAATTACAGCTAATGTACATAAGACATAAACTCTAAGTATGAAAAAAGCTCCATTTTATGTGAATCAAAATTATTTATAAAGCAATATCTAAGATAAGGCTTCCATAATTTCAAAAAAAAAAAAAATGGGTTATCAGTTTAAAAATTTAATGTCCATTGCATGCTTGAACAGTGTTTATTCAGTGGTTAGGAATGAATGGCCCCATGCTGATAAAATAAACATGGTATAACCACATTATTAAATGCCATCTGACAATGTTTGTTTTCTAATTATTATTTGACATCATTTAATAGTAGAATGCCATGGTTGTTGCGGATCATTTCCTGTGGATAAGATAATTTTCTCAAAGAGTAGCAAAAGAAACTGAGAATATCGGTTTCAAAGCCATATTGAAATTGACTAAAATCAGACTATGAACATCGTATGATTAAAAAACATGTCTTCACTTTGTTTCCTATAACCATGGGAATCTTAGGAATGATACACAAACATTGCTCAATTCTTACAGGAACGATGCCTGCTTGACCTATTTCATCTTCGACATTTCTTTATGCCGTTGGACATTTGTACGTTATAGGAGGTATACTTGTTATGTTTTTAAATATTTTGTATAATATTTAGGGAAAATCTTTAACAAATCGAATTGCGGTTTTTGTTATCATAGTTAAATGCCCAAACTTTTCAATAAAATGCAATAAAGGGCATTATTTCAGTGACTTTTTTTGTTGTTATCATAGGTAAATGTCCAAACATTTCATTACAAAATGCAATAAAAGGCATTATCTCAGTGACAATTCAAATGGGGCTTATTCTGTGAATAATCAAACGCACTTGTTTTTCATATTGATTAAATATCTGAGCGATTTCTACTTCTTCGAAACTGTGTCTTATTAATGTAAAGTTAATAACGCCTACAATGCACTGGTACTTCCACAGCGGATGTACTAAAGTTCTTTGGATATATTGTTTCTACTAACTAGTTTCTAATTATTTTTATTTTGCGCTGACACCCTTACAAATTGCTGTGAACAGGGTCTTTATACTCAGAGTGTTAAATAAAATCTATAACATGTTTAATCTGATTGCTTTTCAAAAAAATAAAACCAAACCAAATCCAATTGTGTATGCAAGAGAAGCGAGAATATGATTGAAAATGTATTCAAATTATTTATGAATAGAAATTATTTCTGAAGAATCATTGATGCAGTTTTAATATTATCTCTTTACCAATCTGCGCTGTGTTATTTTACAACCAAAGATGTAACAAACGCTTCTCAAAGAAAGAACTTTTCTAATTTAAATAAATATTTGCAAACAAATCGACTCCAACTCTTTCATAAACCCTTTTACATCTTAAAAGAAACGCCCGAATAATGACAATGTCCAAATATTATTCCATAAATTCTTAAGAAATATCGATTCAATAATCTTCACAATTGGCCACATAGTTTGCACATGTCTGGCATTATGCAACCATTGAAATTTAGACATAACGTCAGTATCCTTGTTTTTGTTTTACTTGCTGCGAGATAAATACTATTTTGTCTAAACTTCTGTAAATTATGCAGAACTTGAAAACTATAAAACAGCCTCAATAACTGTGTTGTTTCTCACTAAAGTAAATTAAATACAAAACAAAATATTGCAGTGTGCGCCACTGACCGTTCAGCAGGGCTTCAATTGTAAAGGTTAGACAATTGGAGTAATATCTTCAAGTGTCTTTGTCACTTTTCCTTTAACTTCCATTTCTATACCTATCTAGGTTATTTTAAATTGTTTTATATTCTGTAAAACTCCAAAGACATTGTCATATTTCTTTATTTCAAATCTGCCTTACATAAATTTGTTTAATAACTGCGTTTCTTCTTGTTGCAAACCAAGATAATGCAATTTGCCGCTATTGTGTGTCTTAGTCCTTTTCTTGCACAATTTACCACATGAACATAAAGCATATCATAGCAAATGGTGTTTGCAGCAAGCTAGGGTTTACGATAACGTTGAAATATTGATAGGTTTAGACTATTGTCGAGACAAAATCCTTACAACCACATCTCTGTTTGATCTGCAAAAAATCATTGAAGTAGAAGTCATGTTATGAAATTAAACAAAAGCTGATGTGATTTAACGAAATTTCGAGATTGTGTTTTATAATGTTACACCTATAAAACATTCTCCTGTAAGAACTGCTTTTTTTAAAGAAACACACATTCACAACTTTTGCGGGGAAGGGCAGAAACTAATGGTGGTGTCGATATGCAAACATTATCTGTATGTGCATTTTAATATGTTTACGTGCATTTCGTAGGTTAATTCAACAAAAAACTCAACAGTCGGATATCTCTATAGATAAACAAAAGCAAACCTTTCATACTTTTATGTTTTAAATGGCGTTACAATACATTAAAACAGTTGATGTGTTGCTACTGTTGCGTCCAGACTCGAGCAAAATATCCTATGCCAAATCCTAAGAGTTTGAAGGGACATTTCATTTAAACTATCTGTTTCAGAGAAAAGCCTTAGGGAAAGGCGAGGTTGAGTTTCGAAAAATTGCTCAAATGCACGCCTGCCTGCACTCTATTGCACATCGACTTTCATTCTATTCACCCCTCTGTGATTGAAACAAGTTTATTTATGGATATAGAAATCAAATTCAGTGGGGGCCAAATATCGTTTGTTCGTTTTGATATGATGTTTGTCATTGAGCAGAGGTGTTATAGTGAGGTAAGAACGACAACTCTGCTTGGAGATTACCCGGCCTGTTCTCAAACCAATTTTTCTAATAATGTTTACACAGTAATTCTTCCATAAAATACTGAAATATCAGGTTTCAAATTAAACCAGAAAAAAAAACCCAATGCATATGCTGTTGCTTTTGTGAAAGTTTTTGTACAATGCTATTTGTTATGCATGTATATTTAATGTATCGCGTTATCGAAGTATTTATCCTCCATTCGGCGCCGTATGACCTGTTAAGTGTCGGTGTGCCGTAAAACCAAAATAAATAAAAAAGTTAAATAAATAAAATAATGTAGCGCAGATAGAGAAACCGATACAGTGTAGATAAAAAACGATGACGTGTAAGCTCAATATCAATATAATTTCCGAACAAGGAATATTTTACCATATCTTGTTAAGCTCTAGATATTTCAAATAAATATCAATGATTTAGGCATATTCATTAAAAATAACAAAGCATGACTAGTCTGTATTATTTCTGTCAAGTTTGTTGCACATATGCAAGTATTTGAACGAATTACGAATCACAATGCTTTTGATTTGGAAAGGTTTTTCTTTCAAACGTTTCTACAAGTAAAGATTTACTTTCAGGTTAGTATCTATTCTGAAAAGATCCGTGAAATGCTGTTTACTGGTGTCCAGTGTGAAAAGTGCAGCACCCCACTAGTCATTACAAACATGTATTTCCTCTCTGAGCCACACTGCACAATTGGCTATTTTTAAACTAAGAAAACCTTCGTGACCACTTATTTTGGATATCACTTTAAATCGCTCTGATGTCGGTATCTATTTTTAACATAATCCCCATCGTGCTTATTTATAGATTTGGAAAGGACGGAAATGAAAAGCGATGTTTCCCGAATCGTACTATCTAACAATTGAGGTAGTGTTCAAAATCGTCTTGATTTAAAATAAAGCATTTGCAGACATTATTTGTCCATATATCCCTAAGCGGTATTAAAGTATTGTTATCTATATTTACTAGAAGCAAACTGCCGGATACCAACTTTAAAGTCACACATTTTAAATATATGCATAAACAAGCAGACAAATTAAATGGCCGTTATGTGCTTAAAACTGCTTTCCCATAGAAATGATGATACAGCTTTATCAAATATGTTATTTTTTTTAATATTGACATCAAGTCTGGTTTCTATATCGTCTTCCATAATTTGTCATTTTGTTATATGTTTGAAATATTCTTGTCAATTTTGATTATATGTAATCGGAAATAACTGCGGCAATCCCAACAAAGAAGTATTCATTTCCAGGAAAGGACACGATGCCAAAAACATTTCTGAGAACTCCTAGTATGGAAGTATCCTCCATTATTGTCCAGCTGTTAAATTGTGCGGTTGTAACCCTTGACCAAGTTGTGAAGTCACTGACTTATAACTTCTCTGTTGTAGCCCTATCACAGCATGGGTTCGAGTCCCAACCGGGATAAGAGCTGAATGTGGATTTTTTTTCTCCCTCTGACCTGCGGTGCATCGGTGATTATATCCAGACACTTCTCTATGGTCTTTGTTCGTTAAACTTATGAATTCATAACATTTAAATGGATATAAAACGTTAATTTATTTAAATATATTTATATGTTTCTATTATACGTTATTTTATTATTTTCATAGTTTAATGAATAATATTTTATTCAAATTAATTAAGGCTTAATTAAAAATGCATACTTTAATCTTAAACGTTTTATAAGTAATAGAGTTAATGTATACTTTTGTCCATAAATAATTTTGATACACATGTCTACGTCTAACCGTTAATCAAAGGATAAGATGAAAGTGCTTCTTATTTGCAGAATCATTTCATAACAACAATATTCAAGAATAAAACGGACTTTCGTTATTATTGATTGATAGGATGAATAAACTGGGAAATTCGTATGTGGTTATAAAAGTGAGTCTTGGTGAAGTGTGCCGTGATAAGACGTTCCTTTATTTAATAGCCTTGAATAATTATTATAAAGAGAGGCTGAATACCCTAGTATACAACCATTAGTAGAAATGTTCTCTTAGTAGCGACGTCGTTAATACATGCTTCACAGACACATACTCACAAACCCGCACACACGCGTATTCACAATACAACTCAAGATAACTTCCAGCAGGTTTACGCTTAAACTGAATTCATAAGAACAGGCCTACTTACTAAATATAACTGTATAAATAATTGCCTTTAATAGACATGGAATATCTAAAACAGCAAATGCACACACTTACAATACGCCTGTTATTTGTTGAGCCATGTATTTATTTCTGTTTTGCGTTGTAGTGTGTTTATAAAATGTTGAAGGTAATAGATGTTTGTACTTGTACTGCCTTTAGATTGATATAAAATGTCTGAAACAGCCCAAAGCAGTCACTTACATTATATGTGGTCTTCAATTTATCCATATTTTCACTTCGATTGTACACTGTAGAGTGTTAATCAGATGTTCAAGGCAATTAAATATTTGTGCTAGCACTTGCATTAAAGCAGTCATATATTAATTCAGATATATGTTAATTCTCAGCTGATTCAATAACACGTTTAAGTAATTGACATTTGATTGATAACTTGGTGGTCCTAATTAACTCGGAAAAAGCATCTCCAGAACTTTTTTTCTTGCCGTTTATCGATTCCTACTTTTAGTCAAGATGTAATACTCGATTGGCATATTTCATCTATATACAGAGTTAGAGCATTGGAGAAATAGAAACATTTCTATTTGAGCTCATTTTGACCTGTATATTGAACGCCTTTGTAAACGCCACAACATCTTTTTTAAGAGTTATAAATAATTTATGAAAAATTTAGGGAAAAAAAATAGTTTAATTCTAGAAATAACGGACGTGATCCCCAAAATTTCATACAAAAGAATAATAAGACACTTGTTCATTGTAATGAAAATGCAGATGTCAAAAGGTTTCATTTCGTCATTTTACTTGTTTTTCTTGCAACAGCGCAGCCTCTTTCAATGCTAGAACTCCCGTTTATTTATTTTCTATTCTTTGAAGAGATCTTCAGCAATATGATGCATGTAGTTAAAACTGCATAAGTAAAGAGATATCTTATACCTAAATTATATAGACATGAATTTAAATAATATAATATAACAGAGACAGGCACTTAGTTAATGAAATCAGTTCCTTTCTAACTTACAGTTGTCCCTGAATGAATGCACGAATATAGGCACGCATATACAAAATGAGTTTCTTTAATTGAAAACGTTTCCAATAAAGGTAATATTGTAGCCATTTTCAATTTGAATGCATTTTTAATTAAAATGGTACGCCTTTACTTTTTTTAATGACGGGTGTTAATTATGTTTAAAAAACAACTTCATATTACTATGTGTTGTTAAATAAAATGTGTCTCAGCAAACATTAGTATAATTTGGGATTCTTGCGATATGTTTAAAAAGTTTTAAACGAAATCAAATATCGATAAACTGTGATAAGATTTCTGAAGGTTTTACTATGTCGGTATAGTCTATAGAATTTAACATGTTCTGAGTGGGCTGGATAGTAATAACGTTAAGCGTATAAGCATGTTTGGAATGCAAAAGAGTTCTGAAAAAAAATCTTTTGAAAGGAGACAAACACCCGTATTCAAACTATCTCGGAAGGTTTATTCGTACCAGAACACTTATTTTGCACAGTACTGTTTGGAAAAGTCAAGATCCCCAATAACAAACCAATACAAATCGCCGAAATACAATCAACACAGTTTATTTTAACAATCTAATCGATATAACAAATCAAGTTTTGATAATCGCATGGTTTGATAGGGAATTAAGTGAATGCGTTGTTTAACTCACAGAAAGAATGTCTCGCAGTTGTTCTTTTTCATTTTTTAGAGAAAAAAGTCAATAGTTTCTCAATACGGTCTGACAAGAAATACTTTAAGGAATGCTTTGAATTTTTTGTCATTGGTCTGTTATTGTAGTAATCAGGTCAATACTCGACGGTATCCATACAACATTATTTCGTAGAAATGGCCAAGGTGTTTCGAGTGATAATTACTTGTTACTTACTTCGTATCATTTCTACTTCGTATCACGTTTATATGGTACCCAATTACCAACATTCTTACTTGATCCCTAGAACTGGGTACCGGAGAGGGTTAATATTCGGGTCATGTACATGGCTTCCTTGCTTTGCGTTATAGGTCTTGGCTGCAGGTACTGGATTTACGAATATACCTATTGGCCGGGGGGAAAGTGAAGTCGGCTGAATATGCATGGGCATAAAAGTAGAGAATATATCAGACCTTTAACTTTAAATATAACAATTAATATGCAAAAAAATAGGTAACCGTTGACAGAAACGCTGCACATGTGCAAACTTTATCATGGAAAAAGTCAAAAGACTTTGACAATAACTGAATGCCAAACGCGCTTTGTTGACTGCTGACTTTATAATGCCTGCTTCCTAATGAATATTTTTACACATTTATGCAAAAATGTTAGAAATGTTTTGTATTTCAGGCTATGCTAAACACATCAGTGTAAAGTGCAATTACGAGACCAGTATACAGACATGCGGTTTTGTCATAAACTGTTTCATATCATAACTGTAAACATGCTTAAAAAGTAGTATATAAGCTTACATAAAAGTGCACATTAAATTTTGCTTGTTCCAATGAGGAACAATATTCTCGAAGAAAGAAACAACTTAATCTCAAATCGTGCATTTGCATTTTAATTCCTGAATTATTCAACAACACGATATGCTGCAGACAGCATTTCCTGTTATGCTTAGGAATCCAATCGCCATGTTGTTATTTAACAAACAAAACTTCGCCAATATTATTCAAAAAGTACACGCTATTAATTTTGATGGAATATTATCAAATAAGTTAATACCTGAATTTAAAACAAAGACAACATATAAAAAGCGTCGAAACTCATCAATGACAATTTATTGTTTCATAAATCTTATGCCGTGAGGCTACAGAATCGATTCATGCTTCGTAAGAAGCCATATTGGTTTCAGCATCTTGAAATTGTACAGACCTTGACATGCAGGAACAAATCTAATATAATTGTTAACATTCATTTCATGCTGTGTTGTGGACTTTTTCTCTGAACTTTTTGCAATTTTGCTTCCTTTGAAATAGAGAAAAAATGATCTTGTTTTGTTAACTGCCGTTATTCCCTGCGCTTAAATAATTACAGAACAAGACAGTACTAGTAACAGGCAATAACAGCAAATGTGATTAGTTCCGATTCAAATTTTGACATAAAAATGACATAACATTTAAGTCTTAGACTGAAAAAAACACACAAATACATTATGATTACACATGCTGTGATAGTATAAATGGTGTAGAAACATACATATGGATTGACGGCGATCATGTTATTAAATTATGGTAATATTTCGAGATGTTTTTAACAGAATGATTACTTTAAGAAGTTGTTAGAAGAAAGGATCGATCAGAAAAAGCAATTTATTATAATATTTATTCTTCATGGCATATTTTATAAACCACAATAACATACAAAAACAATGGTCAAATGTCTTCCATAATATTGAACACATATTTTCTATGTAAGAAATACAATTTATTCCAAACTATTCTATACACAGTCTTTAATCGGTTATAGCGACTAACGTCTTTTCAAAAGAACAGCTTTATAAATCAAGTGCCAAGCATCCTTGTATTGAAAAAAACATAAAAATGAATTATGTATAAAACAGCTACAGCCCCTTGGATTGTAACTTTTAACGGGGGCGGGGGCGCACATGGCCGATGGGTTAAAGTCGTTGGCTTGACACTCCTCGGCCCTTCACCGCGTGGAGTAATTAAAACAACCTTAACAAACATACAGGCTGATGTAATCAAGTCGAATACAACTTTTTGTTTATTTTTTCCATAAACGCTTTTTTTGCACCGAAGAAAAAATTCCGGCATGATTATTTTCTTCATTTCATTCATGTTTAGTATCACGAATTAAGAAAACAATACCACATATCATACAATGCAATGACATATATTTTTCATTTATGCTGTATTCGGCGTTCCATTAAACGGCATCAAATACAAATGCTTTAGGGCACAGTAGTTTTAAAACCTTTGATTTTGTTGTGTATTTGTTAACAATAACCATTTTCCATTAAGAAAAAAAAATGATGGACCATTTCAAGATCATTTATTAGCCGATCTTTTACTACAACTCCGATTCAAAATACAAAAATTCTATACTAAATTGGTCCTATAAATAGACTCCCAGACATCCAAGAAGACGAATTCATTGTTACCAGTAGATTAAATATGCTTATTAACATAAGAACTTCTCAAATATCTTTGGATTTACTATCGCGTATAATAATGTTTACGAATCAAACTAAACCTCGGCTTAAGGGAAAGAGTAAATGTCATTACCGGCCGCAATTGCTCGAGAGTTAAACCGTCGGCTTGCGGATCGGAAGGTCGCGGGTTCAAACCGCGACCTGGTCAAACCAAAGACTTTAAAGTTGGTAGTAGTGGCTTCCCTCCTAACGCTCGGGGCTAAAGGAACAGCATTACGCCTGACTCGTCGATGTCAGTATAATGGACAAACCGGGATCAGTTCCTGGTCACCTCATAAGTGCCCCTGTGCTATAATAATAGAATTGTCGCTGTACAGTATCGGCAAAAATGCCGGCAAATACCAAAGTATCTGCCAAAGTATTAACCTTGATTTTAATTTAACGTTTCCAGTTGTAGATAATTGCGAAGGTATACCGTTTGTATGCATACATAAAAACAGTGATAGTAACCGGTTGTTCCGTGTTTCCCTAAAGAACGTATAATAACATAGAGAATCTACTTGCACTGTACGGTTTACTTACTGAAGCATTTAAAGGGTTTATACCAAATAAAATTAGTTTAGTTGGATATTTTTTATGTTCAGTTATTGTCTTAGAGAAAGCACTCCAGGAAAGGTTAGGATGGTGTTCCAACATGTAAATCCTATTCAAGACACTCATGTCTTGCCTTAAAGAAGGTATCCGAAGTTAGTTTTGAACAGATTTTTCTGTCTCAAACAACCTGAAAGATCCCGCAAAATGCTCTTAATTAATGTCCTAAATCGATGTTAAACAAAAATGAAGCATAACAAATAACTCGTCATTATAAATAGGTATGTCCTATCTGAGTCACTCTTCACAGCGTTCATAATAGTTTTGTCTTCTACTAAAATTTGACTTTTTGCAGAAATTATGCCATAATTCCCACAAACCAGAGTCACTTGTATGTTGAAAAGGCAAAATATCGGATACCACATTTAATAATATTTTACATATAAATAGAATCATGGCGGATTGTTTTATCTAAAACTAAATGAGAAAAAGTTCTTTCCGTAAATGCAATTACTTCTTATTTTAGCTGTAGTGGTTTTTCGATGGCAAGAGGAAAAGAATAATGCTTATTTATAAACAAAGAATATATTTCACAATTTGGCGCTGTAATTCGGTCATTTTTTAACAGAAAGGAAAAAAAAAAAGTATTTTTTATTTCTGAACAAAGAATATATTTACTATCAGTCATTTGTTGTCATACAATTTCTGACATTTAACATACATATGTACTTGTCAACTCAATACGCATCATCATAAAATATTATAATAATAAAATAAAAAGATGATAAAGCAAAAACAGTCTCATTATTTTTGACACCAATGTCGCAATTGTAATTTGAATGTTTTCAGAAACCAAATGTTTTCGTGTATGACTTTTTCAAAAGCTTTGCACAAATTTCAACCTTTAATGCTTGATAAATTAAACAATATTCCATTACATAATTTCGCTACTATTAAGTTATTTTCTCTGATATTTTGATTACTGTACATGTGACGTAACAATCAAACAAACAAATCAAATTACCTACATGTCGTTAAAACCTTCTGTCAAAAGCGGACCTCAAATCATTCGTCGTTATTTTTTTTTTACTGTTTATTATTTTTAACAAAATGTTGATTTAGCATTTGCAAATATGCTGTATTTTAAATTTTACAATTTCGGTCTGATTTCAATATTTCTCTTGCATAATTCAAATGTGTGTTGCGTGTCTTGTCAGTTTTGATCACATTTTGCCGGAAACCGTTATTGCTCTTTAAAAACTGAAGGTAACAATAGGATCAGTTCCCTTCGAACAGAATCAATGTTCATACACTTTTGTGGGCATCTGTTTTGTTGCTGTTTTTTTAAATCTATAAATAAGCACGGTTGTGATCTCTGCTGAAACACATACTAACGTCAGCGCGAACCACCGGGATGACGATTTAAGCGATTTCAAAAGTAAGTTGTAACGTGTTTTTATAGTTTAAAAATAGCTATATCGACAGCATGATTCAAGTAGGAAATACCTGTTTGCAATGATAAGCGGGTATAATGCTTCGCTATTTACATAGATCTAGGGCATCATTGAACAGCATTTTGCAGAACCTTTTAATGAAGCAATGACTGAATATCTAAAGTCGGTTACCACCTTTAACATACATATAAAGAAGAGTCATGTTTATTTCAGTTATATTACTTTTAAGTACATAAATGTAGCTATAATATAATTATTTTAATTTAAAATCATGCATGTTATATTTACCTGGCATTTTTCTAAAAAATGTACAGAAAATAGCATAAGTACACACTTACATCATTCATGGTCTTCAGTTAATTCATGTTTGACCATTTATTTGTATATTGTATAAGTATTGTTCCTTTAATGAAACTGCAATACAATATTTATACTTGCGCTTTCTCTGAAATCCAGTCCATGCATATACAAGTTCTCTGCTGGTTGATTCATCCACTTAGTAAATTGATATTTGATTGATGCCGATGTAAACCTATATAAGTAATTTGATAAAAACCATCACAGAAAATATAAGTTTGTTTTTGAGTGTTGTATCCGTAGTGCAGCTCTCTACTCCTCTCTTTAATCTGATGTTTTATTTTACTTTGAAAATACCTGATAAGGGAGTCATTCAATTCTGGAGAACCAAATCTCATCCTTTTCGCTATTGTTTGTGATGACGATGATGATGATTGATGATGCATAATGAGATGATGCAAGTCCTTATCTCCTAGCTTAATTCGCGTTCCACAGCCTTAAATTTAGTATAACGTCAGGAAACCCTTTGTATATTATTTTATGAGCATATTTTTATTTAGCCTGAAAGTTATATTTGATATCAAAGACAATATACTTGGTCATATACTGTTTATGCAATAAGTAATTTACCTAATCAAAATATATAAGTATATTAAATTATAAAAGTGAATTTTAGAAATGCGACGATTTTTATGGTAAAAAGAATCTTAATAACGATTTAAATATTTGGGTAAGAAATTTGATTTCATTGCATTTTTTGAGAAAGCCTGGCTTTAAGTATAGTTCCCAACCAGACTTTGTTAACAAATAAAAATACACTTGGAAACTAATACTGTATGTCTTTTTTCTAATATATGGGCACACTTAAGGCAGAACATTGACCTGGTTCAATGTAAGATTATCCAAGGAAGATTCGTCGTCATAGAAATAATGGAAATTTACTGTATTTATGATAGGTCACATACTGTGATTTTCATTCTCTAATAAAATTTCTACAATATGACAAATATTGAAGACAAATATTTATTGCTGGCATTTTCAAAGCAGTACAGCTGCGAAATTCAGAGTCAGTGAAGGATTTTTGTGTGCTCTTTGTTTCTTCAATGATTCTTTGTCTTGAAATGTCAAATACTAACTATTACAAACATCCATTTTTCAAACATATGTGAAAATAAAATCGATTTTACTATTGTATTTTTTATACTAACAAGAAAACTAATAATTCGCAAATAATGTAAGAAAATAATAACCTCTTGCTTAACAACACGAAGCTAAATGAAACAGTTATGCCAATATAATAACTTGAACTGACTGTATCTGAGTATTTACCGACGAAATAGAAAAAACGACTTGTTTCAAGTCGTTTCTAGACAAATCAGTCCACAAAATACACGCACAAGTTGATTGTTGTTAGGCAAGATGTTGCCTTAAAACAAACATGCGAACACGAGTTTCTTGCCTGGGGTTTGGTGTTGTTTAATTTATCGCACTGGTGCAGTTATGACTAATTCTTTTATATTGATTCTTGAAGGAGGAATAATAACATATCTCAGATAATGTATCTTGTAAATCCACGGGCCTTCCTCAGATAAGTTGCAAGAATTTCCTACTTGGGAGTTCTTGTATCATCTTGGATGAGAACCAACGTGGTGAGGGGAATTGCAATTAAGGTGTTATCCGGCAGTTTGGATCAGTGTTTCTGTTTGATGCAGCCAAAAAAGAAGTTACCTGAAAATATCCGTCAATTGCTATTTGTTTGTGTCCTGTATCGATGTGAATGCAAAAGCATAACACCCCACTTGTCATTACAAAAATGTATTTCCTATCACAGTCAGGATGCACAGTGAGCTATTGTTAAACTGATAAAAGCACATGACAACTTACATTTAAGATCACGTTAAATGACTATCCACGTAATCACCTCTTGCGTTGGTAACTATTTTAGCTGAAATATCCATCATGGTTATTTACAGATAGAAAAAATGGACAATATATATCTCGATGTGTGCTGCATTATGCAGTTACATTGTTTACAGCTTCTTGTGAGCTAAATATCGACTGCTGGCATATTAAAATTGTGTTCAGCTGCGGAATGCAGAGTCAATCAAAGAACACAAAGCAGACATATTAAGACCATAACTACGTTCTACTTTCATTTATGCAAAAGCATTGCTGAATTTTCGATGTTCATTTTTCCTTTAGTGATATAATATCTTTAAATGTAAAGTACTAACATTAAAAACAGTTATTATACTTGAATCCTGTTATTTGCTATGGCATAAGAATAAGAACTCTAAATTATACTATATCTTGTATTCAACAGCGATATGCTCTGTTTCAGCATAAAATAACATGCAGCAAATGATGTCATACTGTGGAGTATTCAGTGATACTCATAAACGTAACGCAATATAATCAGAAAATATCACTAACAAACAGCGTCCTTTTACCCGAGTATTGTCTACACAATTGCTTTAACGACATCTTCTCCCATACACACTAATTTTAGAAGTCACCTGGAGAACTTCTATGTACACATTCAGGGTTACGAAAGCAGAACTTTTGCTTCCTTCGTACTGATAAGGAATACAAAATAAAGTTCAGCGCAAAGCGCCATTTCTGACATACATTTCAATTGTCACATCGGCTCTTTGACAATTATTCTGAAACAATGATTGTTCTGTAAATCTGTCAATATTTTTTCGTCAATGAATAAGTGACACATTGATTATTTAATAACAACCTCAAATGTACTGGATATGCGTTTTAGCTTTTGCCAATCGAAAAATTGATTAAAATATATTTTTAAAAAGGGTTTCTTGTCAATGCCATCTGAAATATAAATAGTGCCTACATAAACATCCATTTTAAATCTATTGATATATTGACAGTCGTTTTACAGATTGATGCATTTGTACTATGAATTACACCTGACAGTTATTTAACAGAAGCCGTAACTTCGTTCAATTTTAAAACAAAAGAGGTATTTCATTCACGACCGATTGCTTAGGCTTGTGTTACTGAATTCAAAAAATATGACGTGATATTGATCAATAGCACTACAATAATACATTGAAGTTTGTTTCCATTGATCAATAACACAACAATCTAGATTATAGTTTGTCTTCATTTATCAACAGCACTCTCCTACATTGAATTTTTTCTCAATTAATCAATAGCACTACGATTCAACATTGAAGTTTCTCTCCATTGATCAATAACACTACAATCCTGCATTGAAGTTTGTCTCCATTGACCAATAGCATACACAATCTTTCATTGAAGTTTGTCTCTGTTGATCAATAACACTACAATCCTCAATTGAAGTTTGTCTCCGTTGATCAATAGCATACGTAATCTTTCATTAAAGTTTATCTCCATTGACCAATAGCACTACAATCCAATATTGAAGTTTGTCTCCATTGATCAATAGCACTACAATCCTAAATTAAATTTGGCCTACACTTATCAATTGCACTACAATCAAATACTGAAGTTTGTCTACATTGATCAATAGCACTACAATCCTACATTGAAGCTTGTTTTACTGTGGACACATACTTACAAATGATTCCACCAATTGTTCGTTTGAACAGCGTTGGATCCAAGAAAATAGGTATATGCATGTATGTTTAAGTGTTTCCATCTTAGTAAGAAAACCAAGTCTTGACATCCCCTTTGGGATTTTCTCTAGACACGAAACAAAAGAACACTCTTTCTCAAATTAAACAAATACACATACTTTCCCCCAGTTACTACTTTACAACCAGATCTGACGTTTGTTGTTGTTGTTCTTTTAATTTTACAGTAAGTAAGATTTGAAACTCGATACTTTAAGTTAGATCAACACATTTATACTACAAATTTCCAATTTAGTATCTTGGGTCATTGAAGAATATAAAATTCTATTATGAGCTTCTCTTAAATGGGTCATTCTGAGGTAAAAAACTGCTTTAATAGACGCATTTTATTTTGTTTCTATGGAAGCTGTATGGCGTTACTTTGGTATACTGTTAATTGTGTCATCTGTTGACCTTTCCGTGTTCTTGTCAATGCGAAAATACGGTAAAAGCAAAAGACAAACGCTTTTATTTATATGCCATTTTAAAATAAAATTGCCAAAAGAACACTAAGAAAGAACAGTTACTGCCTTGGAACGGCCTGCCGACTGGCGTGCCTAGACTTGCTATTGATTGCATGTAAATTATCGGCGAGGAATTTGTTTAGTTAATTTCGACACTTTTCCCAGGACAAACACATTAATCGGAATATCTAGGATAAACTCATTATAAGAGTGATAAACGATTCTTTTCCTTAGAAGTTGGTTGTAAAGATCAAAAAAATGTTCGTCCAAAGCTCTTTGTTTCTTACTTATGTAACATTCTCGTAGTCCATTTAACGGACTGACCAGCAGAAGTCAGCAAAGTTAAATAATGTAATTCAAAAGTCCGTTATTTTTACAAAGTAAATAGGTAACTTTCTGTTTTAGCAGCGAAACAGATATAATAAAGCTTTGACAATGTCATATCGGTGACTATCATTTCAGCTTTGTTTCGACATTAGGTCTTGCCACGTGACAATATGAATTGGCATTTTAAAAAATATCTTAGAAATTCCTAATTTTAAGGGAACTTTTTCTCATTGTTTGGGTATCAAATAGAAAAAAGCACATAGTGCCCACATTATATAATTCTTATAGTAGTCTGGAACTGCTGATTTATGGACTCTCCTGTGCAGATTCGTGATTGATGTCATATTAAATAAAAGCATAAATTTCGATCATAATGACAAAAACATACTACGATGCTATCTTATTTGATACTGTCATTCAATATTGGGCTTTCCTTGACGTTTGAAACGCAAATAGATTTCAATCAATAACACTAAAATCCTGTGCTCACGTTATGTTTATTCAGAAGCTTCACCAGAATTATTCTACAGACATCATTCACAAGTTTGTAATCAACATCACATTAGTTGTTAAAATCCCATGCTTTTAGCCGTATTACTTTAACCATAACAAAATTACAAATAATTGACTTGATGTCAGATAAAATATGTGGTAATGAAATTTTGCAAAAGGTGCTAAACGTAGCAATTTAAATGAGTATTTTATTGATATTTGCATCTTGTCATTGTCAAGAGTTACAACATCGACAAGTATTACGGTAAAACCTCTCCTCATTTAAAATAAATCTTTACAACAAAAAAAACTTTTGTCGTCCCAGTATAAACATTTCCATTATCTAGAGAGGGTGTCCGCTGAAAGCAGGTGTTGCGCTGACTTTTCTCAGAACAGCATGCAGTACTCTGCTGTCATGAAACCGCACCCAGTTACATTTATCTGGACGCCGGGATAAAATGTCGTGAAACTGCACATATCACTGCTTGAGCCTTAGCAAGGATGCTATATTACTGCCTTTCAGCGGCTTTTGTAAGTCGCGGCCATGGTTTGAACTCGGGAAGTCAAGCAACTGCCACACCAATCATCCACCAATTCTTTCAATGCTTCGAAGCAATCACTTTACACTAGCACATGCATGATCAAGCAAGTACATGTATAATTATTTTCAGATACAAGCCAAGTACTATGCTACATAAACTTAAACATTTCAATCTTTATTGAGCCTGTGAACATCTATGTTAGGTTTCACTTGATAATTTGAAATTCAAATGAATTTGATTAAATTTGCCCAAGTTAAAAACAAATTTTATAAGCATAAAGAAGTCGAAGAATTCGCAAGAATCTAATCTTACATATTTCTTTGGCGTTAAAAAGTTGTCTCAATCAAGGGGTTTACTTTGGTCTGTAAGTCTCCCGAACGAAGCTATGTCTAAAAGGCTTGCTCTTGACATACATGTACAAAGTTCGATTGCGTCGATAGTAGACAATATTATCTTTGTCAACTCAAATTATACGACTCTGATGTTCGTTAATGATAAAATATTTATAGATGATTGTGGTGTTAACTTGTCACAACATTGCACTGCATGGATAGCTATATAAGGTGCTTGATTTTTTAATATAAATAACCTAGGATCTCTCCCACTCGAATGTCGCTCCTAAACGCGCGCAGCATCCTTTTTGTCTCCACTTCAACGCTCCCCCGATCGTGGCCATATTGTCTGTGGATTTAGCTTTAAAATATACATACAGTAGGAACCACTCTGTATATTTCCAAAGTGAGCTTACGTCCGTACTTAAACTGTCACACAATTGTCAGATTACGGACGCCATTTCGCCAGAGAGCTGTTATCGAGTATTAAAAGCCACAGAAGAGCTATCAAATAAAATGGCTGTACATGTAAAAGTTTTATGTACAAGTATCAACACATGTGCTATATTTAAGAAAATAAATGTATTATTGCACAATGTACTTGACTATATATCACAACCTAGGTCGAAAAGATATTTCTTCGATAATAAAGCTTTTTTACGACCGAGTGTTTTAAACTTTCGCAAACAATTCAAACACTTGTCTCCCGATACATAATTGATAGAGCATGACATTTGTGTTTGTGCGTGTTTTTCTCTGACCAATCTATTGCCTTATTTTTTAACTCAACATCGTACTTAAATATTATCTTAAAGGAAAATGTGAAATGCTGGTTGTAAAATAATTTTCAATGGTAGTTTTGTCATTTCAGGAAAAAGTAAATAGATGCAGGCTTGTATTATAAAATATTTGTCTGTGTGGTTGATAGTACCTTCTGGATGCTGAAAAGCAAAAATTGAAATGAGTGTAGTTTTAAATTCAAATTAATTTTAAATACAAAAAAACACTACTGTCGTGCTACACTGTCATTTTAAACGACTCTTAAAGTTACAACCCTCAATCATCTGGCGCCAAAACATTGGCATTACTACATAGTTTCCATTTCGAAGCGTGTTTACTATTATAGCGTTGATGCATTCATCCTTATATGATATGTATAAGGCATGCTTAATCAATACACCAAATACAAATGTACTTCTAAATCTTTCCATGATAAGGTTTTGTGTCTCTTCCTGTTACAACTAGCCAATCGAGCGGTTTGAGTTTATTAATAATGCGTGTTCTTCCTTTATCTTTGCCTTATTCTCATTTTACAAAAAAAAGGATTGGGCAAATCTGAGTGAGGTTAGAACAATAAAATCCGTCTATCTGCATATGTGGAATGCTTTATTATTTTTTTTTAATCCCGCGAGCCGAATTTCCACCAGCGACCTAAGGATAACTGATATAACTATCTGAGCTATCATGTGCGTGTCATTACACTTATAATAGACGCACTCTTGGCAACTTACGACAAATAAATATTTCATTCATAAACATGGGTTCATCGATTGTTTTATTGTTCTACAATCATGTATTCGGAGACGGTTTACGAGCAAAGCAGAAATACTGCCGCCTCACTTGTGCATCGTCAATGATTGTTGTTATGCTTGTGTTTTGCTCTTGTGTTTATTTTGTCATGTCAATGTAATAGATTTATTCTCATTAAAAAAGTTTGGTCACAGTTTACCATTTGAATAAACAAAGACCAACACGGTCTGCGTGTGCACTTCGGAGACATACAATGTAGATGTTCTTAAAACGGTTACAAATTGTTGAAATGTTTTCGACTCTCCCACCATAATAACAACAATATATATTTTGAAGGAAAACATTGTCACGTGTTATCTAGTTGTTAGACGTAACATGTAAAGCTTTAACTTAATAGTAGTTAAACAAATGTTTGTTGTTTTAACAAAAAAAGACATATGATTATGAATATTTGCCATCTTTATTAAATAGCTTCATTTTTGCGTCCTGTTCTTACTATATCGCCTATAAGTCTTAAATTAACAAGTTGAAACAAAAACCCTGTTAAATATAAGCTGAATGCATGTAAATTTACATGACTGCTTAGAACTTATCCCCTTTAGATGGATATAAATGTACACAAAACAGCATAAGCACACACTTACATCACTTATAGTAATGTATGTGATGATGATGATGATGATGATGATGATGATGATGATGATGATGATGATGATGATAAACACATGTGAATAAGTGAATTTGAAAAATCTTTTTTGAACAATACTTATTTATTTAGTTAAGAAATTTTATTTCATGACGTTTATTGTAAAATAAGCACTGTATTTTACTTCCTCAGCCAGATAACAATACACTTGGACGCGAATATTGTGCGTCATATTTCTAATGTATGGGACACACTTAAGCTTTGGCCTCGATCATAGTAAGGTTATCCAAGAAAGATTCGTGATAAAAAACTGAAATGTTTTTTAATGAAAGGTCGAAACTGCGATTTGCATATAACTATGTTCTACGTTCATTGATACACACGCATTTGTTATATATTTATATATTTAAAAGCCAAAGTAATAAGTCCAAAAAAGCTGCTATTTTGTTCTTATTATTAGCATATTATTTGCTTTTCAATTACAAGAATATCGATTTTACAATGGCAATATTGACACATCTTACAAATTAATGATTCACAAATAATTATGTTAATTATTTAAGAAAATAATAATCGCTTGTTTAAGAAACAACGCAAAATGAACCAATTGTGCCAATGGGATGACTGTTGCTGAGAATTTCGTAATGAAATATATAGAAAGAAAGGGGTGAGCATACCATTTTAGTTGTTTCAAGACATATCAGTCCACAAAATACGCAGACAATTTGATTGCTTCTAGAGGAAGTTGTTGCTTCTAACAAGCACGTGAACACGAATTTCTTGCCTGGTTTTGGGCTGTTTAATTTATCGCCCCGGTGCAATTAGGATTAATTAGCGACTTGTAGCCTTTATTCCAGGAAAAAGAAGAACGCAGACGAATGTATTGTAAATCCACTGGCGCTCCTCAGATAAGCTGAAAGAATTTCCCAAATGGGATTTCTTGCATTATGCTATATAAGAACCCACGTGGTGATGGGATCTTGCCTTGAAGGTAGTATCGAACGGTACGGACCATTTGTTTCTCTCCCATGCGGCCATATAAATCATTGTTACCTGAAAGGATCTCTTGATTAATTGACGCTCTACATCCATGTAAGAAGTAAAATATAACAACCTACTTGTCATTACACAAATTAATTTCTAATCAGAGCCACGCTAGCTTTTTAAGTAATAAATCCACGTGACTATTTATTTGTTAGATCACTTTACATGAGCATCCAGATAATTAGTTCTGACGCTGTAATTACGTTAAGCTGAAATCCTCATCGTGCTTATCTTCAGATTTAAAAATGATGTACATTTAAAGCGAAATATGTCTCGACTTGTTCTGTTTAACAAGTGAGATAATTTAATAGCCTTTACTTAAAGTTAAGTATAAGTTATAAGCAATTAAGCACAAGTCCTTCATAACAGGGGTAAAATGTTGTTACATGTATTAGATATAGGCAAACTATCGGATACAACCTTTACGTTCGTCAAAACCTAATACATGCAGTTACGTCGTTTACAGCTTCCTATGAGAGAAACGTCCATTGCCGGCATTTTCATATTTTATACAGCTGCGAAATGCAGAGTCAATCATAAGAACACAAAGCAGCCTTAACTGGACCATAACCACGTTCTACCTCAATTTATGCGCACAGTTGTTGAATAAGTCGGTGGTCCTTGTTCTTTCAATAAAACTATTTTTAAATGTCCAAGTACTTATTCTTAAAACAGTTTTTCTTGAACACTTTTGTTTGCTATGCCATTGTAATAAAACTCTAAAATATATTGTATCTAGCATTTAACAGCGACAAGCTGTGGTTTAGAATAAAATAACATGCAACATGTCGTTCTGTGGAATATTCACAGATTATCAGTAACATACCGCGGAATATTCAGAAATTATCACCAGCATACCGCGTCCTTTTTGCGGAGTCTTGTCCATAGAATTGCTTAATGATATCTTCGAATGCAAAACATGAGTTTTCTTCGTATAAGTAAAGAATAAAGAATGGAGTTCAGTGGAAAACACTCATTTTGGCATGCATTTAAGTTGCCACATCGACTGTTTAGGGCGATGCGAGAGACAATGAGTGTTCTGTAAATAGTGTGCAACTATTCTTCCTTTAAGGCATTTGTGAAATATTAATTATTTTTAATACAAACGTTAAATGTCCTGGCTGTGCTTTAAGCTTTAGAAAACGGAGAAATTGATAAAAAGATTTTTTTTAAAAGGTCACTTTTTCGATGTAATCTAAGATAAATGATGCCTTAATAAACAGCAATATGATATAAATCTTTATCTGTTGATATATTGATTTTAATTTTCCAAATTGATGTATTTTACTTAAGAATTATACCTAACAAATATTAAATACAAGCATTAACGGCATTCAATTTGACAAATTGAAAACAGTAGAGGTATCTCACTTCACGATCGATTGCTTAGGCTTGCGTGATTAAATTTAAAAATAAGAAGTGTCATTAACCAATAGCACTACACTCCAGTATTGAAGTTTGTCTGCATTAGTAAATACTTCTATAATCCAATGTTGCAGTGTGTCGCGATACTGCAGTTTGTCTCATTTTAACAATA